>CM056596.1:19285149-19765149 GCA_029721355.1 Tegillarca granosa
TGTAGAGCGAGATGATAATTTACCTAACATTTTTTCTGCCTACCATACCCTTGCTAAAATCTTGATTACACAAAAATGTTTTCTTTTAGGAAAATCACTTTAATTACTTAAAACGTGAAGATAAATATACATCTACTTTTTACTGAGAATAGATAGACCATCACAAGTAAAATATAACAGAGATTGTGACCAATCTTTGTCAAATAGAACGTATCTGCGTGTTATTATCTAATTATATTTCAGATTCACTTTGTTATCAATGTCCGTATTGATTATTAGGATTTGGGACTGAGAGTTGGTGAAATTGATAATGCGCATGTCATTTTATCGATAACATTTTTAAGAACAGTCAAATCAAGAAAAATATTTTATTGAACTAAAGATGCATAGAAATATTCTGGTAAACTATAATTTGGCAGCGGTCTGATAATGTTCATGTCAAGAAAATCGTTTCTTAGACTAGTTAGTTATTATAAATTTTAAAAACTTGTTATGAAAAAGGTCCTTTGATTTGTTGATTAAATTTTGTCAAAATTGCCCTTTTCAATTTGTATAGCGCATGCGCTGAACAGACACTGCCACTCTTAGGATTAAAAAAAAAATCAGAAATTTCAACTGTTTCAGACAATAAGATTCTAAATACGTCCATATCATGAAATCGCATCGGAATTTACAACTTCAATAAAAATAAAATTATTGATGAGGCAGATTCAGATATTATTTCATTGTTGTGTCTCAAACTAATAAATATTCATATTTTGAGCGGTTTCTCATAAAATTAATTGCATTTTTATATAAAAACGTTTACGGGGATTCATTGTATATTTTTGTAAATCGTCAATCTCAAAAACAAAACTCTAACGTTTGCTCTCAAAACATTGTTTTAAATATCGGAACTGTTATAGAAGTTAGGTACCAGTGGCTAGATAAAAAAATAGTTCTTAAAATTTAAAAATAAGACTTTTTTGCACAGAGCCGAATATTTTGTGAAACGTTTCCTATGTAACAATAAAGCGTCTTTTATAAAGCCTGAAGTTAATTTGAGCTTAAGCTAAAAAACTTATGGAAGGTAATGTTTATTGTTGACTTTTCTTAAATGATGTACGAAGATAATGTAAATATGTGATGGCTTAAATCAATTACATGTATAGATTTACATAACAATAATATGATGATAGTTTAATGATACTAATCCAATTCCTTAAAACTTCAACATGCTAATTTTAAGTATAATTTTGTATACGTACTAGCTTTGTAAGACATTCCCTGGTTATATTGCATGCTATGTAGATGAAGTTAGCGTGACATGTAGTTCGTGATTTACGTTTGGCAATTATTTTGGTTAAATTGGCAAACCTTTTCCCGTTTATGTAGAAAATAGAACCTGACAGTCTGAAAGTCCATCCTTGTTCGAGAAAAAATGACACATGACATCAACAAAATGATTGCTTCATGTGTAATTGTATCGTTTTTATATGCATTGTATTAAATTATTCAAACCCAATATTGATTATTTCTGTATAAAAGTATACAAAAAAACATGCAATTTCTAAGTAAAACATGATAGGTGTAACATCCACTCCCAATTTTATGTTTGTAAACTGTTATATAACATAGTTAAACTAAAAAAAATCACAAATTAAATCTACGAACGTTTTATATTATTATAATTCAAAAATAGTCCATGACAATTACAAGTCACAAAATACAGGTGTTAGTAATTATGTTCATAACTTTGAGAATGCAATCTATTTTACAGAAATAGTTATTTTTACAGATATCAAATAACGTAAATTTCATAACTGCCTGTTCAAATTACATCATTGATGTCTATTTGTAAGAATTGTTCAGCATCTGATATTGTTTTGTTCAGTATACTTCAAACAGATCATATTTATTTTCTCTTTTTTCTACATTTAGGTTGCTATGATGAAATAGAATGTATTCTTCGGGACAATGTGAAGCAACTACCACGGGCACCTGTCAGTAAGGACAGTGTATATTTTCTCTCAGCATTTTATAGTCCGGAACAAACTAGTAGTTTAGAAAAACTATGGAAAATATGGAGTGGTGCGAACTTTATTCTATGGAAATGTCCATCAGAATTGAACCTTCGACGGATAACATTTCTGAAGACCACGACAAATACTGATGTTTTTACATATTTAATTCTTTGTGAATGTGAGGAAGGATTAAACGTCATAAACTATGCTAAAGAGTTTCTGGACCGACTTAAGATGCGTCAGTGTGGTCTTGTGGGGTTATATAAAGTGGAACGTTATTATATACAACCAAAAGAGAGGATGTCTCTATCATCATCATAATTTTTTTCTTATTTAACAATGATACTCTTTATATAACATATCAATTTTTTCACTTAAAAAAAAGATTTCACAAATACATTTCTTTTAAACACCGACAATACATTTACACTAATGCTTACTAGAGTTAAACGTTAAAATTGTTGCCACTCGGTGTATTTTTTTAAATGCTACTGTAGACGTTAGTCGTGATTCTAACCTCAAAAAAAAAAAAAAAAAACAGAAAACAGTTTATCGTTAAAACTGAAATAATTTTAAAACACTTGATCATCCCATGTTGATTGCAATGAAACATTTTCTAAAATCAGTGCTCACAGCAATTAAACCTTTTGTCTTTATCTGTAGTCAGGACAATATACCTATAGTTGTTCGAAGGAAATGTTTACACATATCCATTTACAAATATCTCTGAAAAAAGAGAAAATTGTTATGTTGTTCAAACTTGTTTTGAAATAACAAGTCATTTCGTAACAGTAAAATAGTGAATGATTCAAATTAATCGCCAATTTTATAAACTTTTATTTGTTGTCCTTAGAAGATTATCGGATAAATTATATTATCGTAAACAACTCCTCCTTTTTGTCATAATTTAATTATTATTGCATTTGCAATTGCTCAAATATATGGGTTTTTTTTACAAGTTACTCATATAATTTAAATACATCTATTGTAAAAAAGCTGAAAACTTTCTGAAAGAAAAATCCCAAGTACAATTGTAAATATTTTTTATCCATTTGTTATATATCCTAAAAAATCCTAAAAAGTCATTCCACGATTTTTTCCAATTTTATTGTTTTATATTTAATTTGTATATAATTATTACTGATGTAGATTAATATTTGTATACTGGAATAAAAAAAAACTTTATATCATACACAACACATTTGTATTGTAAACGCTTTTATTTAAATTTGTTATATATTTATTTCGTTCAGTAACTTTAAGAACAAAATTAGTTGTAAGTACTAGCTACTAGTGAACACAAAACATATTACTTGTACTTTTGAAAACGCATTAAAATGAAGCACACATTGAGACCACTACCTGAATTTACATGCTTTAACAAAATATTTAATATTAGATATCAGTTCAAACCAAAAGACTTATCGGTGTCTAAAGATATAAAATCTCGATCTTTTTTAAGTGTTCAGTTTATCATGCACGAACGTGCACATTACTTGATCTCTCAATTAAACGATAGATGTATTTGTTTGATTTTGCTAGTGAGATGAAATACAGACTATTACGAAGGAAAACAAAGTCTTGTACAAGGTAAAATGGCCTGGCTTGTAACAGTAATCTGGCTCATAAAAAGATATATGAAAAGAGAAATACAATCACTGGTCGCATTTCAGAGAGTGGGATATTGGCATTGCGTAAGATAAATCTAAGCAATCATTGAAATGAAACATATATAAGGTATCGCTGGTCAGTATAGATGTAGTAACATATGTTAGTCAACTCTTTATGTTCAAACCAAATGTTCTACTTTGAGGATCTTTAAATGCCCATGTAACAAACAATTTAAAAAGATCAAAACGTACTCGTTCTATTAATTTACAATGTAATAATGTAATTAGTTTCAGATTTAAAAGAATTTAACCATTATGGCATTATGAAATTGCAATATTTTATTTTCCTCTTCATTTGGTAAGTATATAATTGCATTGCCTATCAGTAGCAAATTTTTCACATTTCAGTAGAAAATTGTCTCCGAGACACGCCATTATTAGATGCCAACAATAAAATGCAAAAAATGGATAATTTAAATCAAGCCAACGGCTTTTTATGACATAGGACATAATCAAATAAAAAGCTGTGTTGTAATATTTAAATTAAATACACAAATTATCAAATCATCGAGAGAATTATTGAACTATAAACATCCTTGTCTGCCAAGTTTTAATCATTGTAAAAAAAATAATAAATTGCAACAATCAGGAAAGTGGGTTTTATCGCAAAAGGGTATTCGGTCTTGATCAAAAGAGATATTATGATCCGTAAAAAGGCGTAAAAGACCATTCGACCAGTGGAGCCCAAGATATATATCTGCAAAGAACCTGTTTCAAAGACAAAGCAACAAGTCTTACAATTGATGGAATGGCGACAGAACGAAAGAAGACACCTTTTCAGGATAATAATTATTACGAAATTCAATCCTGATCGTCTGGTTGAAAGGAACTGATGCATTTTTAAATTTAAATATAAATAATAAATAAGACCTAAATTCCCAACCGTCAGCATCATGTTCCTAGGAAATTTCATTTTCAATATATTTAAAATGCACGCCGGTTGTTTTGAAAGATATTTTCCTCCAGATACCCAATCAATAACTTTCTTTGATAAATAATTTATACCAATCTGACAACAGAAGGAAATAAAACTGGTAAAATCGGAAATAGGGATGTGAAAATTGTATTATAAAACTTTGATATATTACTCTTTATAGATTTGAAATAACCAGTGCCATGTAATGATATTATTTTAATGGTTTATTGTTACTAATAACTGTAATAATGTTAGCTTTCCTTTGCTTTTAAGTCAAGTCATTAGAGATTCCATAAATAAAGGCTTGTATTTCCAGACTGATAGATTTATTGGGCATCACTTTCTGTATAAACACTATGAGCCATTTTAATCGCTTTTCTGTTGATTTAATAGTTAGATTTATCAAATTGAATCTCTTGTCTGTACAGAAGTTTCACCTCGTGTAACACTTGTCATATACATGCCGTAATTACCAAACACTAGTATTTATTTTTCTGTCGATATTTTCAACACTACCAAATATCACAGCGTGTTTCGGATTTCAGAACTATTGAGTTAACAGTCAATGTTTCAACATCATAAGCTGAAGAACAAAATTGCAGATATTCGTACATGCACTTCCGCAATGCAATTGTTAGAATGGAATGTTCGGGTCATTTTTATTATTTTTTATTTTTAACTTTTTATGTAAAGTTTTTGACTATTCAAACGCTGTCTTTCAATGGCCATACCTTTTTTTGTTTTGTTTACATTTAGGAATGAAAATCATGGGTTCCTTCAGATGAGACCTTAAAAACCGATGCCCCGTGTCACGGCAGGCGTGGCACATTAGAGAACCTTCCCTGCATATTGCCCTAGACGCACTGTAAAGGTCAAAATTTCTGCCACTTTACTAATAGCTGGTGACATCTTGATGTGAGTGAAATATTCTTGACTGGGACGTAAAATCCCATACAATCAATCAATATACTAAGTTTCGAGTGAATAATAAAAAGACGGATGCACAAAAATTGACATTTCAGAACATCAACTTCTGTATTATCATATAAAAAATTGCCAGAGAGTTAGCTTTTGCCATGTTGATTTTTTTTTTAAATTTGTTGTTATAATTTGTCATTAAAATTATCCAGTATATAGCCACAGCAATAAAATCCACATGATTTGTGAAGAAGAGTTGTCCGATATTTTCATTTTTGAAATCCGGTTTATCATTAGAACTTGCTAATAAGGGCGTGTATAAATAAAATAAATATTAAAAGGCTTATTGCTAGCAACAATTTAAAGGTAAAAAACTAGATTATGTTCTTAGCCTCATTTTGAAGAAAATTTGAAATCGACATCAATTCCAATTATATTATGCATAAAATGGAGATATAAAATTTAAAGATATTTTAAAATAAAATTTAACGCTAAAATGTTGAGGCTATTTTTCAAATGAATTCTATACGAACAAACTATAAAATTAAGGACCCCAGAAAAGCCCAATATCACATTAATTTTTTTTTTCAATTTTGCACCCAAGTCACCTTGACAGTGCCAAAACCAGTCTGAATCGCACCAGCCTATATTTACTTCTAATCAAGTTTTATTAAATCTGGCCAGTAGTTTAAGAGAAGTTTAAAAAAAGTGCAATAGCAACACAAGTACACGTGCAAATACACATGCTGTGCAATTTCCTAATCTCATATGACCTGTTGTTTGGTAACCTTAAACCCTAAAACATTGGAAACAGAGACCAACCCTTATCCTCATGCAATCATACTATGGGTATGAGACTTTAACAATGATTTTGAGATCGCAATATGTATCTTTATGGTGCTAAAAGTACATTTAATTTGCAAATATGGATTTTGATTCTTTTCCATCCAATACTTAATAAAAACAAAAACAGTTTTTAAAACAAAATACATCAACAATAAATTATTATATTTATATATTAATTTTATTTGTGAATTCCATTACAAAAAACAACAACAAAAATAAAATTAAAATAGACTATAAATAAATAGACTGCCTTTTTAATATTACAACAACACATGTACAATATAAAACATGTATATTAAATAAAATATGAAAGTAGAAATAAGGTCACTACTTCTCTGAACACAATGAAAAATTCAATGTCTTCATCCTCTTCTATTTTAATATTTTAAAAGTTTATAAAGTGTTTTAAAAATGGCCACAATTACTGCAAATAGCCAGTATAGGTTAATCAATTTTGAGCAGGCAAGCAACATACTTTATTTAGCACTATAGTGTTATACAGTGGCACTTATTTCAATCTAAGTCTATAAAGGATTTCAAGTTTTCAAGTTCCAAATAATGACAACCTACATAATCATACCATTGTACCCCACTATATTAGTTAAAGTGACCTTCATCTTTGACCTATAACCTCCAACATAATTAAGTTTCATCCTATGGAGAACCTGTAAGTATTTAACAGTTTCAAAAAAAAAAAATTCAACAAAGCAAAGTAAAGTTTTTTCATGAAACTCCTTTGTCTATTCTATAGTATCATGTTTTTGCATGATAACCCCTTAGCCTATTCTATAGTAACTGTTTAACCCTGATCTCTAAAATCTATAGATTTTTTCCTTGTGGAATATCTTTTCAAGTATATAAAATTGGATGAAACTCCAAGGAAGATCATTACATGTATGTTATTGCACGCTAATCTTTGACCTCAAATTAAAAATATTCTACCTTTTAAGAATGTTTATAGGCATATGACAATGAAACTTTGGGGAAGAAAAATGAGACATTGCACCATTACCTCTTAATTTATTTAAAATTTGAACAATGACCTCAAAAATCAAAAAGCTTCATTATTTTAAATATTAACCACTGGTAGATTATATATATATATATATATATATATAATTATCAAACTCTTGTTTCATCTTTGAAGGATGTTAATACTATCAAAACTATAGATAAAAAATTTAATATAAATTGTGAAGGATTTTAATCGTAACAAACTCAATCCTTTTTCATCTTGTAACTTTGATCAAAGTTAATGGGATTTAACTAATCACAATCCAGTTCAAGCTTGTTAAATGACACACTTGCAGAAAACATACAAACATTAAAATAAAAGCAATACTATAAAAATAGACTTAAGTGAATTTTATGAGTGCTATTAAATTTAATGTCAAATTTTAATAAATCACAGAGATAAGCGTTTGTAATCCTTGGAAAAACATTTGGATAGTGTAAAACTTTGATCAAAGTTACCCTGAAAAGATTTTTGAAAGTGTATAAACTTACTTTTATGAAATCCTATTACAACAAACTTTGTTATAGTGGGGAAATATATATTTAAGACAAAACCAAACCCTATATAGTTCCAGCTGAGATATTTTGTGGTGACATAACAATAAAAGTTGGATAAAAAATGACTTGTTATCTATGGTGAGAACCAAGGTTTGAGGTTTCAGTCTATCCAAACCAAATATTAAGAATAAAGGCCCCATAGTTAAAGTAATATTTGCTGTGCCAGTGCAAAGGGAAATTACTCTTGGAAAATATTTTTTTTGGATGTCACATATTTCTATGTCAACTTGTTCAATTCGTGTGTGATATAAATTATAAAAAGAAAAAGTTTTTTTCAAAACAATATATAACTTAGTTACCCTGACCATGACCAAACATGTAAATCAAAAGATGTATTAATAAGCCACAGATATGTGAGTGTATTGTGTTACCTTCACACAAGATATTGTATCTGTATTTAAAACATTTTATTTATTTTAAAAGCCTTTCATAATAAGAATTATTTCTTTGTTTCTTTCTGTCAGACCTTCAACAAGATCTGTCATTCATGTATGTAACACAATTATATTTGTTTTTAACTTCAGACAACTTTAGATGTCAAATGTCTTCAAATTCATTTATTTTGTCATTTTTAAAAATAATAAAGTTAAAAAAAAAACCTAAAAATTTATTATTTTACAACAGATGGGAAAATTATTTTCCAAACTAAAGCTATGTATGTGTAGGACTATTGTGAGGGTTTGATCTTCTTTCAGTTCATTAAACAGGGTGATTAAGATTTTTAAAAATGAAAGTACAATGACACATCAAATTTAGATTATGTCAAAGAAGCTAAAATATTAAATGCATGTGTTAAGCACTAAAAGACTAATCATTAAAAAAAATATTTTACATGATTTTGAAAGAAATAAATTTGGAAATTTTGACTTTAAAATACCAGTGAAAATCAAATCCGTCATGTCAGAATGTGACAAAGACATTGAATACTCAAAAATCATCAATTTTTAACCTGGGCCGGCTAAGTGTAAAAACATGCTCATTTGTTTTTTCTTAATAATCAAATGTCTTCAAAAATTCATAAAAATGTAGAAAAAATATCACAAGACATCTCTCTCTCTCTCTCTCTCTCACACACACACACACACACACACACACACACACACACAATCAGTAAACACTACCATATATTTTTAACAATAATACACTTATGTGACCAATAGATTTTTAAATCAGTGCTCAACATTTAATAGCCATTCAAATGAAATGGATAAAACACTATGATTCATTATTAAACATTTGGGCAGAACATTTGTATTTATTACATATATAAACATACCAGTCTATATTTTACCACAAAAACATTATTGCAGGCTATTGTAACAAAAAAACATTTTCTTATTCTTCACCTAACCTATGTAATGCTGTGCTGATAACATGGTTACGATGGTACTATGGCAACACTTATTGTAGAACTCAATTTCTAGTAAAGATGTCCACTTACATGTGAATATCAAACAGATTTTTCATAACAATGTGGCTATCCTGTATACAGCATAATGATTTTAATCTTTAAAGCTAACTTTGAGTAAAATATTGTCTAATGAAACTAAACGGTTAATTAGCAAAAATAAAACCTGTTGCAAAAGAAATTATTAAAAACATACAAAATTTCAACAAAATTTAAATTTTAACCGAAAGACTTTTCATATTTTAAAACAGGAAATGTACCTGACTGTTTACTTGTATTTTTTTAAAATTAATAAGTGTTTCGAAAATTAGAAAATTTTAGGTTATTGAAATTAATACAGGTACTTTTACACATGACAATTGAAAAAGAACTAATATACAGCTCACCCAGCTCCCAATTTCGATAAAAACAGTTTTACAGAAAAATGAGATCAGGTGACCATGACAGTATCCAAGATTCACATTATTTGAGTTTAAATCAAAGATAATTTATAAATTTCACTAACTTTATAAAGTCCAACATGTTAAACAAACTGAAGAGAGAATTACTTATTACTTAAAAATATGCATACTTTAAAAAGCAAACAGGGAAGATAGCAGTTAATATAAAGGGACGGTTGCAGTTTACAAATGCTTCCAAATGGCAGAGGTATGTATTCTCAAAAAGATCAGATGCCAACAGAAGATTATAACATGAAAGGAAAAGTTTCACATACACAAACAAATTGAATAAATAAATAAATAAATTTTAATAAATAAATAATGCATCTTCATTATGATGTATGGTACAAATAGATAAAAATCCTATGTCTGCAGTTCGAAATGTGAGGATTCTCCTAGTATATTATCTCCAGCATCTGAAATTATATCAAATTACATCAATTAAAAATAAAATTTGAAAATTAAATGAAATACTTGTATTTGGAAAGATATTCTAAAAATCTAACACACAGAAAATTAGAAAGATATAGCTTTGGAAAGCAGCAAAGCTCACCTGCGTCACCTGCACACCTAGTACATGTATTTTACAAATCTTTAACTAAAAATTTTACTTTATGATATATGTATATATATACATGTAATTCTAACTCTTATGATATATATATATTTATAAAAAATGACATTTCAACTGTACACTGGGTCCAGGAAAGTTTTAGATTGTAAGCCTTGGAAAGCAATGTTGACTCTTTCTATCTAAAATATGTCTTTGAAACTAAATTTTACTAAAAAAAATATTTCCCTTTTAAAAAGGATATTCCAGTTGTAAAGCATATTTATGATCAATCAATTGATGATTTATTGAAATTTAGAAAAAAGATGATAAAAGAAAGTATGAGAATGACAGAAAAAATGTTATATATTGTAACCTCTATAATTTAACCATGCTACGATGAGAACAAAATTTCTGAGACAAGAAATATATTTTGTACTTTATGGGAAGGTGTCCTTTTTATATAAAGGTGTCTTTTACAGCAATATTGTCTATACAATGCAGGTACTATATAAGAAGAGATACTAACCTGATGATAACGACACAGACACAAAATGTGAAGTGTCATCTGCTGACATATTAACATCTACATCACTGCTAACTCCCTCTGTCGGATTTGTAATGTCTAAGGAATTTAATGATTCTACCCTGTCACCCTCTCTTGTACTTGTTATATCATTGTCATCAATCTGTAATGGATGAACACTAATAACACTATCAGCATCATGTATGACACTATCACTGTGACCAAGGACACTGTCACTGTGACTTATGGTACTACTGTCATGAACAATATCACTATTTAGAATGTCGTCACGGTTACCAATGTCACTATCACCATGAACCATCCCATTATCATCATGTCCTGTAACACTTTGATTAATACCCTGACTTGTAAAATCTTCACTTTGGTCTTCTGTTTTTAAAACAACTCCATTTGTATCAGATATAGATGAGACTGCCTGATCCATTTGCTGCTAAAAAATATTAAATGTTTTCATAAAGAAAGTTCAAGAAATTTTAGAATATATGTACACATATATTCCTCCTTTGAATCAGCTACAAGATTGAGTTGCTACAAGGTTGACCAGGGATCAAACTGAAAACTTTCTACACTAACACTTTAGACAAATGTTCTACCAACTGACTTACCCAGACCACAACATTTGTCTCTCTTTTTTTTTTTTTATTCTCCTGCTTATAGGAAATCTGATAGACATCTAAATGACAAAATTTACTAATCCACCACTTCTAAGTGGCACACTTGGTGAAATTTATTGTATACTGGAAAAAGGAATGGGGGATAAATATAACTGTCCAAGAAGCCTGCTTGTTAAAACTATTGCATGTAGTGTAGGAGGTCAAAGGTTTGATTTATGATCGAATCTGGCATTTTTCCTGAATAGTTTGTCCTCATACTAGCCAATAAAATGTAACCAGAGGAATAAAAATGCAGATATAAACCAAAAATCAATCCTGAGACCAATATAAGCAAATGAACTACAAAAGACTTATTTGCTCTTTTGTATGTTTTAATTTCCCTTCATAAAAGTCAAGAAAAAAGAAAAAGTATATATTGTACATTAAATGTAAATGATGAAAAAAAAAAAAAAAAAAAAATCAAAAGTCGTGAATCAAAGTGCCTCTCACAGCTTTGATTCAAATCCCACTTGGACTTGATCTTACTATATAAGAAAGTTAGACATTTTAAGGAGTACCTCCATACAAGTAAGATAATACTGTATAAAACAAGATTTTTCCTCTCTAATTTTATTACAAGACAAAACCACATAAAACTATTTCTCACTGCTATAAAATCACCTACAAAGAGCTTATTTCTTGCAAAGGAATGAACATTTCAAAAATTAGGATTGAAAGAAGTCAGATAAAATACCTCTATAAATTAAAACCATTTGGACAGTTCTCAAGTGAAAGTATGCAAGTTTTCTTGCCAAAAGTCAGTGATTTTCTTTACAATCTCAGAAATGATTGCCTCAAATCTTGACTTTGGCATAAAACACCATTAATGTGATGCCACATATTAGCTACTTATTGTTTCTAGTGGTCAAAATGTCAAGAAAACACTAAATAATTGCAATTCTGTATTTCAAACTAGTCAACACCTCTATGCAAAGTTTAAGGGTATCATATGTTACACAAATAAATTCAATTTACACAAAATTACAAGCGTAATATCAGTCTACAATGCATATTTCAAAGCATTATGTACTTTAAATTTAATCCTTCTTTTTTCTATGTATCCATACTACTTTCCACATTTTCCTGCTGGAATAATCCAACCTATTTAGATGGAACTATTTCCTAACTCCAAGATGCAAAGGTGCCAGAAATACTGACTAACACAACCTTCATAGCCATCATCAATCAGTGTGGATCATTTCACAGCAGCACAAAAAGCCTTGTTCACCAATACTTCACTCTACAAATTAATTAACCTACAACTACAAATTTACCTGTAGTAAAAGATTGGCTGGAAACATGTTAGGATGTAATCTGGATAAAAGTTGTGCTGTTTCCGGTGTCAGCGTTGTACTGATCCTGGTAGATCCATCACTTAAATGTGTCTCTATCCTTGATATTACATGGTGACCATCTAAAATAAAAGAGCTTAATCTAAAATCTTAAAAAAAATGAGTTTACAACTTCTATTCTTATTAATTAAGAGCAAATAGTAACAGAAATTCTGTAAATACATGTAATCAGTTTCTGTACATTAGAGAAGAGGTATTTGTGTAAAATAGGTAAGCTTCATCCATAAATCCATGAATACGGAGAACATAAATTCCTTTTTTGTCCTAAATGAAACATAGAATGATGCAAATGCCAAAAAAAAAAAAAAAAAAAATTAAGCAATTCTAAAATCAAGATATATCAAAATATCTTCATAGTATATTTCAAATTTTAGCAAAAGGATCAAGGTTAAGAAAAAATGTCAAATCTGTTTCATGAAATTTTCAAAATATAATGCAAAATGTGTTGACTATTCTTTGAAGAAATTATTTCAAGATAAAGTTACCATAATCTTGGTTTATATAAAAAAGTTCTTCAGTGTTTTCTGTTTAGAAACATAGTTAATAGTTTACACAAAAATAGATAAGTAACTCTAGATTGATTGGAGATGTTCATCTTGTAATCTAATATGTAATCTTCAAAACGTCTAAGAACATTCAATCATAAAAATCAAAAATCAAAAAAAAAAAAAGTTTTCTAAAATCTAAATGTTGACATACATGTATTGCAGAATTCTAAGAAACTTATTATTTATTCTACAAGAGACCTATAATACTTGACACAACAAAATCTCTGTTGTGGATATTTTTTCTGAAACACTTTTATAAATCATTTATGAACAGAAATAATGCTTTGTCCTTGCAAAGCAAAGTTTTCAACTTTTTGTAGGAGACAACAAAGTCAAATGCTTTATCTTTATACACATCAAAACTGACACAGAGTTCACCAATTAAACAATAATCTATTGTAAAACTTGATGCTCTAATTTTATGCATCATATAAACGTTTGTTAAAGATTATCTTCCAGATTAATAAGAATACTTGTCTTGTCACTAATACTTGAAATTGCTAAAGGAGAGTAAAACAACATTCAAATAACCAATATAATTTCAATATTTAAAAAAAAGATTTGAAACTTAAAAATATAAAAAGTTGGTTTTGTTAACTTTAAACAACAATTTCCAACAGCAGCTGACCAGATAATTTAAACCTAACATGTAGATTATCAATGTATATGTATGTTTATCAGTGTTCCAAGCATCATATAATTGGTTTAAGACAATGTGGGTCATGTTGGATTCAAAGATAGATTGAAAAACATGACATGTGTTAGTCATAAAAACGTAAAAAGGTTTCAAAACTAAAACTTAAAACAATACAAACCATCACCAGGATTCTGTGTTAGAGTCACAGTGACAGTCTCTGGTACTGGCTCACTCTCTTCATCCCCTGTACTACAGGTACTTTCTGCGGTCTGCCAAGGCACTAATGATTGTCCTTCAATGATCTGTGATGGAGCTGGTTCACTACTTCCCAATAACTCCACATTTACCTGAAACACAGGACATAATTGTACTATAACTTCCCAATAACTCCACATTTACCTGAAACACAGGACATAATTATAATACATGTATTACTGTAACTACAGACACCAAAAAAGTCATTTTAATATGGCAACTGTTTCACCAGTTTTCCACCTGACAACCATTTACATAAATTTGTGCATACTACATCAACATGGAATGATTCAGAATTTGACATGAACTATTTATCCCACTTTTTCAGTTGGACAAGCACAATTTTGTTTTCAATTGGTCCTGTAATTGCCATTTCTCCATAAGATTTTTATGTCGAAATATTTGAAAAGTGAAGATGTTTTGGGTATTTTTCGCCAATACATACATGTCACTATCATCATACTACTATTGTACAGCTGCATCTTGAACCTTTATTCAACTCTCGGGAATTAAATTTGACTTCTAATGTCACCAGTATTTGTTAATTATCATATGGACCAAACAGAAAACAAAAGAATATTGTGTTTAAAATAATATGACCATAAATAATTAGAAGTGGCAATTAACACAGGTTTATGGAAGCTATTGCAAGAAATACTGAACAAAAACCAAGCAGACCAAAAAGGACACTACTCTGGAATTAATCAAATATTAAATGTGACCTCCTGTTTTATCATGAAAGGCATACATGTACATGCAAAACACTTATCAAATCCATTAACTCTTTACCTTGTAAGTACACAAAATGGCAAAAGTTTTAAAAGTATGAAAAGAGCTCTCTATTTTTTCTTAAAGTATAGAATACTTTAGATCACTTTTATATTGCACAAGTTTTATTTCAGGTATAAAATCAGAAAAGGCTTTGATTGAGGAATTAACATTTAAATGAATATTTCCACTATAAAAAGATCTTTTGCTAAAACATCGAAAGGTAAGTGTACAAAATCAAATTCCTTAGGTAGTCATTATTACAATAAAATACATACAGAGGATGAAGTTAACTGTAATGTTCCATTCTCTATATCCTTTAAAGCTTGATGAATTTGATTCTTAAGATCATTTACTGTAGGGAACAGTGTTAAATCATGTCTCTCTGGAACCTCTCCTCCATGGTATAAATCTCGAGATACATATGTCCTATAATAATGAAGCTTTAAATTTTAAAAAGTAGAATAAGTAAATGTACATTATATATATAAATGTATATATCAACAGTATACATGGATGCCATTTCTACAATTTTTATCCCAAGAACAAGTACAGCTAGTTCAGCTTTGGTATGAAACAAGAATTTCACAGATTTAAATGTCTCGCCTGGTTAGTTTTTGATTGAGTATAAAATACATTACTTTAACACAAACTTTCACATTTTGCCATGTTGTGCTGCCGACACCAGAAAAGTAACACCTAAGTCTTGCCTTATGGCAATGCCAGGCTCGACAAAAACACTTAATTTTATAAAAAAGTTGTTTCTTCATTATTCATGTATGCTTTTTAGTGACAAAAAAATATGTTATAAAAGTTGGAGTTGTTTCTTCATCATTCATGTATGCTTTTTAGTGATAAAAAATATGTTTTTAAATGTATTATGTGTTTATTGCTACCAAAATGTTTTGGAATCTGAATCATTAATATCCTCGATATTGCATCCTGAGCTGTAACAACTTGCAGTTCTTCTTTGCTGGAAACAAAAAACCAGCTTCAAAATCAGCGTTAATCACAAATGAACATAATTGGTGTTATTTTTAATTTTTTTTTTTTAATAAAATGTTATTATTAATGTTAAAAGTGTTTTAGACTTTGTATTAAAATTACTTTTAAACCCATTCTCTAGCAAACATGAGATCTTTGTTGTTGAAGGAAAACCAACCTGTTAAAACCCATTTGTTAAATTGGGTAACCTCATACTTTTGTACAAACAATGCCAGGAATAAAACCTATGTCATAATAGTGTTAAGTGTGAATTCTAACCCCTGAAACATTTTACCTTAAGGCTTTCCTGATAGCATACACTCTACTTTCACCAGATGCTACAAGACTTCGGATCTTCTGCACTACTCTGGGATCCAATCGACTTGCTACAAGGTCATATTCTTGTTGGTCAAATATCACAGAACTGGACCCTTGAGTAATGTACATATCAGAATGGTACTCATGTGACTTCTCAGTTGGTAGCTGTACATAATATCTAAGGTCATAAAATAAAAAGAAACATAGTAGTTGATAAGTATTCCTTTTGTACCCCCACCCATTAAATACTATGTAAAAATTTATTTTTTTTTTTTACAAAAATGTTCAAAACAGCTAATTATCATTTTTAGGCCATTTAATCAAATTAAAATAAAGGTGGAATATACAAAAGGAAGATTTTTTGAGTAGTCTACTAAATTCATGATGATATTGCATTGATTATTTACTTCCAAAAGTATACCCGTCTACTTTTTCATTGGATGCTTTCCAGTTCCAACCCAGGCAATGAAAAGCACAATAGCTTGTAAGTCAGTGCTTCAGACTGTTAATCAACCACAGTCCACTCACATCTGTTGGGATATTATAATGATGTGTTAAAATGGTCTCGAAAGTCTGAAGCTGAAGTGATCTTTTTACTTCTCTTTTATAAACATAAACATTAAAATTCAATGCACTAAAAAGGTCATTTATTACCAAGACTCTGAAATTTCCAAGGGTATTAGCATGATTGTACATGTATACAAGTATTAACAGAAAACACAAGATCAAGGTAAAGGAGTTAAGTTTTCATTTGTGTTAAGTTACAGTTTAAATCTCTTCATTCTCAAAATCAAAAGGAAAGATCATGATTATTTAGAGAAGTGAAACTAATAGTTAAAAAATATCAAAAATAACTAAATGAAATTATCAAATTTCATTACTTTACAACAAATTGTTGCTATCTGTATCATACACACCTTTCTTGGCCTATCCCATCAGTACCCCTGTGTTTTAACTCATGGAAGGCTTTGTCCATGGCTGTTTTCAAACTTTTTTTGTCTATGTTTAAGTCTACTGCATATTCTGGAAATTTTTTGACTTTCTTGATATATATTCTACATGTATATGAAATAAATTTATTCATTTCAAATAGAATTAACTGCTAACTTTTGGAAAATATGTAACTATAAAACATAACACAATTAAACATATTACTCTTTATCTTGTAATAGGAATTTTCAATCACTAAATAGAAAAAAAATTAGCTACCTAAAAAGATATATTCAATTCTCTTTCACAATGTCAAAGAGAGAATACTCACATAATTTGGTATCAAAATATTAATTTGGAATAATTATTGATCACTGATCATACATGTAATACTAACATGTTCCTAATGTTGGATCAAACCAATCTCGTATGATTACCATTTAACTATGAAATTCAAAATTGAAACAAAAACAATTTCATTGTAAGTTATAGATTTAAAAATTAATGGAACATAGAGAAAACCCCAAAAGAAAACATATTAAGAAATTTGATTCACAACTAAATAGTATGAGGTAATAGATATAAATCAAGCAAATACTGACAGATACAAATATCTTGGTCAAAGCAAGAAGTCATTTTTTTACAGACTAGTATTTATACTTATTGTAGACTTGATGCAACAAATGTGGTTTAAATTAAAAAAAAAAACAACAAGATATTGTTTCATATGGGCCATGCTGCCAGTTTGCAAAATTACTGCGGGCCCGATGGCCCAAAGCTATTAACTTTTTGCTCTGGTCACCAACTTCATAGAGTTCCAAGTCTGATTGGCTCTGTCATGTAACCAGCGGTTCTCCTATAACAGGCGGATGTTTCCTTAAGATGTCTGAATTTGTGGCAGTTTGTTTCATGTTTTGTAATAATTAATGAGCAATACTTTACACTAGTACAACAGACAACAGACAATAAAGAAAAGCAGCAATATTTAAATTTTTTTTTTCATTTTAAATGTCATTGAGAAAAGACACAACAATACATACAGTATAGTTAATATGAGGTTTAATTGGCCAAATTAAAGAGACACGCAAACTTCCATATTTCAGGGCCATTAACTTTTCATTGGGCCACCAACTTTTAAAAGTTAAGGGCCCTGTTGACCATCATGTCTTTCTAGCTAATTTAATACACTGCATGTTGCCCAAAGCCCATTTATTAAAAAAATTAATTCGACATAGAAACAAATACATCTGTGAGACAATAAAAAGGTTTCACATGTAAGCTGAACATTAGTAATGAAACAGTAACACAAGTAAAACTCTATTATTCATCAAATTTTTAAACAAGGTGAGCAAAATTATCAAATCTTTAACAGACTGACCCACCAGTTTAAAATACTATGGGCCATTTGTGTTAACTTTCCAAAGTAACAACACAGCCTCTACACTTTACTGTACTGTGTGGGCACAAAAAATGAAATATTGTAATATGTGGTGTCATGACAGATCGCTTTCAGTACAAAAAAAAGGAAAGTGTTTTCCTAATCATCTAACTTTCTGAACAGCATGAGAACATGTTGTGAGATAAAAGAGTTCTACTACTGAAAGTTAGCATGAAAATGAATTGAAATCCTTGTGTGATAATGAGATATTTTCTAACCTTGCTGGACAAGTTTGTTTGTATTCTCCTTGTGTATTTGTTTCATGTTTCTTATTAAAATTTCCTTTTCTGCGGGGACCAAACTGACACTCCATCACCACTGCACGACTTCCTGAAAAGTTAAAATAAGTAATTTATTTTTTTTTTTCCAATTATTAATATTGGGATAGTAATTTTTAGCACAGCTGAAATATAGAGTGCCAGCTTAAGCTTCTCAAAATGTACAAATATTTACTGTTTCCAGGGAAGTAAATAAGCGGTATGTTCATTTAACAAGAATATAGGTATATGTGTTTCTGTCCTCACCTTGAGGGCATGATTTTTTAGAACAGCTGTTATGTGTACATTTGTCAAAGAGATCATACAAGCTCTACAGTGGTTGTAATAAATATTTTTACACGATATTACACATAGAGATTCACAACAAAATATTTTAGTTGGAAAGGTTGGTGGATTATCTTCCTTTTTATTTAGTGCTTATTTAAACAACACTATATCAAGAAATAACTAATTATGTAAGATGTTGACATTTTTATTGACCAATAAAAAAATAAAAGATTTATAGATGGACAAAGTGAAAGTTCTCCTTGAGTTATCTCCCCTGAGACCAAATATTTACATAGACCATCTGCATGACAAACAGCTTATTGTGTAACTAAACTGCACAATGTGTTTATCTGGAAACTCTTTTGGTTTGCACTGGAATTTTTTGTTACTATAGCTAATATGATATTCTATTCCCTACTACTTACCTGAGTTTATGAATGGCTGTCCATCAAATGGTACATATTGTGACTTCCACATCAATCTTGTAGAAGGTTTGGCTGGACTTGGAGACTGACGGGTTCCCCAAAAACTCTGTGTATGTTGTTTGTGGTAAGTCAGTAATAAGTCTAACTCAGCCTCTGTCTCTACATAGCCTCGGAATGAATCGCCAATTTTCTGATAAGTAAATAAATGAACAAACAAATGCAAGAATGAATGAATATTTTTTTTAAAAAATCTGTTTAATTATACAATTATTATGTTCAAGTAATAAAATATCGTTTATTGTATAGAGAGCTATCATAATTACTATCTCTTGATCAACATGTTACAAAGTATTACATTTTAAAAAATAATTTTGAATATTTAAAGATTTCAGAGATATTTACACACTCAGACCCCCCTCCTCAAATTAATTTTGCACACAAAATAAATGGCCTAAATAATTTACTGCAAAATGCATAGTTTTACCTCACAACATTTCATTCTTTGTGCCCACACAGGACAATCTGGGGGCAGAGACTGTGTTTGAGCTGGTGGGGGAGGTGGTGGCATAAGGATGGCATCTTGAGCTGCCACAGCTGACATTTCATTACCAACCACACTATCAGACTCATCCATATCCACAACAGCATCTGTGTAAAATATACAAAACAATTACAAATTCATTTGGGGGGTGGGCATGTCAAAAAAAAAAAAAAAAAAAAAAAAAAAAAATTATCTCATATAAGAAGGGGGCTAGTGTCACCGACACCTTGTATAAGGTATCTTGTCACCACACATGACAGTTTATTTCCAAAAAACAGTCAATTCACATATAAAGAGGTCTTGTCACAGAATCAAGAGCAAGAGTGAAAGTTTATTTGTGTAACTGTCTAAAGATGGTAAGTTTACCTATGGAACTTTTATATGATGGTTGAAATTAATAAATAAAAAAGTTTTTACATACGAGTTAGCCAATGCATTTGTATACACCAGTTTTATCAATAACATATGAACTCATAGTTATTGAATGTATATACACAACTATATTTACAGTGAAAGTACATGTACATCACATGGTAAACTGTAGGATATTAATTAGATAAGTAAATGAGTTTTGTTTTGTAATGTATTGTCTGTTCTTGGTTCTTAGCAAGTATAGTTCTCACAGCAGTTATGTTTTACTGTATTCTCTCAAATGTTTTCTATACTCTGATGAAGTTTTGCTGAGTTATGTCCCTTTGACTGTATACTGTATACAGTATGTCCCCAAGATTCTATGAAGAAAATTCAAGCACATTTATTTCAAATGAGGATTGAAAAAAAACAAGACAATACAAAATATTGTACTATAATATACGTTATTGTCATGAATGTGATGTACAAAATTCATTATTTTAATTCTCTATTAGACTTAGTGCTATTATAGTATTGACATGGGAGTAAAGTGCTAAGACAAAGTCACAATAATAAATGCATCCCATTAACTATGTATCTTTTGCAGTTTTTGACTATAAAATTACCTGACATTTCAGACTTTTGTTCAAATTCGGATGGATCAGCTGCCACAGCTATGATTGTGGCCATTTCTGGGTGGACTACCTGCCAAACACGGCCATCTGGAGTGGCTCCTGCTGTCAAGAACTCATTAGGATTAGACACAGCAATAATCTGTACACCATCTGGACTAAGTAACTGGCTGTTGGTTATACTGACAGGTGTCGATAAGAGTCCATGTAATGTGGGATTAGCCATGCTTGGTGACACTGTAATGAAAATATATATCAGGAAAATAACTTTAATGGTGTGTTCTTCAAGAGAATAATGAGAATATAGCGAGATCTCCTGGTTTTGAATCATTAACACACTACTTGTAAAATATCTAAGAACCAGATTTAAAGAATGTAAAACCAAAAATTGTACGACAAAGACAAATCTTCAGATCTAAAGTCTATACCCACTATACCTAACCTACTAAAAATGACTAAGCACACAAGTTGATTAATCTTTTATTACCTGGTTATTCATGTAAGGACACTGTCAAATTAGAATTAGAAGAAAAAAAGTTTCCATTACAAATTATGCAAGATATCAGAGTTCTGACTGGGCTATAAGGATTCTCTGTTATACAGTAAACCTACCTGAAGTGACTGTAAGTGCATCTGCTGATAGCGTGCCATCATCTGGTATATCAACTTTGACAATACTATCAACTGAAGTTACACCAATTTCATCATTACATGTGGAGGATATCAATGTACCAACGCTTGACACCACAGGGTCATCTGTCGTAGAGCTTACCTCCTCTTCATCACTATCAGCCATAATTAATGATTATCTAAAACAGAATTATTTAAGTATTACTAATATTTCTCCCTCAAGGTCAGGGAAAAGAGAGAGAGAGAGAGAGAGAGAGAGAGAGAGAGAGAGAGAGAGAGAGAGAGAGAGAGAGAGAGAGAGAGAAACAGCAAGATCTAAAGATTTATTTTGGAGAGAATTTAGTCATGAACAGCTGGTGAAGAAAATGAGATATCTAGTTAAGATTGGAAGTGTATTCTTATAAAGAACTTAGATACCAACAAAATCAGATGGATAGCTATTGTTGTTGATCTTGGTCCAACTTTTAACCGTAAGAAAATTGATTACAGGGCTTCCATTTGACCTTCAATTTTCTGATGTGAAATCAAAACTACTTGTTTATGAAATTTAGGAATCAACTATGGTTTTGAAGTCAAAAAAATTGTCTGATGATTCGAACAAAAGCCCTGGTTTAATATTAAAATTCATGCACATACATTTTATGCAGGACACATGGTTTAGGAGTCTGGGCATTCGAAGATTAAGCGATTCTCTACAAAACTGATTGAGCAGTTACAAATTCATCTTATGGTCATCTTGGCCTCATTCTCTTTAAAACTGTCATTTAATAAATGTATGTAGCAGAAATGAGTCGATATACAAATACAAATAGTATAGTTGTGTGATTTACTGCCAGACTTTCTGGTACTGATATTTCATAGTACTTGTGCAACAGAAAAGAGAGAAAAAAAAAGCAGACTTGGACCAGGGTTCGACCTGCGACCTCCCACACTAATGTGGGTGCTCTACGACAGGGATAAAAGATTCAGGCCAGAAAGCCTGGCAGTAAATTTTATCACACTATTATATCTACTATATACAACATTAAAACACCATGACTTAACTCAGCCAATCTACACTTGCTTATCACCTGGTTGGAACAGGTTCTAACCTTGGCCAGGGCACTTATGAAAAAGAGGTTTTGATTTACCTTTCTCCTGAACCACAATAACCCACAACTTGGCACCAGATTTTCAAGGTAAAATAAAATTATCAAAAGATAAGAGGGGCGAAGGCACCTACTGGTGTCGAAAGGGGTGCTGCTTCATTTTCACTTCAGACTGAAAATATTAATGAAACTGCAGAAAAATTACCAACCTCAATAAACAGATGAGTGATTTAACTTCCAAAACATTTAAATGTGAGACACTGAGAGTTTTACAAGGCCAAGAAGTCTTGTTTTGAAAATGGAAGATGATGTCAGCAAACATCAACAATGAAGAAACTGATCTGAATCTAAAGCGAACAGCGATGACAACTTAAAATATTTCAATATCGTGGAAGACGAATCACTGACCTATCAACTGAGCTTAGTAATCTTTCTATAGTTCTACTGATAATTTTAGTTTGAAGTGAAATGAGGCAATGCCCCTTCTGTCACCGATTCATATTGGAAAATCCAAGGTTTTTTATACAGAAATTGTTCTGACCCAACACACAACCCTCAAGCATAAAGTGTGTTAGGGTCAGAGGGAATTCTTAACTACGGTAGTTTTAAAGTAGTAAAGGGTTTAAATAGTTCCCTTCTTTCTATTTACAGGTATGTACCAGGAAGTTCTGTATTTTATTTTTTCAAATCGGATCATTGCACAACTTGCTCGTCTTTAAGCTGTGACCCTGTGCCAGTCAATAGGTGGGAGCCATGCTGCATTTTATTTTTATCCATGTCATTATACTTTAGAGCTTTTTTATAAAATATGTCACTTCTTAAGAAGTATTTTTATTATACTGTGTATAAACATGTCCAGTGATTTAACATTTTGGAAGCTTTGATCTTGCAGGTCTTAAATAACATATTTTTTCTGTAAATTTCACTAGCATTATTATTAATATTATTATTATTATTATTTAAATATCATATCTTTATGTATATTTATTATTATGAGATTATTAGGGCAAAATTATTAATATTATTATTGTTATTATTACAGCATATTTAATTAATTATTACTTAAATTTTATCGGGTATTAATTACTTTTTTTTATTAATAATTAGAATATTAAGAACTCAATAAAACGCCCCATTTGCGAAACTTTTTTTAACTGTTTTAATTTAGAAAAATCTACTGAGTGTGCACAAAAAATTATCATTTTAAAAAATTATTTTACTGACAAGACCACCAAACTCAAGATCAATGTCAGAAAATAGAATTTCTTGGCCTCATCTTCACCAAGGACAACATTTGACGGCAATGAGGCAAGTGGCTGAAAACGAGATTGAGGAGTAAACTTGTCAACAATGAGGCAAATTCCCGAAAACGAGTCACAAACCTCGAAATCATTTACCAACCTCGTCTTGATCAAAATGGCGACGAAAGTGAGGCACCTTGCAGCTAGATTTCCGTAAATACTCGGCCGTTTCCGTAGGTGCGTACGCGTTGACATGATATGATAAAGTTTTAAATCAATATCCTTGCTCGATGTATCGATGTTCCCCGATACGTACAAGATATGACCCAAATAATTTGTGATTTGCATAATTTTTATATGAAAAATTGTCCAAAGGTTAGGAATCAAATGAATAAAATTCAGATAATTTCAAAACTGTATAAGTAATCTCAACAGATAGATCTAAACCTGTACTAAATGAGTTAGAATTAAAAATATCTAAAAATTTCAAGCACTGATTATTATTTATTTGTTTATTTATTTATTTATTTATTATTTATTTATTTATTATCATTCATGATATGTTTGTAAATGATGTAGTCAGTAACGTAACAGGAAAGATGAAATATTATTTAAAGTATCAATAAAAAAATAAATCTATCAAGGATTACATTACAACCCTTAACTTAAATACATCTAAATAAACTTAACTACACGTTTTCATGTGTGGCTTCAATAATGTATGAGGAATGTAAACTCAATGACTTATTTATATATGTTACGGATATATTATAATTATTATTATTTTTATTATTATTTTTATTATTATTATTATTATTATTATTAGAGAAATATATTTTGAGAGAACATATTTAAATATATAAATTAACGGACACTGAACAGAAGTAATAAAAATGAACCATATATATATATATTATATATATAAATATATATATATATATATATATATATATATATATATATATATATATATATATATATATATATATATATATATGGCGTTAACATCGAACGCAAAGCGAACGCACATTTTTTGTATATTTTGCTATGAAAAGGTTTTCCTCCAATGCAATATACGGAAATAAATGATTACATTTTTATCAACATTTATTAAATGTTTTAGCGAAACAGGAAGAAAGGACAAGGGAAAGATTGAAAAAAATAATACACTTTTCAAACAAGGTACACAACTAGAGTTGTTAATATCCAGCGCCTTAATTAGAGGTAACTCATTTATCTTGGTTCTGTATCGCAATATTATCGGCTACAGAGAAAAGAATAAAAAGCGTAGGTTCATAGAGATGCAACAAAATAAGCTGCAAAATGAAATTATGTATTGACCATTGGATTTAGCGGAAAGGATTTAGATCTCCAATTTATTTTAACGACACTATTAGACACAATTTTGTTACATTTGTTGCGTGCCAGTCAATTACTAGTATGCACAAACCCCTTATGTGTCTTTCAGCGCTGTTTACAATAAAAATGCCAGATTGTAAAAATATTAAATTTTTTTAGCTCACCTGACCGAAAGGTCAGGTGAGCTTATGGCATGGCGCGGCGTGTGTATGTACGTGCGTGTGTGCGTCGTTAACACCTATTTTCGACTTCTCCTCCAAAACTGCTGGACAGATTTCAATGATACTTGGTCAGCAGCATATATGGGCCGGTGCAATTCAGATTTGTTCATGGCGTTGCCATAGCTACCAAAACTAGGTCAAGGTGACCTAGGGGTCCAAAAATCTTAAAAAATCTTCTTCTCCGAAACCGATGATGGGAGAAAAAATCTGATGTGATATTTGACTTCTCTAGGGTCTTAAGCCTATAGTTTGTTCATTTCGTGAAATTTGGTCGAATAATGGGTTACGCGTTTTTGCGTTTAATTTTAAAAATTTCTTTAAATGGCTTCAAATTGTTATAACTTGACTACTTGAACAGATAATGACATGGGGTTTTCAGTTTTGACTTTTTCTTAAAATAACCTTCAAAATGGGGTCAAGGTCAAAGTTCAACGTCATGACCTAGTTTGTAATTTTGTAGTTTTTGGCTATTTTCTTCAAAAATTTTAAAGATATATAATATCTAAACATTGTCAAAATGTTCAGAATGACAAAATTCAAAAATATACAAAGTTTCGTAACTTTATGATTATGCATATAGGAGTTGTTGCCCCTGAAATGTTATTTATTGCTTATAAAAACTAAAATTGTGCATTATCTTGAAAACTATTAACTTTTTGCATAGAAATATATATTAGAATATTGTAGGTATTGACATGACGATCATTTTGATATATGACTCAAGGTCATACATTCAAAGGTCAAGGTCATAGGTGCATAAAAATCCCGAAATTGTTAATTATCTTGGAAACTATTAACATTCTTTATAGACATATATATCAGAATATTGTAGGTATTGACATGACGATCATTTTGATATATGACTCAAGGTCATACATTCAAAGGTCAAGGTCATAGGTGCATAAAAATCCCGAAATTGTTAATTATCTTGGAAACTATTAACATTCTTTATAGACATATATATCAGAATATTGTAGGTATTGACATGACGATCATTTTGATATATGACTCAAGGTCATACATTCAAAGGCCAAGGTCATAAATGCATAAAAAGACTCAAATTGTTAATTATCTTGAAAACTATCAACTTTTTTCATAGGCATATACATAAGAATATTTTAAAGATGGACATGACAATCATTTTGATATATGACTCAAGGTCATACGTTCAAGGGTCAAGATCATAGATACATATAAAGCCTGAAATTGTTAATTATCTTGGAAACTATTAACTTTTTGTATAGACATATATAGCAGAATATTGTAGGTATTGACATGATGATCATTTTGATATATGACTCAAGGTCATACATTCAAAGGTCAAGGTCATAGGTGCATAAAAATCCCGAAATTGTTAATTATCTTGGAAACTATTAACATTCTTTATAGACATATATATCAGAATATTGTAGGTATTGACATGACGATCATTTTGATATATGACTCAAGGTCATATATTCAAAGGCCAAGGTCATAAATGCATAAAAAGACTCAAATTGTTAATTATCTTGAAAACTATTAACTTTTTTCATAGGCATATACATAAGAATATTGTAAAGATGGACATGACAATCATTTTGATATATGACTCAAGGTCATACGTTCAAGGGTCAAGATCATAGATACATATAAAGCCTGAAATTGTTAATTATCTTGGAAACTATTAACTTTTTGTATAGACATATATAGCAGAATATTTATAGGTATTGACATGATGATCATTTTGATATATGACTCAAGGTCATACATTCAAAGGTCAAGGTCATAGGTGCATAAAAAGCCAGAAATTGTTAATTATCTTGGAACTGTTAACTTTTTGTATAGACATATATATCAGAATATTGTAGGTATTGACATAACGATCATTTTGATATATGACTCAAGGTCATACATTCAAAGGTCAAGGTCATAGGTGCATAAAAATCCCGAAATTGTTAATTATCTTGGAAACTATTAACATTCTTTATAGACATATATATCAGAATATTGTAGGTATTGACATGACGATCATTTTGATATATGACTCAAGGTCATACATTCAAAGGCCAAGGTCATAAATGCATAAAAAGACTCAAATTGTTAATTATCTTGAAAACTATCAACTTTTTTCATAGGCATATACATAAGAATATTTTAAAGATGGACATGACAATCATTTTGATATATGACTCAAGGTCATACGTTCAAGGGTCAAGATCATAGATACATATAAAGCCTGAAATTGTTAATTATCTTGGAAACTATTAACTTTTTGTATAGACATATATAGCAGAATATTGTAGGTATTGACATGATGATCATTTTGATATATGACTCAAGGTCATACATTCAAAGGTCAAGGTCATAGGTGCATAAAAATCCCGAAATTGTTAATTATCTTGGAAACTATTAACATTCTTTATAGACATATATATCAGAATATTGTAGGTATTGACATGACGATCATTTTGATATATGACTCAAGGTCATATATTCAAAGGCCAAGGTCATAAATGCATAAAAAGACTCAAATTGTTAATTATCTTGAAAACTATTAACTTTTTTCATAGGCATATACATAAGAATATTGTAAAGATGGACATGACAATCATTTTGATATATGACTCAAGGTCATACGTTCAAGGGTCAAGATCATAGATACATATAAAGCCTGAAATTGTTAATTATCTTGGAAACTATTAACTTTTTGTATAGACATATATAGCAGAATATTTATAGGTATTGACATGATGATCATTTTGATATATGACTCAAGGTCATACATTCAAAGGTCAAGGTCATAGGTGCATAAAAAGCCAGAAATTGTTAATTATCTTGGAACTGTTAACTTTTTGTATAGACATATATATCAGAATATTGTAGGTATTGACATAACGATCATTTTGATATATTACTCAAGGTCATATGTTAAAAGGTCAAGGTCATAGTTGCATAAAAAGACACAAATTGTTTATTGTCTTGAATACTGTCAACTTTTTTATAGGCATATATATTAGAATATTGTAGGTATTGACATGACGATCATTTTGATATATTACCCAAGGTCATACATTCAAAGGTCAAGGTCACAGGTGCATAAAAAGACTCAAAATGTTAATTATCTTGAAAACTGTTAACTTTTTGCATAAGCATATATATTAGAATATTGTAGGTATTGACATGACGATCATTTTGATATATGACCCAAGGTCATATGTTCAAAGGTCAAGGTCATATGTGCATAAAAAAGCCTGAAATTGTAATTATGCTTGAAACTAGTTACTTTTTGTATAGACATATATATCAGAATATTGTAGGTATTGACATGACAATCATTTTGATATATGACTCAGGGTCATACTTTCAAAGGTCAAGGTCATAGATGCATAAAAAGACTCAAATTGTTAATTATCTTGAAAACTGTTAACTTTTTGCATGGGCATATATATCAGAATATTGTAGGTATTGACATGATGATCATTTTGATATATGAATCAAGGTCGTACATTAAAAGGTCAAGGTCATAGGTGCATAAAAAGACTAAAATTGTTAATTATCTTGGAAACTAAAAACTTTTTCTATAGACATATATAGCAGAATATTGTAGGTATTGACATGACGATCATTTTGATATATGACTCAAGGTCATATGTTCAAAGGTCAAGGTCATAGATGCATAAAAAGACTCAAATTGTTTATTATCTTGAATACTGTCAACTTTTTTATAGGCATATTTAAGAGAATATTGTAGGTATTGACATGACGATCATTTTGATATATGACTCAAGGTAATATGTTCAAAGGTCAAGGTCATAGATGCATAAAAAGCCCGAAATTGTTAATTATCTTGGAAACTATTTACTTTTTTTTATAGACATTTTTATCAGAATATTGTAGGTATTGACATGACGATCATTTTGATATATGACTCAAGGTCATACGTTCAAAGGTCAAGGTCATAGGTGCATAAAAAAACTCAAAATGTTAATTATCTTGAAAACTGTTAACTTTTTTCATAGGCATATATATTAGAATATTGTACAGATGGACATGACCATCATTTTGATATATGACTCAAGGTCATATGTTCAAAGGTCAAGGTCATAGGTGCATAAAAAGCCTGAAATTGTTAATTATCTTTGAAACTATTTGTATAGATATATATATATATATATCAGAATATTGTAGGTATTGGCATGACGACCATATTGATTATATGACTCAAGGTCATACGTTCAAAGGTCAAGGTCATAGATGCTTAAAAAGACACAAATTGTTTATTATCTTGAATACTGTCAACATTTTTATAGGCATATATATTAGAATATTGTAGGTATTGACATGACGATCATTTTGATATATGAATCAAGGTCATACATTCAAATGTCAAGGTCATAGGTGCATAAAAAGACTCAAAATGTTAATTATCTTGAAAACTGTTAACTTTTTGAATAAGCATATATATCAGAATATTATAGATATTGACATGACGATCATTTTGATATATGACTCAAGGTCATATGTTCAAAGGTCAAGGTCATAGGTGCATAAAAAAGCCTGAAATTGTAATAATGTTTGAAACTAGTTACTTTTTGTATAGACATATATATCAGAATATTGTAGGTATTGACATGACGATCATTTTGATATATGACTCAGGGTCATACTTTCAAAGGTCAAGGTCATAGATGCATAAAAAGACTCAAATTGTTAATTATCTTGAAAACTGTTAACTTTTTGCATGGGCATATATATCAGAATATTGTAGGTATTGACATGATGATCATTTTGATATATGACTCAAGGTCGTACATTAAAAGGTCAAGGTCATAGGTGCATAAAAAGACTGAAATTGTTAATTATCTTGGAAACTAAAAACTTTTTCTATAGACATATATAGCAGAATATTGTAGGTATTGACATGACGATCATTTTGATATATGACTCAAGGTCATATGTTCAAAGGTCAAGGTCATAGATGCATAAAAAGACTCAAATTGTTTATTATCTTGAATACTGTCAACTTTTTTATAGGCATATATAAGAGAATATTGTAGGTATTGACATGACGATCATTTTGATATATGACTCAAGGTAATATGTTCAAAGGTCAAGGTCATAGATGCATAAAAAGCCCGAAATTGTTAATTATCTTGGAAACTATTTACTTTTTTTTATAGACATATATAGCAGAATATTGTAGGTATTGACATGACGATCATTTTGATATATGACTCAAGGTCATACGTTCAAAGGTCAAGGTCATAGGTGCATAAAAAAACTCAAAATGTTAATTATCTTGAAAACTGTTAACTTTTTTCATAGGCATATATATTAGAATATTGTACAGATGGACATGACCATCATTTTGATATATGACTCAAGGTCATATGTTCAAAGGTCAAGGTCATAGGTGCATAAAAAGCCTGAAATTGTTAATTATCTTTGAAACTATTTGTATAGATATATATATATATCAGAATATTGTAGGTATTGGCATGACGACCATATTGATTATATGACTCAAGGTCATACGTTCAAAGGTCAAGGTCATAGATGCTTAAAAAGACACAAATTGTTTATTATCTTGAATACTGTCAACATTTTTATAGGCATATATATTAGAATATTGTAGGTATTGACATGACGATCATTTTGATATATGACTCAAGGTCATACATTCAAATGTCAAGGTCATAGGTGCATAAAAAGACTCAAAATGTTAATTATCTTGAAAACTGTTAACTTTTTGAATAAGCATATATATCAGAATATTATAGATATTGACATGACGATCATTTTGATATATGACTCAAGGTCATATGTTCAAAGGTCAAGGTCATAGGTGCATAAAAAAGCCTGAAATTGTAATAATGTTTGAAACTAGTTACTTTTTGTATAGACATATATATCAGAATATTGTAGGTATTGACATGACGATCATTTTGATATATGACTCAGGGTCATACTTTCAAAGGTCAAGGTCATAGATGCATAAAAAGACTCAAATTGTTAATTATCTTGAAAACTAATGACTTTTTGCATGGGCATATATATCAGAATATTGTAGGTATTGACATGATGATCATTTTGATATTTGACTCAAGGTCATACATAAAAGGTCAAGGTCATAGGTGCATAAAAAGACTGAAATTGTTAATTATCTTGGAAACTAAAAACTTTTTCTATAGACATTTACATCAGAATATTGTAGGTATTGACATGACGATCATTTTGATATATGACTCAAGGTCAAACGTTCAAAGGTCAAGGTCATAGGTGCATAAAAAGTCTCAAAATGTTAATTATCTTGAATACTGTCAACTTTTTTTATAGGCATATATATTAGAATATTGTAGGTATTGACATGACGATCATTTTGATATATGACTCAAGGTCATACATTCAAAGGTCAAGGTCATAGGTGCATAAAAAAGCCTGAAATTGTAATAATGTTTGAAACTAGTTACTTTTTGTATAGGGATATATATCAGAATATTGTAGGTATTGACATGACGATCATTTTGATATATGACTTAGAGTCATACTTTCAAAGGTCAAGGTCATAGATGCATAAAAAGACTCAAATTGTTAATTATCTTGAAAACTGTTAACTTTTTGCATGGGCATATATATCAGAATATTGTAGGTATTGACATGATGATCATTTTGATATTTGACTCAAGGTCATACATTAAAAGGTCAAGGTCATAGATGCATAAAAAGACTAAAATTGTTAATTATCTTGGAATCTAAAAACTTGTTGTATAGACATATATATCAGAATATTGTAGGTATTGACATGACGATCATTTTGATATATGACCCAATGTCATACGTTGAAAGGTCAAGGTCATAGATGCATAAAAAGCCCGAAATTGTTAATTATCTTGGAAACTATTTACTTTTTTTTATAGACATTTATATTAAAATATTGTAGGTTTTGACATGACGATCATTTTGATATATGACTCAAGGTCATACGTTCAAAGGTCAAGGTCATAGGTGCATAGAAAGACTCAAAATGTTAATTATCTTGAAAACTGTTAACTTTTTTCATAGGCATATATATTAGAATATTGTAAAAATGGACATGACGATCATTTTGATATATGACTCAAGGTCATATGTTCAAAGGTCAAGGTCATAGGTGCATAAAAAGACTCAAAATGTTAATTATCTTGAAAACTGTTAACTTTTTGCATAAGCATATATATTAGAATTTTGTAGGTATTGACATGACGATCATTTTGATATATGACTCAAGGTCATATGTTCAAAGGTCAAGGTCATATGTGCATAAAAAAGCCTGAAATTGTAATAATGTTTGAAACTAGTTACTTTTTGTATAGACATATATATCAGAATATTGTAGGTATTGACATGACGATCATTTTGATATATTACTTAGAGTCATACTTTCAAAGGTCAAGGTCATAGATGCATAAAAAGACTCAAATTGTTAATTATCTTGAAAACTGTTAACTTTTTGCATGGGCATATATATCAGAATATTGTAGGTATTGACATGATGATCATTTTGATATTTGACTCAAGGTCATACATTAAAAGGTCAAGGTCATAGATGCATAAAAAGACTAAAATTGTTAATTATCTTGGAAACTAAAAACTTTTTGTACAGACATATATATCAGAATATTGTAGGTATTGACATGACGATCATTTTGATATATGACTCAAGGTCAAACGTTCAAAGGTCAAGGTCATAGATGCATAAAAAGCCCGAAATTGTTAATTATCTTGGAAACTATTTACTTTTTTTATAGACATTTATATCAAAATATTGTAGGTATTGACATGACGATCATTTTGATATATGACTCAAGGTCATACGTTCAAAGATCAAGGTCATAGGTGCATAGAAAGACTCAAAATGTTAATTATCTTGAAAACTGTTAACTTTTTTCATAGGCATATATATTAGAATATTGTAAAGATGGACATGACTATCATTTGGATATATGACTCAAGGTCATATGTTCAAAGGTCAAGGTCATAGGTGCATAAAAAGCCTGAAATTGTTAATTATCTTTGAAACTATTAACTTTTTGTATAGACATATATATCAGAATATTGTAGGTATTGACATGACGATCATTTTGATATATGACTCAAGGTCATACGTTCAAAGGTCAAGGTCATAGATGCATAAAAAGACTAAAATTGTTAATTATCTTGGAAACTATTTAACCTTTTGTATAGGCATGTATATTAGAATATTGTAGGTATTTTTGCCAATGATTCCTCAGGTGAGCGTTAAGGCCTATGGGCCTCTTGTTTATATATTGAAACTGTATGATAATCGCGTAAAAAGCAGATGTCAAAAGACTCGAATATTTGTCAAAAGATCCATATATTATTTAATACTGTTTAATCTTTCCATCTCATAATGGTAACAATTCCGCTATCTTCATATCAACACAAACACACCCATGCACTTCATAGCGTAAAGTGATTAATTATACATCTGTTGCATGCCACCAGCTGAGATTTAAATAATATAATGTTAATAGTACTAAATTGTTGTCATCGTTATGCAATCTAAAACACTTTGTAAAGAAATTACATTTTGCGGTTAATATCGTTAAGTTTACAGTCAATGTATGATTAATATGTACCGAATATATACCTTTTATATAAAACAATCCATCCGAGAAAAACACGTTTAAATTAATACAGATTGATTTCAATGAGCTTTCAATCTGTAATACTTATAATAGACTGATAAGAATCAGTAAAACATAAAATTACTCAATTTTACCTTGTGTTTGGAAAAATAACGATTGACCGTAAAACTGACATATACTTTGTACCTCTTTTAAAATTATTAATATAACAAACTACAAACGTGTGGCTTTAATTTTTTTATTGTCAATTTTTATTTCTATGCAGCAATATACAAGCTTTTCCTGTAAACTGTGTATTTGTTTTACAGTTAATACGGTATGGTAGAGCTTGGTCTTATTTTGGAAATTTTATAAAACGAAATAGCTGCTTACAAATTATTTGTTGATTCCGGAATATAGCAAGCCCAGGCCAATGAAGGCACTAAAATGTATTATGGCCGTCTCCACATGATATTGTTGGTAAGTATGAAGTAGCTGTATCCTAAATTATCCAAATATCCACGATCCTTTTGAACATTTCCAACATTGATTCACACATGGTGGAATTAGCTAGCTAGATAGGAGGTGCTTGCTTACGCTTCCGGACCAATCGGTCTCATTTCTTTTGTGGAAAATCTTAATACAATTTACCCACTTTGAAAGTTTTTTCTTTAATTTTCGTATTGTGATTTGAAAATGGACTGGTATGTTTGTTATTGAGTATAGCTATAGTATAGTTACGCTGTAAAAATACAAACAACTTTAACAATACTTAAAAAAACTTCACACTCTAGAGACAAAGACGGACAAGCAGACAGACGGACCTATTTCTATATTCTCCGCACAAAATTCGTTTGAACGAAGGAGAACTATGAAATCAAAAAATTGGTTTGAGGCGATATTATTATACATTCAGTAACAAAACTTAACTCAAGGTGTCATACGCAGCTTTCTCCCCTTATTCTCTTATAACACAACCCAACATGTTGGAGAATGACTTTTTTAACTTTGTCACATATGAAGAGTTCATGCTCAATCTTCATTGTGTATTAATTGGAGCTTTAACAATTCCTTGTGTCTTTAACATTCCTTAGTTGTATGTTTTCTGCACATTTTATTTTGATCAAATCAAATTCATGATTGATTTTGAATAATGTTACATTTATAGCCACAAACAATGCACATACTAAGGCAACAGTTGCAAAGTATAAAAGGTTTACGTTACAAAAATTGTCAAATGTGAACAACAAAATGACATAAGTAACCAACAGCTCAGGCCTTCGTAAATGTTTGCGATAATATTTTGCTGTTTTAAGATACGGTAGCACGTAAGTGCAAATAGGACTCTTTAACTTAAACAACTTTTTAGTTTTCATTTCTAAAAATAGGTGTGAAATAATGAAGAAAGAAGGTTTTTAAAAATCGTGATGGACAAGAACAGTAGCTAATACTTAATATGATATACTAGTGCATATGATTAATTCTATTTATCTTTACATTTAGGTGCTCCAGATGTGCCCTTCCACACCTCCAAGTTATCCTGAAATTTAAAAGTCAACTTGGGAATGCACCTTCTCTATCGGGTTTGTTTATTATACTTAAAACAGAAGTGTATTAAATTCATTAACCCGTTGAAGACAAACTTAAGAAAGGGAAAAGCCAATATTTCAATATTCCGACGTGGGAGAGAAATTAACATAGACATTATTAACCAATGAAACTAATTAATAAAATTATTAGTGCATTAAAGTTTTAGTTTCCGGGACTTTCAAGTGTTGATAGTTAAAGAAATCTTTGATTTTTCTGGATATAATTTTGTTTTCAACATTACTTACCTTAAACGTTTCAGACCCGACTAAATTCGAAAGGTTTTTCATTCTTATTATCATGATAATTGTTTTTACTAATAATTATTTGTTTAATCACAATTTTCATTTTATTTGGTGCTACAGGCTTTCTTTATTTTATTTTTGAGCTGTTGCAACATACAGGTGGCTAGAGTAAGAGCGGTACAAAGAAGATCAGGTTTAATTGAAATGCCTATTAGTCGACATAGACAACAACCTGAGGGTTACCTATCTCCTCATGAACCACCTGTAGCCCGACTGCATGTCATTGTACATGAGCAACCTAATGATAAACTGAGCAACAAATTATTAATTTTGATGTCGATGCCGTTACAAATGAGATTGAGTGGAAGGTTAACGTTAGTACATCTCCCATATATATATATATATATATATATATATATATATATATACAGTGAAACTTCCGTAAACCGACACACCGACACCGGTCATTTTGGTCGGTTTACAGAGGTGCCTCAATTTTTTGCCAACATTGCTTCACTTTTATGCCAGTCTGGTTTTAACTAATATTTGCTCATTGACTCATTGCTCGGGTTTTTTTTCATACGACGGTATTGTTTTTATTTGCTTATCAACATTTAATGTTTACTTATACAAAAAAAAAAATGCCATTTTTTTCACAAAATTCATACACTTAAGTAATTAAACAAGAAGCTTACCTAAATTTAATTTATTACAGTAAAACAAAGAGGCTATTGTTTTAACTTTAAGTAATAAAATATGATATCTAGATATCCTTTATCAACTGAAAAATTTATACCGGGTAGTTATACAATGTACATATAAAAAGATTATGTCATGTTACGGTCTAATTATAGAGACACACATACTACTGAGAATTGATTATAATTACATTGGTTCTCAAAAGTTGTTTGTTTATTCTTGATTTTGACGTAGTACGCGTGTTGACGAATTTACCGACAAGGTAAGTAAAATGACTTTTATTTCTGTATTTGCTTATGTCTTAAGCTAACGTTTTATTGTCATTTTTCTGTAGAATCAGAAGATTCTGATAAAATCTTAAGGTTGTTTATATTTTAGAAAGCTGAAAAGGAAGTAAAATACTAGTTTCCTACATGTCATAAATAAAAATAAATCTATATTTATTTTTTATGTTAACTATTTGTGTTAACTTGCTGTGTGAAATGTGTGAAACAAACTACAAAGTTATTTCTTTCATTGAATAACAGAATATGTTTGACGTCAAGTTTGTTTACCATCTATGTTATTTACATGCATTCATTGATTCATTCGAATCTACTTACAAACACAATAACGATTGTGAATTTTTGTCCCATATATGGTTGTGACCTCACCCATTTTTATCACGTGACAGCAGGAAGCTGTACCTCTTTACTTATGTTCCGTGTAATATGCCATGTTATATGCAACGGCACATAACACACTCCTATTTATTTCAATATAAAAATGAGCCAAAATGCAATTATTATTACAGAAAATTTAAAAGAATAGTTATAATTTGTTTTAGTATATGAGCACTCTACTTTCCATGGAATTGATCACTGGTAAGGTAAGAAGTTCGTGTGAGCAGATTCAAAATATTAAAATGCAATACCAAAGTTAATATTCTCCTCATTATTCTACAGTAAAATAATTTAAACAAACACATCTTGAATTTGGTTCCATCACAATAAAACAACAGCAAATACAGCATAAATACAATTTAAGAAAATGATATGCTTCATAGATATATAACTTAACACCGTTGTTGAAATATAATTCAGGATTAAGTAGAAATACCATTTAACCTTTTTGTTACTTTCAGAAAGCGCCGGTCATAGATTACCTTGAGCTTTTCAATGTGAAAATGTGAAAGAAAAGCACATACATATTATCATTAGATTAAAAAGTCGTTTGAACTGTTCTGAAACCCTGTCTTTAATTATTATTTTTTGTTCATATATCTCATATTGAGGTGTAAGTAGTTGAATAGTAATTAAAGGTAGAATGAAAAGTGCCAATATTGACAATTCACAATTTTATAAAGTTTGAATCGAGATCACTATAAAATTAGACACCCTGTCCAGTTTGAGCAGGCATAAAATTTAACTAACATCACAGGGCAGTTCTTCATAGTTTAAAAAAAAACAAAGTATCATTTGAAAAAACCAGTAACGTGCATGTTTAAAACGTAAACCTTATTGCGAAACAAGACAACAATATTTGCACCCTTTGGTATTTAAGTATTACGAGATAAACAATATTCTAGAATTTAAGCTTTTAATACTTAGAGTGGTTTCATTTTGTGAAACTATCTCCTCAAACAGTTCGAACCAAATCCCTGAAACTTAACACATGAAATTGCATATCCTTTGCTTGTTAAAACACTGTTGATTTTGGAAATATGTACACAAAATGAGTTGCAATACTTCTACATTTCTATCTGATTAGTTGGATACGCACAGAATATTCAGACATATCTATACACCTACATGTATATCCATGCAAATCCAATACATAAATTGTCCATTAATTTGTGTGGTTGGTTCTATTCTAATTTTAATTTTTGAAATTTATTTAAAACTAAGGTTTGTTCTCTAATGCAAATCATTTCTTAGCTGGATTTGAATTTATATAATTTTGGAACTTTGGAGTCATTAATTGTTAAATGTTTGGATTATCTTTGTTTATTCTATCACTTTTTCGGCCACTAGTGTCTCTGATGATGAGTGAATTTCCGAAATGTGTACATTTGGCACATCAAAATTAAACAGATATTTTTGTTAAATATTTGTCACTATGTGGTCATTCTAGTTGTCATTTGATAACCGATGCATTGTTAAAGCTAATGCGTCTATTCATACACTTCTCCTCTTAATTATTTCAAAATTTAATTTTTAAAAAATTAAAAAAATTCTTTAGAATAAAGCAATTTTAAGTTAAAACTTGTATTTGACAATGAAAAGATTTAATAATGTGGAAAATAAATTACGATAAAACAAAATTTTTTTTTCGTTATATTATTTGTAAAAAATCTTATGTTTAACAATTACAGTAAAACGTTGATCGCTAGGATGTCGTTACCTCGAATACATTCGCCGGATCTCGACCAATTTCTGTACAATATCCCATGTAAATAAACCTCGATGGCTCGAACTTCGTTAACTCGAATATACTCCCGCTCGCTCGAACAATGAATACTTTTCAAAAGTTTAAAGTTAGTGAAAATTCAAATTCTTTCGCAGGAATACAATTTTTGTCAGAACGACATGTGGACAAAACACAAGTTGAAGCCATATTACAGATTTCATCAAAAGTAATAGATCGGAACGAAACAATTAGTCTAGACAGTCACCTAAATATGAGTGCTACGCGGGGTTATTCATTAACCAAATGAAATGGGAGAGTGCTCGATATACTCATTCTTTAACCTCTTAATCTTAACACGTGGCAGTGTTTGATCAGAGAAACACCGTAGTCGCTCACGCATTATGATTGCATATCAGGATTCTGTCATTCACTGGGTAATGTGCATTTTCGTTATCTTCTGTTGTTAAAATGACCGGAAATAACTGTACTTTGTATTGTTTTTCTCTATGTTTGGCCTTGTTTAGTCCTGCATTTGCTATTAGAATAAAATGAGTTTATTTTCAATAATCGCAAGTTGAAATTAATATAAAGTGCTATATTCTAACCCCGTATCCGCATAACATCATATGACAGATTGCATTTAAACATTGAAGTTGAAATGAATTTTGTATTTTTAATTGGGATATTTCATTTTCTTTGATTTTTTAAATAAAACTATTTCGTGATGATTAATGAAATTTTAATTCGAACAATTCATTATTTGACTTTTAATACATTTAAATGTGTAACAAATTTAAAGATTCTTTGTCTTTCGATAAACATGGGAACCTGAACCTCCGACCATATCTAGATGTTCGATCGCTCGACCCACCCATCCCCCCTTGACTCGAATATTTGGCTGAAGTCCCTTAGAATTTCGAGCTATTGATGTTCTACTGCATAAAGAGAAAACTTTATATTCAAGACTGATTGTTAATTATATCTAGTGCTCAACAGGGTTTCTGGTTATTTTGTAAAACACCATACAGACTGCATACAAAAATATACTGAAGATAACATCAACAAAATGTTAGAGTTTTTGATAGACAACATATTTGTTGTGTTTGGCAATATAATTTTTCAGCAAACAACCGGTATATCAATGGGCACAAACTGTGCACCTTTGCTTGCTGATTTGTTTTTTTATTCATATAAATCAAAATTTTTACAGAACCTTGTCAAATCTGGAGAAAAGACGGTCGCTAAATCATTCAACTACACATACAGATTTAAAGTTGACGTTCTATATATAAATATTCCCAAATTTGGAGATTATATTGAAACTGGGTACACAAAATCAATTCCAATTCTTCTACAATTTCATCTAATTTATTTTAAATGCTACAGAATGTTAATATATGTATATAAATCGACATATATACCCATTCAAAGCAAATACATACATTGTCTCTGTGGCAGATTGAATCTTGCCCCGAAAGGATAGAAATCTTACAAATATGTGAATGACATCTATCCAACTGAGCTTGAAATAAACGTCACGACAGATTCTCCATGTTCTAATTCATATTTGGAATTATACCTCAATTATGACACCAACGAAAGGTTACATCTGAAGCTTTACGACAAACGTGATGACTTCAATTTTTCTATTGTCAACTTTTCGTTTCTTGGAAGTAAAATCCCTTCGTATGGTGTATATGTTTCACAGTTAATACGTTATGGTAGAGCTTGGTCCAACTATGGGGGCTTTTTACAACGAAGCAAATTGCTTACAAATAAATTATTGACGCAAGAATATTGCAAGCTTAGGCTAATCAAGTCCCTTAAAATTTTTATTGTTGATAAGTATGTAATCACTGTATCCAAACTTATACTGGATATATTTGACATAGTTCCATGTTCCTTTCATTCTCAATGTTGACTTTGCACGTGACGGGTGTACCTAGCTAGAACGGATGTGCTTACCCTTCCGGAGAACCCGGCCTTACTTCCTTGATGGAAGTTCACGTGCATAAATATATAAAACAAATACCAGTTAAATTTTGATGTGCCAGATGTGCACATTTCAGAAATTCATTCCTTATCAGTGACACTAAGATTCATAGTTTGATAGATAAAAAACATAAGCCAAACAGTTAAAAATTAATGAATCTAAAGTTCCAAAAATATGTAAATCCAGATCCAGCTAAGGAATGCTTTGGATGAGGGAACAAACCTTAGTTTTAAATGAATTTCAAAATTAAAGACGGCTGATAAATAATTTTGCCAGCTTTCAAATTATACAAGGACTGGTATGTTTGTTTTTTTTTATACCTTATATCGAACACGTTTCTATGATAAATAGATTTTCTTCTCGTTGGTTTAAGAAACAAAAATATTATTTAAAGATTTTTTTTCCATTAAGGTAAAATTGACAACGACGCGAACGAATCTGGATTTTACCTTCCATTTAAACCTGTGAACAAGTTTCATTGAATTTGAAGTTTCAATCAGAAGTCGAAAACGTATACGTGCGCTACCTTATACATTAACCTTACCTGACCTTTTTTTAGATGATTTAAAATGATGTAAAATATTGCATCGGTATCAATAAGAGGATTTATTGATTAATGAACAACAACATATTTCTTTTCAAAATTACCATATTATGAAAAAGTGTGTGTGCATCTGGTCATAAAGATCATAAACCAAAATCCTCTCTCCGTAATCAGAGGTATTATTAAACCTTTTATTATAAGAATTTAAGTTTATGAACAGTTGTTTTGGTGTTTTCGGGCCTCCAACGGTATAATATTTAATACCAGTACCCAATCAATTTAAAACAAAGATTGTGTCTATTGTCTATTATGTTTGTTTTTCATTTGCTTATAAATAAAAATATAACGTCATTATTTTATTTTCTACACAATTTACATTCAAAAGTGATAAAACAAGAAGTTCACCTTTAATTAATTACATCACAAACAATAAGATATAATAAGATATTATCGCTTTTGCTCACCGTTTTAACTTAGCATTAAGTCATTAAAAGGTATTTTAAGATATTTCTTATCGAATGTAAATTTATACCGGAAGGATATACAATGCATATATAAACAAATTATGTCATGTGACGGTCTAATTATATAGACACATACTGGTTATTGATTATTAATAACATTGGTTCACAGAAGTTTTCTTTTGTCTTGTTTCAGGAGAAGTACGTATGTTGACGAATTTACCGACAAAGTAAGTAAAACGGTTTTTATTTCTGTATTTGCATGTTTATATATAAAGTTAGGTTTTTACTGAAAGCTAATAAGGAAGTAATATACGAGTTTTAATGTATATATATATATATATATATATATATATATATATATATATATATATATATATATATATATATATATATATATATATATATATTTATACTTTTTAGGTTAACTTTAATCTGTGATTTAATGTCTATGATTCATTTCAATGTTTTCTGTTGTGTTGGTTTTGTTAAGCCGAATAACGCTGTTAATTACAATGGCATCAATATTTATTTTTGTAACATACAATATGGAATGGTTTAAATTTAACTCGACGCTGATGAATTATAATTCTTATCAAAAATTGTAATCTTATGTAAATTATTATGAAAGCTCTAAGTGTTTGGTGAGAATATGACACAATTTAAGTACGATGTAAATTTTGTTTTACTATATAATATTTTTTTTTAAATAGGATTTGTCATTTGTAAGATAAGAAATTTGTTATAAATTATTTACGTGTGTAGATTCAATGTTAAAGTGCAATCTTAGGGGTAAAACCACCACTATTACTTGCCAGCAGATACTGATTTAATTAAAATCCAGTAAATGTACACGTTTTAATAACCTTACCTTAACGCGTGACGGGGTGGGGGGTAAGGAATAATGTTTTATATAAACTTCAGTTTTCAGTCAATATATTAATTGCATCCTGTTTTATGAAAGTATTTCCACATTTCCACGATTGTGTAGAGTATTTTGTTAAAACCAGCTATAGTTAGAACCTTATCCTTGAAACTTAACATATTGAGGTTGCTTTCCGCTTGTTAAATCGTTTTGAGTTTGAAAATAGGTAAACAAAATAAATTTCAATTCTTCTTCAATTTCATCTAATTTATTTTAAATGCCACAGAATGTTAATATATGTATCAAAATGTTCATATATACCAATTCAAAGCAAATACATACATTGTCTCTGTGGCAGATTGAATCTTGCCCCGAAAGGATAGAAATCTTACAAATATGTAAATATTTCTCCTTAGGAATGCATTTTTTATTTTGCAAAATTTGTGGTAAAATGCAAACAATAGCAACCAAGCTGTTCATGTCGGATATGCACGTCGAATAATTGCATTTTTATAACAAGTTTACCACATATCCGAAAAAATTGTAATTTTTTAATAAATTGGAAACGAAGAGTAGTTCAGCTAGTTTGACCTAAATATACAAAATAAATGAATTGATATTATATTAGGGATGTTCCACAAGTTTGACTTGAACCTATCATCTTCTATTATGATTGATAATTCAATAATTATCTACATACTTTTTAAAATTCAAATTTTCGCAGAGGACAATATATGATTTTCTTTAAATTTTTAAAACTAATACATTCAAAAAGTGTTAATGATTATCATTACTTTTTGAATGTATTAGTTTTAAAAAAATAAAAATGTTATATGATATATTTTATATGTTACAAAAGGACATTAAGTGTATTTTGATAAAATTATTTTTTTCAAAAATTTATTTATTCAAATTTGTCTAAAATAATGATTTAAATGAATGTGCCAATTTTTAAAATTGTCAAGAAAAAGACTAAACAAAATTGTAAAAGTTCTGTAATTAATGAGTGAAAAAGCATTCTCATTAACATACTTTTATAAAAGTTTTAACCTTACTGTCCTCACATTCTAGACTTTTCAAAATACTAAGAAATCTTTATTTTTTTAAATATTAATAAGAAAAAAATAAATGAAACTACTTAGTTATAGTGATAAGAGATTTCAATGTTCATTCTGAATATCCTACAGTTGGAAAAGGCGAAATTTGACTTTATACTTTATATAAAAATTCAAAACTGGCACAAGGCAGATCTAAAAAATTAAAATCGTTTAAAAATTAAGCCAGTATCACTGAATTGTTATTTTATAATCAAACTTTATACTAGTATGTAGTGATACCTTAAAGTCTATATTTTAATAAAACTCCACCATTTAAATTTTCTTTAAAATATTTCAGATCTCAATTTTCGAATTCTATTAACTGGTATTTGTTATATATTTACTACCCCTGAGCGGGTACCGCTGCTGGTGGAGTAAAACTCCCCGAGGGTATCCATAACTCAGTAGGCAGTACTTTGTGCTGTCAGAAAATGTACCATTTAGCAAAATTTTCAGCCCTCAAAAATTTGAAATTTATTTAGAACTAAGGTTTGTTCACTCATGCAAAGCATTTCTTAGCTGGATTTGGATTTATATAATTTTGGGACTTTAGACTCCTTATTTTCAACTGTTTGGCCTATGTTTTTTATCTATCAAACTTTTCCATCTTAGTGTCACTGATGAGGAATGAATTTCCGAAATGTGCACATCTGACACATCAAAATTTAACTGGTATTTGTTATATATTTACATAAATGTTATTCATGTGTTGCAATCATTGCGCATACAGTTGCCATTTTTTTTGCAAATAGTTGATACGACCTCTTGTAATAACTTGTTTCAGTCTTCTAAGGAATTTTTGGGTATTCGTTTCCTTATTCATCTAAGAATTAATGTTGACTTGGGGTAAGTTAAAGTTTTATTTTGAATACATGTATGTCTGTTAACCGGTCACTTGATTAGATATTTTACACATGACAAGATAATCTCAATGAATCAAGTTCCATAACTCGAAACTTTCCCTTATGAGCGATCTATGAGCTACATTTGTATTTTCATTAAAACAAACCATTTAAAATTAATGCTTAAGTGTTTATGACACTTCTGTATTTCAAGAATCTGTATATCCGTGACTACTACGCAATAACTAAGAAATGAAACGCTCAAAATATTGCACATCGGACTTCTACCTTTAATTTCTTTCAAAAATTTAAACTTATTTCTCAGAATCAAGTAACTTTTAAAAATTCATGATCTTCAAATGTACAACAGTCAATTTTAAAATGTCTTACCGAGTTTACCGAATCCTTAGGGAAAGATTTTTGTGGTTAACGCATCAATTCAATAGCCATTGTTTTAACAAATTGAATTACAATTGATATCGGGACATGATGGCAATTTATTTATATAAATATTGGAAACAATTACAATAGTAATACCCGATACTTATATTACAAAAGATTAATAAGGGGTTCAAGTTATTGTTGAAAATATAAAATTAAAGATATGATTTTCAATTGGCGTTTCAAGATACTGCATCAACCAAAATATTCATCATCATCATAATCGCATCCACAACCATAATGAAAAACGGACTATAACTTCAAATAATTCCAAAAGCATGAAAATACACCCTCTTTTCATCTGGATCAGGATAATTTCCAATATGCTTCACTGCGTTTCGTTAACAAACGAAAGTACACAATGTTTCTTAAGATTATTTTCCTCCAACTAACAAACGTTGTGGAATACATTAGTACACTAGTTGATCATTTGACGATAGAACCTTTGTTAGATTCGTAGACTTGCACTTGATTACGAAAGATAACTGTTAACTAATTTTTTAATTTTATATATCGGGTTAGCTTTATTGTTTGAATATTAATTTTGATGACGTGTGTGTTATAAAGTAACTATTAAAGCATGTCTTTAAAAACCTAAATAATAAATAAATAATTTTTTCGTAATGAATGTTCGTTTGTTTAGTTTTTAATGTTTTCTCTTAGTGAAAAAATTGTAACTGAACAAGGAACACTTTATGCAAAATTACTGATAGGTATGGAATAAAAACATGACTCCTTAATTCCATTTCCCAGCGTTCAAGAGGGCTATATATTCATAGAACTATATGTATGTTTGTTTTATTGTAATATTAATGGATTAGGGCAAATTTCAACTGTGTTACAGAATACTTTTTCGGTATGTAGATTATTCGTTAATAAAAATAGTAGTGCATTTAACGCTGTTTAACTTTAAAAGTATTTGAAAAAGAGAGGTATAAAACATTTTAGTTTATGTAGTTTTTTTTTACAAGAATCTGTTAGTTTCAAAACTGAAATTCACTTTAACACTAGAAATTTGACTCGTTAAAACATTATTTTAAATGACTCTTTATTCAGACGTTAAAGAAGGTATATGTGCACAATGCGTGCAGTAACAGCATTCAATGAGACATTTTACTCTAATGATATTTTATGTCATGTCCCTCTATTATTTTAAGACATATTACTAACGATTGAATAAAATGACGACGTTAACTGTAAATCGTACAAGTTTAAAACATTATTTTGAAAAAAAACATTCTCTTCTCTCAGCAAAATACCGTCTTTCAGTACTTTCAGTTTGATTTCTAAAAACACATTTACTTAATTTATCACTTTGCGGCCATGCATAACACATTTTATAGAATATTTCCAGCAAGATTAGTTTGTGTATCAAGGTTAAGAACAGTTTATTTCTGAAGGAAATAGAAAAAAACGTTTAAATATATAGCAACTAATTAGATCAATTACGCAGGAAAAAGCTTATTGTATTAGAAAAGCGTCCATGTTCTACGAATCATCAGACCATTTAACTAAAGATATTTATCAACTTTTATGGATATGAACATTGTTTATTAAAAGAAAAAAATTATAAAATTTATATTTAAAACCTATGTTACGATGTTATCAATCTTGCAGAATTGATGAAAATTTTAAGAGATTACTTTTTTGCATACACGTGTTCTTGCTTTTAACTGTTAGTTTTCTTCTTCTTCTTCTTTTTCTACTTCTTCTTCTTCTTCTTCTTCTTCGTATTCTCCTTCTTCATCTTCGTATTCTCCTTCTTCTTCTTTGCAGTTTAAAAATAATATATAATCTATTTTTAAAAAAAGGATATGTTGACTACGATTATTAGTGCGTTCAATGTAATCGGTTATTGGTATAAATAAGGATTAATGAGATACATGAATTAATGAATTTCCGAAATGTGCACATCTGGCACATCAAAATGTAACTGGTATTTGTATTTTATATTTACTACCCCTGAGCGGGTACCGCTGCTGGTGGAGTAAAACTCCCCGAAGGTATCCATAACTCAGTAGGCAGTACTTTGTGCTGTCAGAAAATGTACAATTTATCAAAATTTTCAGTCGTCTAAAATTTGAAATTTATTTAAAACTAAGGTTTGTTCACTCATGCAAAGCATTCCTTAGCTGGATTTGGATTTATATAATTTTGAAACTTTAGATTCATTATTTTCAACTTTTCGGCTAATATTTTTTATCTATCAACTTTTTCGGTCTTAGTGTCACTGATGAGGAATGAATTTCCGAAATGTGCACATCTGGCACATCAAAATTTAACTGGTATTTGTATTTTATATTTACTACCCCTGAGCGGGTACCGCTGCTGGTGGAGTAAAACTCCCCGAGGGTATCCATAACTCAGTAGGCAGTACTTTGTGCTGTCAGAAAATGTACAATTTATCAAAATTTTCAGTCGTCTAAAATTTGAAATTTATTTAAAACTAAGGTTTGTTCACTCATGCAAAGCATTCCTTAGCTGGATTTGGATTTATATAATTTTGAAACTTTAGATTCATTATTTTCAACTTTTCGGCTAATATTTTTTATCTATCAACTTTTTCGGTCTTAGTGTCACTGATGAGGAATGAATTTCCGAAATGTGCACATCTGGCACATCAAAATTTAACTGGTATTTGTATTTTATATATACAGTAAATTTATTTCAAGTGCCAAAGCTGAGAACAAAGCCACCTTGTTTGTGTGTTGTACTCTGTTCTTTATAAAAATTAGTACAATCGTATAATTGACCTTGTTTGTATGTTGTGCTCTATTCTTTATCATATTAAATACAATCGTATAATTGACCTTGTTTGTGTGTTTTGCCCTATTCTTTATCAAATTTAGTACAATCGTATATTGACCTCGTTTGTGTGTTGTGCTCTATTCTTTATCAAATTTAGTACAATCGTATAATTGACCTCGTTTGTGTTTTGCTCTATTCTTTATCAAATTTAGTACAATCGTATTATTGACCTCGTTTGTGTGTTGTACTCTATTCTTTATCAAATTTAGTACAATCCTATAATTGACCTCGTTTGTGTGTTGTGCTCTATTCTTTATCAAATTTAGTACAATCGTATAATTGACCTCGTTTGTGTGTTGTGCTCTGTTCTTTATCAAATTTAGTACAATCGTATAATTGACCTTGTTTGTGTTTTGTGCTTTATTCTTTATCAAATTTAGTACAATCGTATAAATGACCTCGTTTGTGTTTTGTGCTCCATTCTTTATCACATTTAGTACAATCGTATGATTGACCTTGTTTGTGTGTTGTGCTCTGTTCTTTATCAAATTTAGTACAATCGTATAATTGACCTTGTTTGTGTTTTGTGCTTTATTCTTTATCAAATTTAGTACAATCGTATAAATGACCTCGTTTGTGTTTTGTGCTCCATTCTTTATCACATTTAGTACAATCGTATGATTGACCTTGTTTGTGTGTTGTGCTCTATTCTTTATCAAATTTAGTACAATCGTATTATTGACCTTGTTTGTTTGTAATATTGTGTTCTTTATCAAATTTAGTACAATCGTATAATTGACCTTGTTTTTGTGTTGCACTCTATTGTCTCGTGTATTTTGGATTTGGTGGTTATTGCTGAGGTTCATAATCTTCCAACGTTTATTAAGATTTTATTGACTAAAACATTGCTAAGTATTTGAAAAACATAAATCATTTCATATTTATTCATACAAAGTAGATTTTTTCACATAAACGACTTGATTTTGTTTAAAAAACATATTTTTTCTAAAGTCGACAATTAAAAAGAAAATTTTAGACATATAATTCTATTTTTTTGAATATTGGTTCTTGATTCTTGTCATATTTCACTCGTTTAACACTTATAGCAGCCGGTGTCAATTCCCTGGTGGAAGGTTACGTGTTTAAATTATTTTGCCAGTTTTCATAGTTTTGGAATTTGATTTAACTGTATGTCGTAATGTTTGTGCATGTTTGTGTCTTTTAATTTATAAATTACATTACAAACGCGGAAACACAAAACTTGCATTTTAGAAGAGGAGTACCAAACTGTTTTCATTAAAAGCAAACTATTTTGAAATGAATTAACATACATTTAAAACATAATTTCTGATATATTTTGTTTAAAGCGTTGTGGTTGACGATGCGTATGAAGTATCCGATCCACAAAAATTCATCCTTGGCAATTTTGATGTAACCTATTAAGTTAGCTGTAATCATCTACATGTATATAACATCTTTAATTCCAATTGACAACAAATAACTTATTTCCCCTGAATGTAAACAATGTCAATTATATATATATATATATATATATATATATATATATATATATATATATATATATATATATATATATATATATATAATATCAATATCACTTACAAAATATCAATAAATGCCTGCGTTATTTGTTTTATTGACCTTTTCTGTCTTTTAAATTACTATCACATCAAGACCTGACCCAGCCAGTTAAAAAGAGGACTTTGATTGTATATCCCGATTAGATGTATGTTTGTATCTTTATTTTGTTGCATTTAAATTATTGATTCAATACTCGGAAGTAGTTATTTATACCAAGCGTATATATTAGATAAATTATGTACAAAATAAAAATGTTATTAGATCATTTATTTCGATCAGTGTTTTAAATTGTTAAATATGTTAAGGATTTGTATGTCAGTACAAATTACTGATTACTGAGTTAACAATACTCTCAGAGAAATTTACTCTTCCAGCAGCGGTACCCGCGCTTCAGTTGTTGTAAATTATTGGACGAATCTAAACAAGAATGTAGCGATAAATTACTAAACAAGAATTAAGCGACAAATTACTATCTATAAATGAATGTCTTGCAGTCATTTAATCAATGAAAAATAAAAAGTCACCAGTTTTAGACAAGTTCCATGTAGAATTTTACAAATTATTTTCGAATAATTTAAAAATTGAGGTTTATAACCTTTTAAAAATTACAGCAAATGGATAATTTAACTTAATCTCAAAATTTTCCCTCATCTTTCTGATACATAAGAAAAATTACTAGACCTATAAGTTTGAAAAACACAGGCTACAAAATAAAAGTGTTTATTTTTGCCAAGAGAATTCAGCAGGTAATAGGTTCTTTAGCAGGCCCCGATCAAACAGCATACATAACAGGTAGATATATTGGTATGCATGCAATATAAGTGTAAGCTATCTTTGAATATAATGAAATAGGTCTATTACTTTTTTGCTTTTCAAAAAACGTTTGAAAAGAAAAATTGAATTTTTTGTTGAAATGATTAAAACAATACAATTTTGTTGATAATTTATTGAATGATTTAAAATTCTCTATAAACTTGTTAGGTAAAAAGAAGCTCGATTGCAAACATTATAAAAACAAACAGAAAAATAAGACAAAGATACCCTGTTTTGACCTTTTTTTCATCCTATTTGTCAAATTTCTTTTAATAAATATAAGGAAAACTGAAAATATTCTTGGTTTTAATTTCGAAAATACGACTTAACATATTAAGATTCTACAGCATGCTGACGACTGCACAAAACCGTTATAAGACAGCAATCGCTCGAAAAAATTTTAAAAATAATAAATGACTTTAGTCATGCGTATGGTTTACATCTAAATACAGAAAAAATTGATTCTTTTTGGTTATTTAAAAAGCAGTATAAAAGATACAGGGAAAAGCAATCAATAACAGTTGTATCAAAAGATAAGGACTTTACCTTGATAATTATAATTGTTTATGTGTAGAGAGAAATTTGAAGAAAAGATAAAAGATTTGGAAAATATTCTTAATGTATGGAAAATTAACTTTTTTGAAAAGAGTATTCGTGATAAAACTCTCCTTTTTATTAAAAATATAATACTCAACACAAATTCTACCTTTGACGCCAATGGAGATAAAACAAATTAAACAATTCTTATATGTTTTTATAGAACAAAAAAGAGATTTAAAAAAATACCTAAGTCGGCAAAATTGAAATTGGGGTTAGAAATAATAGATATCGAGTGGATACTTAGAGCAATAAATATTTGTAAAATTTGGACTGCAAAATTAATAACAACAAATTCTTTCAACATTTCTCGTTCTTTAACTAAGTACGAAAAGAGAAGAATAGAGATCTATATCATGTTAAAAAATTAACTGCATGGATGAAAAAAAAGTTTTTTTAAACAATTTGTCAATATCTTACTAAGATTTTTCTGTAAGTTGGAATATATGTAAAACAAAGAAATCGTTTAACAAATGTAAATATAGATTGGAAGATATAATTGTCGAACCTTTGTGGTGTAATGAACTTTTTAAATATAAGAATAGAATATCATATTTTTTATCTTGTGTTAAAAGTGGAAGGCATTTCCTAAAAGACATCGTTAAGGAGAACGGAAAACTGCTATTTGCTAAAGTATTAGGAAAACACTTATAGTATTGAATAATTTGATATGTGAGTACAATATTTTAAAAAAATATTTTCAATGAAATATCCACAAGGTTTAGTTTACGTGTAGCTTGCATTTAAATATGATAAAGAATGTCTAAATTTTATAATGAAGATTATGTTAACATAAAATAAATTAAAAAGAACAACAAAATATATGGTTATGGTTTGGAATGTGTAATTTTAAAAAATGACAAACCTTTTACAGAAAATTTGTGGTTGCATTTATTTTACATACAGTCAAAATCTGACGTAAGAAAAATATATGAACAAAATATATGTTATTTATGCCCGTAAAATGGCAGGAATGTCAGGGTCTCTGGACATTAAAGGAGGTTAAGTACTCATTGACCCATTAGATTTGGCATTCCTTGTATTTACAAAACACTTCATTGTTTTTATCCAGTTAGATAAGGTATCAAGCTTCATGTCTGCCAGTTTAGCCCAGGGTCTTACATCCCTTCAATAGTATCCATAATAATTTTGAAATCCTGCCTCAGTTAAAAGATTGAGTCCCCCTGTATATAGGATATTTTGAAAGAATGATATCTGAATTTAGTGCCCTCAATTATATTAGGAACAGATGTTACTACATGCCCACCTATTTTGAAAATATAGGTGAACTGAGTAAAAGCAGGAAAGTTGAATAACGTTATGAAAATTTAAACACCACTGTGTTTGCATACGGTTAAACATTTTGGATGCAATTGGGGAGTAAGGAGTAGGAAATATATATACTATACTAGTACTTACACGGACAATATTTATCTCGGCGATTACTCACCGTTGGGGATTTCTGCCTTTTATAGACCGACTTTCAGTTTGTTTAGCAAAAGGGTTTGTTTACCCAACTGGGACTTTTATTTCAGTACTCTAACGATTGATTTATATACTACTGTAAGTATTTATCTAATTAATTTAACATACAAATTATTGTCATAACATAAACGTTTTGCCTTAATGCGCAATTTATATTGTTTGCTTACTGCGCAGTTAAGAATAAGAAATCTAATTCATTGTGCATTAAACCTGTAAATTTATTTATATTATTAAAATAAAGAATATACATGAATAAATAAAAACATTTATTTAAAATATTATTTTATTCATTGCAATGAAGGATATTGGTGAAGTTCGTTATTCGTATCTTTTGGTAGTTTATACATTAACTGCGATTTGCCTTCGTATTCCATGAACACGCTTGGTCCGCATGATCTGAAATTAGAGTTGTTTTTATAAATAACCTATAATGGTGCATAGTAATAATTTGGAAAAAATATGCATGTATACATGTATATTTTTTATGTGAAATATGTTATAAACCATTAGTAGAAAAAATCGTTTCAGATTAGGCATTATATGAAAATATGTGGGAAATGTGTCTGTGTATGTGATTTGCTTATGAAAATTAAATGGGTAATGGTTTATATTTCAAGGTTGATGAAATGATAATGCACCAAAATAAACTTATATGTATACGAAATATTCAATTGAACTTTTGAGATTAAATAAGGACAGAAAACTAATGCTAGTACCTAAGAGTTCATAGCTATACAATATTGGACGAAAATGTTAAGGTCTAAACATAAAACATAATTCTAACAAATCCATCAGTTTAAGCTCTCGAAGACCATGTTAGTTGTTGATATTCATTGTTTTCGGATTTATGAATGTGTATTGATAGCTGTAAATAACTTATAATTTTGTTTTCTATTTAACATCATGCAGTCAAGTTATTATCGGTCAGCATATGTTCTTCCAATAGATACTTTAACTTTATTGAAATGGATGTAACCTAGTTGATTCTTTTACTGTTGCAGATGTCTTTTCTTCTATTGAAATCAATGAACTAGATATGTATGTGTTTATTTTATATAACAGATAAAGTACATAAGTTAATCATAAATAAACAATTTGTGCCTTTTATTTTTCTTAATAACAATAGAAATGTATTAAAGTCCTATGTGTATGTTTTAAATTGGTTCGTAGTACTCTGTCTAACGGATATTATACAATCGATATAGGAACAGGAAGATATAAGTAAACAATAATGACTTGAATAGCAGTATAAGTGTAGACAAACTTTATTACACTTGAGTTTTATATCTTTTTAGTTCTCTTTAAGAACCTGTACGCAGTAAAATTTTAATATTTTACTTATTACAAGTAAAATAAACATATCAGTCCTTGTCCACATCACAATCCCAAAAACAGCAAAAATTTTTAAAGCTGGCAAAATTAGTTATACATTGGAACTTCCATCAAAGAAGTGAGGCCGGGTGCTCCGGAAGGGTAAGTACCTACTGTCTAGCTAGCTACACCCGTCACGTACAAGTCAACATTGAGAATAAAAGGAACAAGGAACTATGTCAAATATATCCAGTTTAAATTTGTGTACAGTGACTACATACTTATCAAATATATTGTGATGACGGCAATAAAATTTTTAAGGGCCCTGATTAGCCAAGGCTTGCAATATGTTTGCGTCAACAACTTAATTGTTAACAGTTTGCTTTGTTGTAGAATTCCCTGAAGTCTGAACAGGCTCTGCCTTACCGTATTAACTGTGAAACATACACAATACGCAGAAGTAAAAGCAGGGATATTACTGCAAAGAAACTGAAAGTTGACAAAAGAAAAATTGAAGTCATCACGTTTGTCGTATACCCTCGGATGTAACCTTTCGTGGGTGTCATAACTGAGGTATTTAGTCCAAATCATGAAGTGGAACAGGGGGGAATCTGTCGTGTCTTTTTTTTCAAGCTCACTTGGATAGATGGCATATACACATTCTCCAAATTTGGGATTATTTAGCGATAGAATGTCATCTATATATCTGTATGTGTAGTTGAATGATTTAGCTACAGTCTTTTCTCTCCAGATTTGACAAGGTTCTGTAAAAATTCTGATTCATATGGATAAAGAAACAAATCAGCAAGCAAAGGTGCAAAGTTTTTGCCCATTGGTATTCCGATTGTTTGTTGAAAAATTATATTGCCAAACACAACAAATATGTTGTCTCTCAAAAACCCTAACATTTTGTTGATGGTATCTTCAGTATATTTTTTGTTTACAGTCTGTATGGTGTTTTACAAAATACCCATAACCCCCGTTGAGCACTAGATTTATGTCTTGGTTTACCGTTTTTGTAAAAGAATGAAAACTGAATGATTTCTTTTAGACGTTTTTTTCAATTTAGAAAGAGTGATAAGCTGTAAAGGGTGGAAAAATCAAAGGTTTTTTTTACACTTTTACCGAAGATAAGAGCATTAGAAACAAGATGTTCAAGTAGTTCTTAAGAATTTTTGAGAATCCACTTTTGGTTGATGCCAGATGTAGAATAGACTTTTTCTGAATAAGTCTGAAGGACATCTTTGACAACTGTCAAAATTTGTGTTAGAATTGCTGATAATGATTTAGTAGTGCATTTAGAGGAACCTGCTATATATCTTTCCTTGTATGGATTTTTGTGAAATTTTGAGTCCAATACAAGTAAGACAGGTTAAGGTTTTCCTGTTTCAAATTGATACCGAAAGACTCGAGGACTCCCCTATGATTGGAAAAAATTTGATCTTTGGTAAAATTTGTTTTGGTATAAGTAGGATTCCGCGATACACTATCTAAACCAAGCTTCTTTATAAGAACATTCAACACAGAAATATCAGTTTTCAAGTACGAGAAATCAACAAGTCAATATTTCTTAGATAAAATTCATTCCTAACCTGGATTTGGATTCATATATCTTTGGAACTTCGATTCATTAATTTTCAAATGTTTGGGTTATCGTTTTATATATCTCATTGTTTGGTCCATAGTGTTGCTCCATGAGGAATGAATTTCCGAAAAGTTCACATATTTGGACATCAAAATATAACAGTTATTTTTTGTTACATATTTAATACTACTGTGCTGGTACCGCTGCTAGTAGAGTAAAACTTCCCGAGGATGTCGTTAAATCAGTGCTTTGTGTTGTAATTAAATGTACCATTTAGTATAATTTTCAGCCGTCTTAATTTTTGAAATTTACTTAAAACTAAGCTTTTTACCCTCATGCAAAGCATTGCTGGATTTTTATTTTTATAATTTTGTAACTTCAGATTCGTCAATATTCAACTGTTTGAGTTATGTTTTAATCTCTCTAACTTTTCGGCCGCTAGAGCCACTGATGAGGAGTATTTTCCGAAATATTTTTATCTATTAAACTTTTCTGCCCCTGGTGTCTCTGATAGGGAATGATTTTTTTTAATGTGCACATCTGGCACATCAAAATTTAACAAGTATTTGGTATTTGTGTTATATATTTACTTTCCCTGAGCGGGTACCACTTTTAGTGCAATAAACTCCCCGAGGATATCCATAATTTAGGATGCAGTACATTGTGTTGTCAGAACATGTACCATTTAGCAAAAGTTTCAGCCGTCTTAAATTTTGAAATTTATTTAAAACTAAGGCTTGTTCCCTTATGTAAAGGATTCTTTTGCTGGATTGGGATTCATATAATTGTGGAACTTTGGATTAATCAATTTAAACTTTTTGGCTTATGTTTGTTATCTACCAAACTTTTCGGCCCCTAGTGTCACTGATGAGGAATGGTTACCCAAACTGTGCACATCTGGCACATCAAAATTTAACAGGTATTTGAGTAATCTATTTGGACCTTTGGATTTATTCCTTTTTGAAAACTTTGGATTTTATTTTTGATATATCAACTTGTTTGGTTCCTTGTGTCATTGATGGGGAATGGAATTCCGAAATGTGCACATATGGCACAGCAAAATTAAACAGGTATTTTTATTAAATATGTACTACACTAGAGCGGGTACCGCTGCTGGTGGAGGAAAAATCCCCAAGGGTATCAATAGCTTAGTAGGTAGTTCTTTCTGCTGTCAGAAAATGTACTATGTGTCAAAATTGTCAGCTGTCTTATTTTTTGTTGAATTATTTAAAACTAAGGTTTGTTTTCTTCATGTATCATCTATTGTTTTATTAATAACCTGTCCGTTATACTACTGGTTCCTACCAGTTAAGAATTAGTTTTAATTTTTGTTGATATAGTTTAACATATCTTTAGTACCAAATAACTTTATTTATAGGAGGCTTACATACATAGGATAGGAGGAGGTGGGCTGCTTGGCTTGACATATAACCCTTGAATTATTAATCATTAATATTAACTTCTAAGCCCAAATTTTCCTATATCATTTGCTTACTAACTGTTTGATCATATGCAAAAAGTTGTCCAATATAACATTTGTCTTAAACTATATATTCAAATATAAGAGACCTGTATTGCATCATCATACATTTGTTTTGCTACACTATCATTTTTTTTCCAGACTGCTTTCAGGATTTCAGTAAATCTTCATAAAATTTCCCCCTAATGCTCCTAGCGGTCTGCCTGTAAAAGCGCACTCTAAGGGTGACTTTCGAAATGGCATCAGCCACCGCGTCAATACAGTTTATTGTCACAGCACTGAGTGTATCAGTCAAAAACTGTATTTTGCGCCAAGTGCCTGTCTAGGAAGCAGCATATATATTAAATTTTAAATTCTTATGTCAGAGTCTTCAGAAGTTCGAATTCTCGATCTATAGCTATCGAGGCAATTCTTACCTGTGATAGGCTGAATACTTTTTTTTACAGTATTGCATAATATAAAATCTTTTTATTTATAAACACATGATTTCGGATGAGGAATTCATTGTGTGACGAAATGATGTTATTCACTTATTTGTAAATGTCAATTGAAAGGTCAATTTTTGTAATTGATCGTAAGAGAGGTCATGAATATTTTTCAAAAAAGACAAAAGTTTTCAATATGTTTAACAACTTCTTTTTGTATTTGTTGGTTTATTTCGCCCCAGCTTTAATCTACAGGGTTGGTTTTAAATTAGGTGTGTTTGGCATTCCGCCTGGTTTCTAGACGTAATGATTCTTAATGAAACGTGTTATAATAGCAGCTTTTAATATGTTATCATTTAGACAAAATATTACTGTCATCATAATTATCACGAATAGAAAGTACGTTTCCTAACAAAAACAGGCAACATGTCCTTTTTAATCTATTCATGTTTTCAAAGACAATACATTATGACAAATAAATATTATTAAGCTTGGATTGGGTCTCTTTTTTGCAGTTTTGCATTTGCACTTATACATGACATGCACATATTTGATTTATTTCATTAAACAGAATGTATATAGTTTTTAGATAAACAATTATTGTGTTTTTCTTAATGGTATTGTAATTTTGTTTTTAGGATGTCACTAGAGCTAACTATCATGATTATATTAATTTTATGTCAAAAAACTTTGTGCAAAACAGACAATTATAAAATATATTTTTTATATTTCAGGTAATGGTATTTAACAGACATGAGGTTTAATTTACACTGGATAAAACTATACCAAAAAGAAAAGACATATCGGAAAGTTCATCCGCGATTATCCCAACAGATTTTGTATAACAAAATTTTTATTTTACTAAAAAAGAACAACTGTTTAAGAAAAGCAAAACAGTCTTTTAATACAAGTTGTAGTTTCTGTGGAATAAAACCACGAAGTGACAAATCACTACAAAAAGCCATACTCTGAAGAGAAAGAAATTTCGTTTAAATTGAACATGTCTCTACATTGTTTCAATATTTCATCGCGGAGAACATCATCCTTCAGGCCTCCTACCGACGACCTTTTTAAAGAAATGAACAGGCTTAGTACCTTTGGCAGCGGTGATTGGAATGTCAATTTGTCTTCGATTCGTTTAGCTGAGAACGGATTTTATCGCCTAGATGAGGAAATTGCAGAATGCAGATTTTGCTCTAGGGCTGTATCAGAAAGGAGTATCGCTCATCAGCACCATTACATCTGTGGCATAACGAACAGTTCAGAAACCCAGAACGTTCCCATTCGTGACCGAAGTATTGAAGATAGGAATGGAGAATTATCCTTAATGTATCTATTAGAAAGAAAAAGAGAAACAAAAATGGCAAGAAAAAGCGAACGATATGCAGGTAAAGTTTAGGTTTAAAGGTTTATGCAGCATGACATTTGTTAGTGTAATTATAATGATATATTGTAAAAGAATTGGAGCTCTAAAGAAAAAAATTATAATAACGGATACATATGCATTAACATAGCTTCCGCTAAAAAATTATTAATTTTCATTATTATTATCTAATAAGGTTTCATTGTGCATCAATGTCAAATTGAAATACAGATGTATGCTTTATTTCTTTTGGAATTATATATTTTGTAACAAAGGCCATCGTTTGTTCAATTGTGGTGTGACTTTTTTACTAATTTTATTGATAACAAATAAGAACAAAATGTTTACTTTTTTATTTTTTATTTTTATTTTTACTTCAAATGTTTTGGCCTTATATATGTGACAAATTACTTGCAATACAGTGAATTATATATATTTCATAAAAACCTGTTTTAACATCCTGTATGCACCCCACTATTTCCTTCCGTTTACGTTTTATGTAATGTATACAACTGCGCATATAAATATATTGGATTAATTTTAAGATATTTAGAACATCTAAAACATGAAACAACTATTTAACTATTAAACAAGGTGTAAACATCATTGATTTTACAAGCCAACACTTGTACACTTATTTTGTTATCATAATGCATGCAAGTGATGGATTTTCAACCAAAATAATGAAAACATATTTTTAATCGAAAAAGTAGTAAAATATTTTTTTGACATTTCAGGTAACATCTGTTTTCATACAAATTTTGTTTTAATGTTGAACTTTTTTATGCTTATTAGACCTAATATTCCATTTTGACCTTAATTTTTTCATGGTATAAAAGCGTTTATGGTATCCTTTATTATATTCAATAAAGCAGTGCCTTTGAAAAAATAGAAATGACACCGGCTTCTTTCCGCCATTAATTACCAATAACAAATTCATTACTACGCTTCAGTGTATGCACAAAGTGCAGGTATATTATTAAGTTGTAAAGGTTATATAGACTTAAGGTATTCAACTAAAATAAAAACAAAACATACCATGTCCAAATTTAATCCCAAAAGAAAACAAATCATAAAACTTTGAAAACTTACCAATTCATTTATACACGCGAATTTCCATGATGGAAGGTGCTCTGGAAGGCTAAGAACTTCCTGTCTAGCTAGCTGCGCTATTCACGTGCAAAATATTTTTAAGACACACAATTCTCTTTAATTTATGCGTTATAAATATATAATGTATGGAAGGTTAAGCACTAAAATGTAAACCTGGACGCTAAAGACGTGCTATGTATTTTAAAATCTTGAATTAACGTCTTCAAAAATTGGGGCAGGTAATCATTAAGAACAGATGAAAAAGATGGACCTTTTCAATCTCACAAACGTAATCAATTTGTTGTTTCATATAGGTAACCAACAGAGGATGGTAGGTATTTAATTTGTCGAGTTAGGAAATAAAATATAATAATACAATTATTTAATTAAACATTTTTTGTCTTCAATTACATTTTTAAAATGGAAAAGAGATCCTTTACTAAAATATTTTGCGACTTCATCATTAAGATAATCTGGTTATCAATATTTTTCCTCAACATTCAAAGGCGGTGTTGAAAATTGGCCCTCGGGAATGGTACAAGCGTTATTAAACAGAGGATACAGACAAGACGTAATCGAAAACGTAGTAAAAGATTTTTTCGACATTTCAGGTAACATCTGTTTTCTTACAAATTTTGTTTTAATGTTGAGATTTTTTATGCTCATTTAACGTAATATATTGTTTGTACCTTTACTTTTAAACCTCCTTGTTTTAAATTCTGTATATCCTTTTTTCATTTGAGATAGTTCTCGGTACCAGAGGCAAATTTCCCGAATTGGGACTCTCTAAAACTTTGCACACATATTCCTTAGAATGTCCTTTGTTGAACAGAAAAAATAGTTTGAGTTCTTTAGTTCAGTTTTTGTTTTTCAAGTAATGCTTATTTTTAAATACCTCTGCATGTTAATTTCATGATTGTTATTAAATTTTTAATTTCTAATTGTAATGAAAACAAAAATTACTAAAAAAAAAAATAAATGAAATATTTACAAATTGCTAGAAAATATCAAAAATATTTTGTTCACAAGAAAAAACAAAAACATACCCGTTCATTCAAAATCAAAATGCCCAATAAATGTTAAGTTACACAAGTAAATATTGAACAGGGGAGTTAGGCCGGCTGCTTCGAAAAGGTAAGCACCTCTTTCCTAGCTTGCTACACTTGCGACTTTATAACACAATTAAGCAGGCAAGGAACCAGATATTAAAAAGCCAGTTCAATTATATATATATACACACACAAACGTTATTAGGTAGTTTGGTAGTATATCAAAGTAACCTTCCCCGATACTCCGTTGGTACCTAACATCCAATTGGACTTTGAAATGTTTCTTTTTCTTTGTTACTGGTATTAGTGTTATATATTTACTTACGCTTTTACTTGGCATCTTTTTATATCGGATCATTTTTCAGGATTGTTTCCAAATGGAAAGCAAATTCTTTTGATGTTACAAAAAGAGACCCGCGACAGAGAATATCCAATTAACCTAGCCGTCTGAGATTGTTGATTTAATACAAAGCTGAAGATACAGAAACAAAGCTATCATATTCTAAACAATGCAAAGTAATTTTGTATTGAAATTGCTTTTATGGTGTGCTTAAATATTGTGTATAGAAGTTTGATGAAGATATTTTGAAAATATAACACTTTTATCACTTTATGTGTTTGAAATTGTTATATATCAGTTTTAAGTGATAGAAAACTTGATTTACTTTATATTTATGTGTGAAGTTTTGATATGTTTTCCTTTACTGTTTTGCCTGTTTTTTTATAATGGTTATTGTACATGCTTTAAAATCGAACGACAATGATGGTTGTTTATTTAAAATGTCCATCAACAAAAATTAGCTGTAGAAAAATCAAATGTTGCTGAATATTCAAATATAGACCTGAATATTCAAATATAGACCTGCTTTGTAGTGTTGAAACTTAATGTTGTGTATTTAAAGTGCATTAAGTGTAAGATTTAAGCATTATTTTTTTCATTGTAAATATCTTTTCTGTTTATAACATTAACATTTTTAAACTACTTGAAATTGCAATCTTTTGTTTATTTAAATATAATTATTTTAATAGCACATTATCTATAAATTGGCATTTATCAGCACCAGATGACGCGAAAATAAAAGTAAGCATGTATCTTCCAATGACTTTTCTCGTTAAAGTAAGTTGGCTCAAAAAGTAAGAAAAATAATAGTTTTCCAGTTAAGCAACAAATAAATTTATCAATTATAAAATGAGTAATTATTCTTTTTTAAGATAACTGGAAATAGTTCTGTAGTTTTAGTTGTTAAATACTTGAATGTTCTTCAAAATCGAATGGAATTCGCAAATGAAGATGACAGTAATTGTTACTTTGAATACGGAAATACAAAATGAACAAAAACCTAATTGTTAAAATACCAGTAATTTGATTACCCCTATAGTCTGTTTACTTTTAGAAGTTATGTGTGAATTATTATTACTATTAAGTGAATTATTATTACTATTAATAGCATTATGTTTTGTTTATTGTCAAATTTAAATTTTCAATTTTTGTTTATTAACCTTACGTCGGAGAAAAGTATAACATTTATTTTTTTTCTTATCTGCCTGAAAACTTATAATTTTATTTGTCTGCCCTAAGCTTCAGCTCTCTACCCTGACTTAAGTAATATACAATCCGTTTTTGAAAATTTCACTACTGCTTTGGGGACATTCAAGAATGGCAGGTGTTTTCTCTTTTTTCCAAATATGAGAAGCTATTTGACAGAACGTTTCAGAAATAATTAACAAAATAAAGTAAGAGATGGACAGGAGAAAACGACATACACTCAGAATGATTTTTATGTAATTCATTAGGTTGTAAGAGCGTAAAACTTTTTTCCGGATAATAAAGATTTCACAGACAAACCGGTAGATAAGTTTTAGATATTAGTTTCGACTTGGAAAAGGAAAAATATTATGGAAGATCAGCGATGGGAAGACTTAAAATTGCTAACAAGACTTAGTGCAGACACAAATTTGTAACGTATTACGAGTTTTCTGTTGAAATTCGTAAAACTAATAATCTTATTTTCTCTTTTTTTAATAAAAAACTATTTAATATGTAAAATTATGTAGTTTGATAATCTGTCTGCTTCAATAATTTTTTAAGTCGTAACAGAAAATGCAGTATGTTAAAACTTTCTTCCAGTTAAAGTAGAAATTTTCAAACTTAGCCTGTATATATTTGATTTTCTTTACCTCAAGGTAACTTTTTCGAAAATTAGTTGGCACGTGGCGGCTGGAACAAAAAGCCACTTTTCTTTATGACGTTTTCGTGATAAACTGAATAAGCAAATTTTCCAAATTTGTAATTTGATTGGACATGAACTGGTTTGAGTTTGATTGATTTTTATGATAAAGCAATTTACAAAGGTGCAAAGTTAAAAATAACTTTTCGTAGAAAATTCAAAGCAAAAGATAAAGACAAAAGAAAACTGAAATTTTACAATGACTTAATGTAATTTTAATTTAATGTAATTAAATGTATAACCTTTTTGCACTTGTAACGGAATGAATCAAATTAAAACTTACAAAACATTTGTAGTTTTTACAAAGCAATGTAAAACATAATTAATATCCTTATTCAATATAAAGAAATACGGAAATATAAAAATCTATTACGAGTATCAATGTAAAACAGGGAAATATCAGAGTGCCAAAAATCTAAATTCAAAAGGAAATATTTCTTGAGGTTTCACTTAAATTGTCAATTAAAATTGAAATTTTCAGGCATTAAAGTTACAGGACTTTATTTTCATGCCAGCGGATCAAACCTAATCACTTTTAAACTTTATATTGTAAAAAAGTTAAAAATGTTCCTGATAACATCTCAAGTTGCTTTAATATTAATGTTTTCCGAATTTTACGGGAAACCGACACTTCTCAATTCAAATAATCGCTATATAAATATAGTAATACTTAATATGACGTTAATCGTCCATACTCTGGTAATACATAACGAAGAATCAGTCGACATCCTGACATGTCCTATATAAGTAACTCCAGACCGTGACGCCTAACAGTTAAAAAAACACAATCAGTTTTTATTTATCTTTATTGAAATATCCATTTATAGTAAACTCATTGTAATTAATTTGTCCATGCTATTTCCTAACCACTTACTCCACAATAAAATCGATCGGCATCTCAAATACCTTTGATCGCTTTGAAATTAATCTTGAAGGATGAATATATACGACACAACCTCTTTCGGTTGTTTTTAAAAACATACGTGATGATTTCTTTATCTGCCGCGCAGAGGACGTTTAACAAAGATTTTATGCCAATCGAGACCAAATTAGATTGAAGTTACATGCATTCGACAACTGCACGCTGTAAGAGTGTCTATATAGTAAAATCGATATGGGTACTTTTGACTAGACGTTATATAGAGGTGGACGATATTACATGTCATCCTGTAGTTACTAATAAAACAACCCTGTTAGACAAAGTTCTTAATAAAACATTAAGCCATACATTTTAATTGTGTGAGGTGTTAAATTGCTGCACTCAACGAAATTATACAAATATGATTTAGATGTAATTTTATTTCCAAAAATTTTCTACCAGAACAGCAATTCTGTCACTTAATTTTTTTTTATTTACTTATTTATTAATCTTTTATCTCCATATTTCATCTACTAAATTTATAAAACGAGCTACAATAATTGTCAATACCACATGTGTTGATATAAGTGTCGTATTTGAAAAGATCTTTCAAATTGTATTTTCGGTAATCTTTTTATGGTAAACAATGTGTATAAAGTATCATTCATTTTCATATACATAGAGAATTGTAACAATATTTTAGATAAGTGTTATTTATACCACCAATGGCTTGTTTACTTAGCAAATATTATATATATATATATATATATATATATATATATATATATATATATATATATATACAGTCTAACCTGAGTTAACGGTCACCTGTCCTTAACGGTTACCTCCGTATAGCGGCCAGTTTTCGTCGGTCCCGTGTCGTTTTATTATATAAAACATCTTTCCATAGCGGTCACCTGTCTAATGTGGTTAACGGCCACTATTTTCTGTCCCGTTTAAACTCAATTTCTGTCTATAACGGCCAGCAACGTAAAACCGGAAGTCGAGTTATTTCCCTTGGAAACGTGTTATTTCACTTCCTGGTCATGAAAAATTGTTTACATGTCGCCGAAGAGAAGAGCATTAACTTTGAAAAACAGGGCAGAGGTTATTAAATAAGAAAATAAACATGTGTTAATAATATCCGAAATTCGGCAATTTATGAGTCGATAAAATTGAAGTTTTTATTTTAATTTGGCAGTGATATATATAGAATAAAATGTCTCTCTCTCTCTCTCTCTCTCTCTCTCTCTCTCTCTCTCTCTCTCTCATTTTTCTCATTTTTTTTACTTATAATTAAATTCTTTTTTTAAAATGCAATTTGCAATTTATTTTCTACCTCTTAAATTTTCAAATTTATAGAAAACAAAAACACACACACTTGATTAAATCAATCAGTCAATCTTTATGCAAGGAGAGATAATTTGCCAAAATATTGCAAACCTGTCCATAGTGGTCACCTGTCTATAGTGGCCACTTTGGCCTGGTCCGACAGCTGACCACTATATGATGATATGTTAGTGTCATCTATTGAATTAAGCTTTATTAAATGACACGACTGATTCATCATGTTCCGCTTTATATTTGGACTTATACCTCAATAATGACACCCACGAAGGTTAAATCTGATGCTATACGGCAAACATCATGATTTCATTTTTCCTAATGCAAACTTTATGTTTCTTTGCAGTAATATCCCTGCTTCTACTTTTGCGTATTGCGTGTTTGTTTCACAGTTAATACGGTAAGGCAGAGCCTGTTCCTACTACAGGGACTTTCTTCATCGAAGCAAACAGATAACATTTTAATTGTTGACTCAGAGATATTGCAAACCCAGGCTAATAAAGGCCCTTAAAAAGTTTTATGGCCGTCATCACAAAAAACGTTTATAAGTATGAATTCACTACATCCAAACTAAATATATTTTACTGACCATAGTTCCATGAACCTTTCATTTTCAAAATTGTCTTTGCACGTAACGCGTGTAGCTAGCTAGAGAAGGCGTTTACCCTTCCGGAGAACCCGGCCTCACTTCCTTGATAGAAGTTCAACTTAGTGTTTAACTAAATTGGCAAGTTTTCAAAGGTTCAATTTGTGTTTTTGGAGGGATTTTGATTGGACATGGACTGGTATGTTTGTTTAGGAAATGCCGGCTTCAATTCGTTTTACCATTATTTATTATTTTAAAGCATAAATGGAGTACCAAGTTTCAAATGCATGTTACGAGTAAACCACTCCGACAACTTAACGTCATTTCAGTCTAACTGGTACAGCCTTGTCAGAATATACCAATTTTGAAAGCTTTTTGCCGGAAAAAAGGGAACATAACATTAATTAAACGTTATTATATATTCTCCTTCTAAAGCTTAATATCAAACTTAAACATTACTTTATTCGGAAACACGGTCTGAAAGCACTAAATGTTGTTCGACGGACAGATGTATCATGGAGGAAAACAATTTAAAACACAACTTACAACTGTTCAAACAGGATATGCCACATACATATAAACATGAAGATACAATGACACAATTTCCAAGTTTGTATAGAAAAAAATCTCGATTGTAAATAACTTTTGTAATCAAGATTTCCCTTAATACGGGCTTAAAGTAAAAATGTTATGTTCGTGGATTACAAAACAACCTACACAGATTGACACAAAAAAGCAAGTGACACATTGATGAGCTCTGATTGAAGGAAATCATTGATTTAATCACTAGGAAACGAATTAAACCGTTTAAATTGAGAACAAAGCAGAATGCAATATCGATTTCAAACTGTATCAAATAGAAGCAGCGTTCCTCGGCAACATACCATCTGTGGTATTTAACATAACAAAGAAAGACAGAATGTTCATTTACGTGATCGAGATGTTGAAGATGACAATGAAGAATTAGCCTTAAATTATCTATTAAAAAGAAAAAAAGAAAAGGATTTGTCAAAACAGGTCGACAAAGATTCATGTTAGTTTAACATCCTTTGTTAATACAATGTTGTAATGAATTTTTTTTAATGAATTGGCGTTTTATAGAATTTTTCTCAGTAACGAATAAAAACACGGACATAAATTCAATAATTAATTATGATAAGGATTATGAATTTACAGTTTTGTTCCTCTCTCAAATTGTGTATGACACTTACAATTCTAACCACTATAATCAGGTTGTTTTTGTTATAGACTGGTGTTCCGCACAAGTTTCAATAATTGTCAAGTTAAAGCGCATTTGTTTGTTAAGACCAACCATTATCATCAATTTTCTTTCCTCAAAAAAGCGTTAGTCACTTTTTTCTGAACAATTTTGCAAGCTCATAGCAAAACGTTTTTAGATTATTCGAGCAAGTCGTCCAATATTATTATAAACGTTTTCAGGTGGTGTTCAGATTTGGCCTAAAACTATAGTTGAATATTTTTTCAACACGACAAGTAGTAAAATAACTTGTTTAATGTTTTCATTTATTGTTTTATTTAATTAATTTATTTTAAAAAAAATATTTTTATTTTTTTCTCATACATAACTTTTACATTTTACTTTCTGCTTTATTCAGTTTATTTATAATTCATACCGCCTTGGCCATAAACTTTAAATCTTGTCTTTGGTAACGGAGTTTTATTTGAGTTCTAAATGTCCGAATAGTCACTGTATAAAATATTCTCGTTATTTTAAAGTATATCACAGGTAACCTGACAATTAACTTATAATGGGGGATAGTCCTCAATGTTGTTATTTCCCATTACGCATTGAGTACTATTTTTTTTATATTAGTGGTTTATATTACATGCTTGTTTCCAGATGCAAAGACTATTTTTTGCATGCTACAAACAGAAAACTGACAGACAATATCTAAATAACCTTGTAATCTAAAAATGTACATGGAGGTGCTTTGATTTCATCGCTTTAAAAACAGTTTAATTTTTGTTCGAAAACTTGCTTTCTAATTGTGCTTAAATATATTGCTAAAAAGCGTTACAGTGACTGAACAAAACATATAGCAATAAATAATAAAAAATCACCATAAAAAAATCTAAGTGTCTTGTTATTAATCAAATTAATGCCAAGTATTTCATTTTGCTGTGTGAAAACCAACATAAAGCAAAATAGGTAAAAACATGTACCATTGCATCAGTTTTAAATTCTTTATTAGTGCATTTGGGTCAACTGAGCTCTTAAAACTTATCAATTTTATGTTTCATATGACTAGTTTCCTTTGTTTATGCATTTTTGTCAACATATTTTTGTCAGTGAAATTGATCTGAAATGTTATTGTTTTTCCTTTCCTTGATGCTTGTAGATTTTTAAACTTTAACTTTTTTTATATTTCTACAAAAAACCACAATGATAATGTTTCTTGTTTGATACGGTTGCATTCATAACAACTATAACTAATTAAGTAGAAATTAATTATACACAGAGAAAAGGTACACATTTATCAAAGATTAAGTATTGATCTGTTTCCTTTTTCCTGATGAGTAATAAACAGCACAAGGAGCTCACACTAAATGACATTTTAAATATGTCATTAGGTATTTCATATTTATTTATAATCTAATTAACATATTATGTGAACGGAAAATGTATGCCATGTAGCAAACTTTTCAGTCGTCCTAACGTTTGGAATATATTTAAAAATTAAGGTTTGTTCCCTCATGCAAAGCTTTCCTTAGCGGGATTTGGATTCATATAACTTTGAACTCGGAATTTATTGATTTTAAACATCTTGGTTTATATTTTTTTCTATCATCTCTATCGGCTCCTGATGTGACTGATGAGAAATATTTTTAACATCATAATTCAACAGGTTTGTTATTTACTTTGTGCTGACAGAAAATATATACCATGTAGCAAAAACTTTCAGTCGTCTGAATGTTTGAAACATTTTTAAAACTAAGGTTTATTCTGTCATACAAATCATTCCTTAGCTAAATTAGGATTCATGTAATTTTGAAACATTTGATTTAAAAATCTTCCATTGTCTGCTTATTTTTTTTTCATCTATCAACATTTTCGGCCCCTAAAGCCACTAATGAGGAAATTGTCCCGAATTTCGCACTTTTGGTAACACTAAATTCAAAAGGTATTTTTGTTATTTTAAATTTAATATAACAAATTTTCCTGTCAAATGTATGCTTTATTACCGTTTAACGTTTCTACCTCAAAATGAAGATTTTTGTTATTATTTTCATATATATGTATTCTGATTTTGTTATATTATCTCAATATATCTATTAGAACATATTTAAATTTGGGACCAATCCTCATTTCAATATACAGTTTTATCCTAAAATGTTAAATATTTTGAATTTCTTTGCTTGAATATATCACCAACATCTTAAGTTACATTTTACGATTGAAAGTTAAGTAACAATTATTATTATCATAATTACGCAAAAAGAGGAATTGCTAGATGAGAAAGTGTTAACTCATTCAAACAAAGCAATTTATTTAAATATTTTCATTCTCTTTCATTAAAATTTCGTTCGTTATATCAAATATAGTAAGAAATTCAAAAGTGGAAACGAATACAATGCAATAAAAAAAATAAATAACCATATAAGTGAAAATGGCAAAAAAATAAACGTCCTTTTAAAAAAGAATGTTCCAGTTTTTGTATAAATTACTTTATTTTTCCAATTTGTTGAATATTTTGTTGCAAGTATGATCCGATCTTAAACCGGTCATAAAAACAACATTCATTAGTCTGTTCCCTCATGCAAAGCATTTCTTAGCTGGATTTGGTTTCATATAATTTTGGAACTTTAGATTCATTATTTTTCAGCTGTTTGGCTTATGTTTTTATATATCAAACTTTTCGGCCCCTAATGTCACTGATGAGGAATGATTTTTCGAAATGTGCACATATGGCACACCTAAATTTAGCAGGTATTTGTTATATATAAGTTATTTCTCTTACATAAAACTTGCTATGTTTGCATTTTGTATTAAAGGGCGTTAATAAGTTTATGCAAGATTTACTTCCCTTTTAATATTGTTCTGTTTTCAATCAATTCAAATATAAGCAAACTTAGGAAACAAAAATGATTTGCCACATGGTATATTTGTTATTAGTTAAAACACAATACTGTTTTCCATGACACAAATTTAGACTTTTGCTTGCATTTTTCTCTAAAAAGTTTTATTTTAACTAAAATTAATCGATTCAAGTTAAAGTCTCTAGCGGAAGAAAGAACGGAATTCGACATTACATTACGTTTCTACTTGTTAAAGTCTATACAAAACTCAATTTGAATAACGAGGAATACCGTTACATAGTATATCAAAATAAAAAAACATTATGTGTATGTAGAACTTGTGGTTTTAGTTGGAGTTTTATTTTCAATATGAGTCCATCTGTCTTTTGAAAGTAAGTAGAGATCTGATATGAATGATTGTATAGACAAACCCGGTGAATATATTGTTCTTAAAAGATATTCGGAAAAAATTAGCTTAAATAATAGCAATAACAGTTTTTCAGTAAATAATACTAAGGTGAAACCTGAGAAATTGTTTTAATTGTTTGTCATTATTATCCATATATATTTTCGATGGTGTTACCCGTTACCAAGTCGCAAATGACAAATTCAATAAAGTCCTGTGTTTAATCCATCGTATTTCACCGTTTTGTAAGTTTTGTTTAATCGACCCGGTTTTTAGGACGTAACCATGTTCTAAAATAAGATCCCACATGCTATATCTTGCTGGGAAATTACTGTTATTCTTTTATTTATTTGAGATTTTATCATTAAACCAAATGTAACAATATTCATTAGGAACATCATTAATAAGATCAGCACCGTTCAAATTGTTTTCTAGGAAAACTTAATGCAGCTTTAATGTTTTTGGTACTAGAACAGCGGTAAAACATTCAAAGAATTCGGAGGAACTGCATGTTGAATCTATATGTTTCTAGTTATAAATAAAATATTTCATTTTTTCTTTTTTAATTAAAAACCGTTGCCCAGATTCAGAGCGTCGGCCTCGACATCTGTGATCGTTGGTTTAATTCCCAGTAAATTTATACAGGATTTTAAAATCCGAGATACTTGTTCCTCTTTTAGGTTTCTTAATTAAGAATAAAGAGTTTTGACTAGTTTTCTCGAGTCGAAAATAAGTTGACCAAGTGTTACAGTGTAAATAATTTTTTTTGTATTGACCAAAAATTGTATTTTTTTCATCATGTTTAAATTGTGCCCATTCCATATTTTATGTTTTGCCATAAGTTTTTATAAAGATGTTAAGGTTAAGTCGCCTAATTAACAGGTGTTTCTAAAAGTACAAAAAAAAAAACAAATTGAGAGGTCACTTTATGTGTTGTTATTTTGTCAATAAACTGGGGTAACTTTGTAAATATTCATGGGTTGTGTGACTGTGTATGGAGTTTGTGGAGTATGTGATTTTTATGATGTTATGTTTTGTTGTGTCTATATAAGGGGTGGATTTTCAAATAAAATTTTGTGGAGACTTGGCTATGAACGATGGTGTTCGATATGAGAAAAATGAATGCATGTATAAATACAATTGTAAGTAGAAATTTTATATTGATACAGGAATTTGAATTTTGTTTAAAAAAACAATGTTACAATGTGAAATTTGGAATGTTTGAATTTTGAAAACTAAATATCTAAATCTAGGGAAATTCCAGCTATTTTTTTTTTAGGAAAGAGAATTATTTTAAACTCAATTGGAAATTATGTTAGAATGTTTTATTAATTACTAATTTCAAGTATTTGATTCAATACTTCAATTTAATTTATTAGTTTTTTTATCTAGTGATTAAATCTGATCTGTGTACTAGGGCAAAATGGTTTTATGGGATTTTTGTTGTTTTAATCAAATAATGCTTAATGTAGCTTAAATAATAAATTGGATTTAATTGGTGAATTAATTGGACTAATATAGGGATGCCCACACCTAAAGAATTAGGTACACATATCATTATATTTACTCATTTAGAAAATAGAATCAAATGTGAGGTTTCTTTCATTTTGTATTTTGTAGTTTGATCAAAACATTTGGGTTGGATAATAATAATAATAAATTTAATATGGAACCGAATATGGAGGAATTTAAAAAAATACATATTTATATATGAATAAAGTGGAGGAAAAGATTATACTTCGTTGTTAATAATTTAATTCCTGGGACCACGGCCTACGACAAATCTGTAACAATATGGGGGCTCGTCGTCGCTTGTCGTCTATCATCGTCTACATGTAGTTCGCCGTCGTTGTATTCATTGTGAAGTGATTTATCATCCTGTGTTATAGTATTATGTGAACATCAGAATTTAGAAGTTTCATAATGACATAGTTATTCCGGAAAAAATTTCAAATGCTATAGCTTTATCGTGTTCTACAATTGACATTTGTTTGTTTTCATCAATATAAGCTGTGAATATATATTTAATTTTGAACTGTAAATATGCAGTTTTTATGCAGAATTTTGGAATTTTGAAGTTATTTTTGTAAACAAAGAACAATATTATTATGTTATTTGGTTATATTTTAATATTTGTACAAAGACTTTGAGTTCACTGTGCAGTTACCATGCATATTTAATGGCATTACTTATTGCAATTACTGGTATTTATTCATTTGAATTGTTTATATTTATTACTTGACAGTTATTTGTTGTATTTTGTTTTAAACTGTCATTTTATATATACATTTTTTTTATGGAATTGTAATACTTGGATGGACTTGTATTGGTTTGAATTGTATATTTTTGTATAGCATTTTTATGCCATTATTGTTTGATACATTAATTTTATGGAGTTCAAAATGTCAGGTGAATTTTTAAAACAAGCAAAAGAAGCAGGTTTACAGGGACAAGATTTATTAGATTACATTGATAGGAAAAAACATGAGAAAGTAGAAAGAGAGGAAAGAGCAGCAGAAAGAGAGTTAAAGAGGTTACAATTTGAGAGAAAAAAGCAAGAAAGAGAAAGTGTTGAGAAAGATAAAGAGAGAGCATTTCAATTAGAATAAGCTAAATTAGATAAACCCATTCCCCAATCTTCAGTCCCTTAAATGCCAAAACTCCCAAATTTCAATGAAACTCATGACACTATAGACGCTTTTCTTTTTCGATTTGAGACCCATGCCAAATCTATGAAGTGGAATGAGACAAAATGGGTTACTTATTTAACCACTTTTTTGACTGGAAATGCCTTAGATGTTTCCTATTCTCTTTCAAGTGTTGCACCAGTTACTTATAAAGAATTGAAAGAGGCATTACTTAAATATTTTGATTTTACTGCTGAGGGGTTCAATAAAAGGTTAAGCCGGATTCCTCTACTCCGTTATTAGCTTTTGCTGAGAAGCTCCGCGCGCTGTTTAAACGTTGGATAAACGCTGCCGATGTCTCGATATTTGACCAATTGTGCGATATAATTCTTAGGGAGCAATTTCTTATGTCAGTTTCATCCGATCTTGCGACGTATATCCGAGAGCGTAACTTAGCTAATTTTACCGATATTGTAGCCGCAGCCGAAGCCTACCGTACCGCACATCCGGGATTTGAATTAGCCGCTAATAATACTGATGCTACTTGGAATCTGTCTGCTAGCAATGTTCAAATTCGCGGTCGTGCACAACAGAGGTCAAATTTTAATCAAAGAACACGAAAATTGTTTGGCCGTATCGGTGGCAATAGTACAACTAGGTCATCATCATTAAATCGTCGCCACTTCAACAATGAAAATAATCAGTCAAATACAAGGCTAACATGTTTTAGGTGTAACATGAGTGGTCACATGGCAAAAAATTGTTTTTCACCATTTTGTAACCATTGTAAATCTTTTCACCATGGCAATTGTAAACATAAACAGTTTTCAGGATCTGCTCTTAGTAGTTATTATCCAATTGGATCAGGTGAAATGTCAAGTTCGTGTCTTCAGTTGTCTAATGATTCTGTAAACACTTGTTCTCAAGTTTCTCAACAATCTATTCCACCTGAATTTTCTAACAATGCAGGAAATTCTAATATTTCTGGTACTGTTAATCATACCAATCAATCCTTACAAACTGGTACCTATGGTCTGTTTCCTAAAACTGACACTTCTGTTTCTCAGAATTCCAGCTCTCAACAATTAGAAAATAAGTATAATTTTGCTGGAATGGCTTTTTCAGTTTTAGACTCAATACAGTTATCTAATGGTGCAGTATGTCATGATGTTAATGATCTTGAATCAGCTGGTTTAACTTTAGCTGAACCATCACTCTTACCATCTTTACCTATTTCCAGTGGCTTTCTTTATAACACTCCTGTTTCAGTGTTAAGGGATACTGGTTGTTCTACTATTGGAGTCCGACGTTCTCTAGTACCCAACTCTGCTATCTTACCTGACCGTAAAACCACCTGCCTTACCTTCAATGGAGATGTTATTGTACATGAAATGGCTGAAGTTTCTATTGAATCTCCATATTTTTCGGGGTCTGTTACAGCATGTTTATGTGATAACCCTGTTGCTGACGTCATTATAGGGAACATTAAAGGTGCTTCTTTACCGAGGTTTGCTGACTTTGTTGATTTGGATATTGATAAATCAACTGATTTATCTCAGTTTTCTGGTCAAGTTATTACTCGTGCACAATCTCAAAAACCTATTGCGCCACTACCTTTATCTATTGATGGTACCACAACACCACTAGAGTTATTGCCTTCAGACTTTGCTAAGTTACAACAATCTGATATTACCCTCAGTCCTTGTTTTTTCAAAGCAAACAATCATATTGGGGAAAAAAAGAAAAATGGTTGTGCTTGGTTCTAAGTCAAGGATAATTTCCTTTGCCGCAAGTTTACTTCCGCTTCTGGTATTACAATTACAAAGCTTCTAGTCCCAATATCACTGCGTCAAAAGGTTTTATCTTTAGCACATGATTCTGTAATGGCTGGTCATATGGGATGTTCTAAAACTATTGATAGAGTTTTGAATTATTTCTATTGGCCTGGTTTATCATCAGATGCTAAAAGGTTCTGTAAAAGTTGTGACATTTGTCAAAAGGTTGTTTCAAGCCGGAAACAACTTAAAGCTCCACTATGTCCCTTGCCAATTATTAGGGACCATTTGTTCGTGTTGCTATCGATAATGTAGGACCTATTGATCCACCATCTTCTTCAGGTTACAGATATATTCTTACATTTATTGATCACACTACATGATATCCTGAAGCTATACCTTTAAAAACACTTCAAACTACTCAGGTTGCAGATGCCATGATGCAAATTTTTTCTCGTCTTGGAATTCCTGAAGAAATTTTAACAGACAATGGCTCACAGTTTACTTCAGGTTTATTTTCTGAAGTTATGAATTTACTTTTAACACAACATCTTCGCACTTCTCCTTACCATGCTGCTACTAATGGTTTAGTGGAGCGATTCAATGGCACACTTAAGAAAATGCTGACTAAACTTATCTCTGAGCAACCTCGTGAATGGGATCGTTTCATTAATCCAATTCTCTTTGCTTTTCGTGAACTACTACAAGATTCTACAGGATTTTCACCTTTTGAACTCTTGTATGGTCGAACCCCTAGAGGTTCCTTATCTTTGCTCTATTCTATGTGGAAAGGAACACCTGCAGAGGAAAACACTATTACATCTTATCAATATGTTCTTGACTTAAAAACTAAACTTGAAAAGAGCTGTAACTTAGTCTGTAACACTATTAAATCTTCACAGAAACGAACCAAGATGCTTTATGACCGAAGATCACGTTCAAGTAATCTTAAAGTTGGTTCAGAGGTTTTAGTTTTGTTACCTACATCACACAACAAACTTCTGATGCATTGGAAAGGTCCATTCACTATTGTATCCAAACAGGGTGTATGTGATTACATAGTTCAGATGGGTTCCAAAGCTAAAGTGTTTCATGTTAACATGCTTAAACAGTACTTTGAACGATTCAAGTCACATAGAAATGACAAGGAAGTTACTAGTTCCACTTGTGTTATTTCAGAGCAAGATCCAGATTCATTTGATTTATCTGTTTCTTTAGTTTTACCTTCTACAGTTAGATCTGAAACTTACAAGGATGTTGTCATCAATCCTTATTTGAGTGATAGCCAGAAATCTTCAGTTTTATCAATTTTATCTGATTTTCAACAAGTATTTACGGATATACCTGGTCGTACTAACTTGGTTACAAATTCTATCAAGCTGTCTTCAACAGAACCCATTAATGTAAAACCTTATCCATTACCTTTTTCAACAGAACAAAGCTATTAAAGTTGACGTTGAATCTATGCTTAAAATGGGTGTAATTGAACCTTCTAACTCGCCATATTGTTCAACAGTAATTTTAGTTTCAAAAAAAGATGGTTCAAATAGGTTCGTAATTGACTTCCGTGCAATCAATCAGCACACTGTCTTTGACTCTGAACCGATTCCAAACCCGGAAGATTTGTTCAACAAACTTGGGAAATTTGTCTTTTTTTTCAAAATTTGATTTATCTAAAGGTTATTGGCAAATTCCACTAGAGAATTCATCTCGACCTTACACTGCATTCCAAGTACCACAAGGATTTTTTCAATTTTGTGTCTTAGCTTTCGGTTTAAGTACTGCTTGTGCGTGGCTATATTGTTTATTTAATTTTATTTTGGCGTATATTGTTTATTTTTGACCCACCTTTTTGCAAAATCAACTGGACTAAAATGTCATGTAGTTAATTTTTACACAGATTAGATTTTTGGTTAGATATATTACTTGTTTGTTAGTAATTAGTGTTCAGTAGTTTCTAGTCATTTATTGTAAGTAAAATGGTCATGTTTTACAAATAATGTTTAATTTTACTGGCATTTGGAATAAATGCTATATTTCAATCATACTTTTGTCTTGTGTTATTTTTGCAAAAACTAGCAGATATCCACATTGAAAGAATAATATAAGTACTGCTTGTGCTACCTTTGCACGAATGATGCGTCTTCTTCTTAAAGGATTGAATTTTACTGTCAATTTTTTCGATGATGCTTTGGTTTTTTCTCTCACATGGGAGGAACATCTTTCACATCTTAAACTGTTTTTACAGCGTTTACGTGATCAAAATTTCACTGCCAGACCTTCTAAGGTGTCAGTTGGTTTTACTTCTATAGACTTTCTAGGACATTCTGTTGGTGATGGTTGTATTCAACCTACTCAGTCTAAAGTTAAGAAAACATGTTTAAACATGTCTGTTCCATCTACTAAAAAGGAAGTCCGTAGTCTTATTGGTCTTTGTTCTTACTACAGACGTTTTGTTCCCAATTTTTCTACAGTTATGGCCCCACTTACAGAACTTACTAAAAAAAATTCAGATACCAAGGTTATATGGACAACAGAATGTCAAAAAGCATTTGACAAGTTGCAAACTATACTTAGTTCTCGACCTGTTTTAATACTTCCAAATTTTCACTCAGAATTTATTCTCCGGACAGATGCTTCAAACAAAGGGATTGGTGCTGTTCTATTACAAGATCACAAAGGTCTTTATCATACAGTCTGTTACATTAGTCGCAAATTATTAAACAGAGAAATCAATTATTCAATCATAGAGAAGGAATGTCTAGGTATTGTATGGGCAGTTGATAAACTTTCTAAATATCTTTATGGCCGCTGCTTTATTTTAGAGACCGATCATAAGCCTTTAGTGTATTTAAACACTGCTCGTTTCAAAAATCCGCGCATTGCTCGCTGGTCAATGTTTCTACAACAGTTCAAGTTCCGAACGCGTTCTATTGCTGGATTAAACAATCTTGGTGCTGATATTTTATCGCGATGTCCACTGTAGTTTTGAACAGACTATGTCAGTTCTTGAGAGGGGGGATGTGTTACAGTGTAAATAATTTTTTTTTTGTATTGACCAAAAATTGTATTTTTTTTCATCATGTTTAAATTGTGCCCATTCCATATTTTATGTTTTGTCATAAGTTTTTATAAAGGTGTTAAGGTCAAGTCCATATTTTAGATGTCGCCTAATTAACAGGTGTTTCTAAAAGTACAAAAAACAAATTGAGAGGTCACTTTATGTGTTGTTATTTTGTCAATAAACTGGGGTAACTTTGTAAATATTCATGGGTTGTGTGACTGTGTATGGAGTTTTTGGAGTACGTGATTTTAATGATGTTATGTTTTGTTGTGTCTATATAAGGGGGTGGATTTTCAAATAAAATTTAGAGGAGACTTGGCTATGAACGATGGTGTTCGATATGAGAAAAATGAATGCATGTATAAATACAATTGTAAGTAGAAATTTTATATTGATACAGGAATTTGAATTTTGTTTAAAAAAAACAATGTTACATTGTAAAATTTGGAATGTTTGAATTTTGAAAACTAAATATCTAAATCTAGGGAAATTCCAGCTATTTTGTTTTCTTTTAGGAAAGAGAATTATTTTAAACTCAATTGGAAATTATGTTAGAATGTTTTATTAATTACTAATTTCAAGTATTTGATTCAACTACTTCAATTTAATTTATTAGTTTTTTTATTAGTGATTAATCTAGTGATCTGTGTACTAGGGCAAAATGGTTTTATGGGATTTTTGTTCTTTTAATCAAATGATGCTTAATGTAGCTTAAATAATAAATTGGGTTTAATTGGTGAATTAATTGGACTAATATAGGGATGCCCACACCTAAAGAATTAGGTACACATATCATTATATTTACTCATTTAGAAAATAGAATCAAATGTGAGGTTTCTTTCATTTTGTACTTTGTAGTTTGGTCAAAACACTTGGGTTGGATAATAATAATAATAAATTTAATATGGAACCGAATATGGAGGAATTTGAAAAAATATATATTTATTTATGAATAAAGTGGAGGAAAAGATTATACTTCGTTGTTAATAATTTAATTCCTGGGGCCACTGGCCTACGACAAATCTGTAACACCAAGGAATTGCTAGAGTCGGTGCGGTATAATCACTCGGAAAGCGAGCACTCTAACAAACAGTAGACACTTAGATCGCTTGTACAAAGAAAATTATAAACACACGCTCAAATCTCACGCTTACGCGTAATTGTTTTTAAACTAATCCTTAAAAACATTAGGATTGGTGGTTTTGGTAACATCTATATAGTTTCTTATACGAAGTGAACAACGTTACTTCTAACAATACAACGACAAGTAAAGCATTGTCGATTTTCAAGGCATATTTTCAAAAATAAATTTCTAACATTACAAATTATTAGTTAGACTTCAAATGAATTTAATATGGGATATCAATCATGGTCATTTCAGAAGACAAATTAGAGATCGAAAATCTTTTCAAAACAATTTAAAATTGATAAAAAATTTAAGAGTAGACAGGTATGTAATGAATAGTGTCACATCATTTTTGTCTGTAAGATATTACAGTATACACGATATTGTAAGAAGCATATTGCATTTTATTTTATGATTGGTATACCGATGTCATGTTTCATGTTTGTGATGCTTTGGCACTGTAACACCATGAAAAATGTGTGTGGTCAACGAAATACTGAAAATGAAAAGTGGTAACATGAAGCTTGCATCATGTTAATATATTTTCTTTCTTTCACTGTCCAAATACGAAGATTATAATATAACGCATTACTTAACAATTTTTAATCTTGTACTTTTTATTTTTTTTATTTATTTTTTTTTTACTGTTTTGCAAATTTAACATTTTGAATTTCAAATAGGTTTGCTGTGATCTAAAAACTTAATTTTAAAACTAATTACAAAAACAAACATACTAGTCCTTGTCCATATCACAATCCCAAAAACAAAGTAAAAACTTTGCAAACTGGCAAATATGTTATACACGTGAACTTCCATCAAGGAAGTGAGGCCGGGTGCTCCGGAAGGGTGGGAACCTCCTGTCAAGCTAGCTACACCCGTCACGTTGCCGTTCTTTCAATTTAGCATGAGGGATAGTGGTGTAAAGGGTAGAAAAATCAAAAGTTTTTATACTTTTTACCGAAAAGAGAGTATTAGAAACAAAATGGTCAAGTAGTTGTTTAAAATTTTTTTAGAATCCACATTTGGTTGATGCCAGATGTAGAATAGACTTTATCTGAATAAGTCTGAAGGCCATCTTTGACGACTGTCAAAATTTGTGTTAGAATTACTGATAATGATTTAGTAATACATTTAGAGGAACCTGCTATATGTCTTTCCTTGTATGGATTTTTGTGAAGTTTTGGAATGCAATACAAGTAAGGCAGGTCATGTTTTTCCTGTTTCAAATTGATTCAAGACTCAAGGACTCCCCTATGATTGGAAAGATCTTTATTGTTGGTATAAGTAGGATTTTCCGATATACTTTCTAAACCAAGCTCCTTAATAAGACATTCAACATAGAATTTCTTACAAACGACAATAATGTTGTTAGAAGCTTTATCAGCCGGGACTACAACATACCTGTTGTGTATGTCAGTAAGGATTGCAGAAATCTCAGGGTCCCTGAGCACTAAAGAAGGTTTAGTTCCAATAGACCCTTTAAGTTTTGCACTAACAAAAATACTTGTTTTTTAAATTGATGAAAAAAGAAAGCACAATAAAACATCTCAAACATTTTTACTCTGAAATATTACCTGTTCTTGAAATTATACGTTCATAAAATAATGATGTACCAACATTATTAAACTTTATTATAGACTAAACGGTGATACATACATAACATACCAACTTATATATTAGATATTAAAACTGTACAAAACGTAGCAATTTGTACACGAGAAGTTAACAATGTAATTATTCTGTGCTTCTTCAATATCAGAACTCTATCGGAAATAACGATGTTTAGCATGTCAATTAGCAAGAGATTCGACACTTTTACTATAAAATTGATGTTTTTCTCATCACTAAATGCATGATATGATATTATTCTATTATAATATGATTGTTTGGCATGATAATTGATATTTTATATTATCTGTTACGATTAGATACAAGATTACAGAAGCTGTTCAGATTTCATCATTCAGTTTGTTTTCTGCGCTTAAAACTCCAAATTGTGGAAATTCAAAAGTCACAGTATTACCAGAATAGCTGTCTAATACTGAACAAGGACAGCATCCATTGTTATGATTAATTTCAGTAGTGTATTCTTTAATTTAATATGTCTTCTATGGATCTCCCGAATGTTGAAAGACAAGCACTTTTTGCTTTCTAACAATAAGCAGTCTGAACTTCCGAAGATTGTGGTATTTAATCCGTTAAAAACTAAGTTTTTTTTTACATAATTCGAAAATGGTAAAGCAATTTTCATTACCAAACACATTTCTTTACCTACATTATCCGTGTCTTGTTAAAGAAAACTGACATTTTAAAACATGAGGTTATTTGCCGTGAAATGAAAGTGTTTTTTCTAAACTATTTTTTGTACGAGATCAATTCCTTTTACTGACAAGGTTATTAAAGCTTTTACAATTTAAAAGTGAAGAAGACAGAATCAAGAAACATAAGACATAAAGTACAATTACAGTATACTGAAGATCAAGTCAAATATTCAGATTCGAAGAAAACATCGATAGCAAAACATACACTGAAAGTATACAGTATACATCCGCCTCGCAAAAGGCAAAGAAATACAACGTAATATAAAAAGTTTAAAACGTACATGCGAAGATTTTTCATTTGAATTAAAAGTGTAAATTTACAATACAATCATCAAAAATATTACGAATTTGATAAATAATCAGATAAGTTGTATATAAAAAAACAAATAATAGATATTGTAAAGCAAGTTTCAACCGGTATTGTTATATGGCAAAACACGAATAAAAAGAAATAAAAATCGTGAATAATAAATACTTAGTATGGCGCTAATTCAGTGTGATTTTATAAATGTCAAATGATAAAACTCTTTATTTTCTTTAAAACATTCATTCCAAAAACTTATTTCCCTTTTTATTATGCACATTGCCGTTCTCGGACTTTTGTAAGAAGGCCTTGCTTTCCATCAATAATTGGTTTCAAAAAGAAATCCATAGTCGCATGATTAAAATTATGTAAAATAGTTTTGATCGAATGCCAACCCTTGTGGAATACAATATTATTTTCTAAGATAATGCCACATTGTCACAGGTTTTCTTAATGATGTCATCATTTGATTCCAATGCGAAAGTTCTGTACCGGATGTGTTTGCACCAACAATCACATGACCTAGAGATGGGGTTCTATTATCCGGTAATAATTCTGCCACTGTAATTCGCAACTGAACAGTCTGAAAATATAAAAAAGAATGTATCAGTGCATTTAGACCAGCAAGATTAACTAAATTAAACGAAAAAGTTACGTAGTAAAAAGGTAAAGTTGCTAATCAATAACTTTTTAGATTGGGTTTATACTTGTAACATATAATCTTTATCTCTCCAAAGAAAGACCTAAAAATTAATAACTGTTGTCTGTCTTAATTTAAGTTTTTTTGAAGTCAGTTTTGTTAGGCTTTGATATTTTCAGTTCTTGCTCTTATAGAAATTTAAATTGACTAAACATCTTTATATACTTTAAACATGTTTTAACAACGGTAAGCATTTTAATGTAAACCTTTTTATATATTGTAAAGTTAACTTTACTTTCTGTTAAAACTTATTTCCTTTTGTTTTTTATCAATGATATAAAATGTAAGTGAAGCAATGACAGCCGGGTAAAATGAAGGCTACCAAGAAGAGATAATGAATATTGATAATTCATTACTGACATGCGTTATGTAAGTCTCTATGATAAATAGTGAGAATAGATAATATGCAATATGTAAGTAATTGCTTGGATGATGATAATCTGTAACAAAAAAAAAATAAAAAATAAAAAAGAAAATATTTATATGAAATGCAAATGAAACAAACTCATTTAAAAAAAAAGTAAAAACTCTTTCAACAAGAACAAGGTATTTGACATCGTGGATTATACAAAAATATACTGATTAAAATGATGAAGGCTAGATTCTAAATGGAAAAGAACGTCTAAAATTATTCACTTGTCATTCTTTTATAAAAAAAAAAAGATATATAAATATCTAGTGCTCAACAGGATTTCATGTTATTTTGTAAAACACCATAGAGATTGCAAACAAAAATATACTAAATATACTATCAACAAAATGTTAAAATGTTTGATAGACAACATTTTTGTTGTGATTGGTAATATATGTTCCAACAAACAGTCGGTATACAAATGAGCACAAACTGCGAACTTTGCTTGCTGATTTGTTTTTTTTTATTTATATAAAACAATTTTTTGCAAAACCTAGTCAAATCTGTCATCTTTGGTCAAATCATTCAATTCCACAATACAAGATGTCAACAATTAAAATGTTTACTCAAGGGCATTGCAAGAGTAGGCTAATCATAATTTAATGGCTATAATTACAATATTTTTGATGAGTATACAGTCGCTGTACTCAAACTTATTCTGGGTATATTTCTCTTCCCATTGTTCCCTGTTTATTTAAATCTCAAATTTGATTTTGTACGTGACGGTTGTAGATAGCTAGACAAGGGGTCCTTACCTTTCCGGGGCAAATTGCTTCACGTCTTTATTGAAGTTTACGCGTATAACTGAATTGGCCAGTTTTGCTTTGTTTTTATTGTGATTTGGACATGGTCAGGTATTTTGTGTTTTCAATTATAAAGATAGACAAACGCCCGATATACCGTATATCCCTATAAGTTAAGTAATCAATAAAATGACAAGGTTCTAATACTAGGTACTATTAAAGAATTTGTTAAACCATCTGTTATAACTTAAACATATCAAGGTGTTTCTATTCTGTTTTACCATATACAATTAACCTAATTAAAGGATTCTCGAGTGGTTTACCAATATGAGGTATGTCTTTGAAGGTAGGATGCTTTTAAAGTCAAAACACTTTCTTCATAAAAATCAATAACTTATTAAGAAACCGATACGTTACAGTTTAGTTTCGTAAGATTTGATAAAGCATAAAACATATTAAATATAAATAGGCCGTCATTGCGCGTCAGTTTCAACTGAAATGAAAATTATGTAAAAATTCAAAAATTTAACCTTGCTAACATTAGCAACTTGATTGTTTTTAAGTTAACCCATTTAAGCATTTGAACATTAAAAAAGAAAAGAAAAGAAAGTTAAATTGAGACAAAATCTGATTGTTAGAATTGCTTTCATTTAAAGCTTTGGGTTAAATAGCCATTGAACACAAAAAGTGTCTTGCGTTTAAATTGGTTTAAAATGATTGTCTGATGTGATTTTTCTTTTCTTTATTGTCCGATTGTTTTTTAATTTTTAATTTGGTATAATGTTTTATTTTCTTTGTTGCATTTACTTCTGCCATGTACGTGTCTTTTTACCTGCTACGATTTTGATTTCCTTTATTCTCCTTATAGCCTAATATTTTTATATTTTTTTCATTAGTAACTCTAACAATGTAGAATATGGATTAAAGCAACCTTGTTTTGACAGTCACGTTTATGAATACTTAACACCATATATCAGGATTGTTTTGTATTTTCAACTGTTAATACAGAATCAGATTTTCCAGTTCTGGATGATTAATATCTAGGAAAATAAACATAATCAATACAAACCGGCAAAGCCGTAGCTGGGACTGAAAAAATCATTGCTTCATTAAATATTGGATGTCTTTCTCCTCGTTTTACTGTTGTCTTCTTTTTACTGATCTTTTTAGAATTCTGCATTAGGTACACTTTCACGAATGGATCTAAAAGTAATGATAAGCACTTAGATATGTGACCCTCTTTAAGGTTTGATATAATTAGTTAAGAACTCATAAAAAAGCGAAAATATTTAATAAAAAAATACATGTTACAAACGATATCGTTTTACTTAAACACATGAGTCAATTATAGTTTATTCAATACACCAACTGAAACATACATTGGAAACTTTTAATGCACACTGAGGAGGGGTGGTTAATAAAATACATGGAATTTAGCGGCCAATATGTTAGAATTTATTGGTCAACAACATGGTCATCTTTGCATTTTCTGAAAATCTTCAACCATATGTTTTCGTACGGATAAAATCATCAAAAAAGGATATAAAGTGTTAATTCGGTGGTACTTTAACATTGTCAGTTTTAAAACCAATTAACAAATTTAGTTTTTACCAATAAGACTGTTCATATATACTCAACCAGTTTTATAAATTAATAAATTGAATTTATCATTGCATGGTAAATACTAACTTTACAGTAATATGTGTATTAAGTGTATGAGATATTTACCTCCTGAGTCTTTATTCTCTGTCCATTTAAGATTTCTAGCTTTAGCAACCACTATAGTCAATCTCTCTGCTGTTGGGAGATAACTTAAAGAGAACATAATATCCCCATATTCTGTAGGTTTCTGTAAAAATAAAGTACAGTGTTTTATGAAACTAATCGCCGGAAAGCTTAGAAAAGCAAACTTATTGTGATTAGTTTTTGTTTAATACCCCCATCTTAAAAACAAGGAATGGGGATTGTTATTGTGTATAAAACAAGCCATGAATAATTTAACACCAGAATATATATATATTTAAGCATGTACGAAAGTTTAGAAAGAAATTGAGACAATCTCAAATTTATAATTTTTGGAATGTCTTCAATTTTTTTTTACAAAATCTAGTTTTTGTTTCATTTTATTATATTAAAGCAATTTCTAAGCTTCAATAAAAAATAAATGATTTAGCTTAAGCGTATAAGAAAAAAAGTTTTTATCATATTACTACAAAAATGTTTAAATTAATACAATTTGTAAATCTGCACAGCATTATGATAGCTGAAAAATGACGATAACAAGTGGCTTATGTTTTTATAACATTTTAAGTAAAAAGTAAGCGTCGAGAAATAACTAAACTGCAAGGCTATAATTGTTTTTGTTAAACATCTTTGTTTGACGCGCTAGCTAACATAAGTTATTCGCCGTTGCTTTGACTAATATCAGGTGTCATGCAAAAAAAAAAAAAAAAAGAACATGAAATTATGGTTTCAAGAGAATCTACTCCCTAATAACATACAATTATCAGCTGTAGTGTCTTATTGAGACAATTTTAAATGTGATTTGTTAGAGAAACTCAGCTGCTAAAAATTTCCTGATGACACAAATTAACAATTATCATATCATAACCAGACGTGCCATCCTTGTAGAATTTCGAGGCCAATTTTAAAAAGTGAAATAGCATATCAAAAAAATCAAACTTATCTTCAATTGAAAGAAAAACTTGACACAAAATTTATTAACAGCTGTTAAGTATGATAATTTAACAAACTTTTAGATATGATCATATTTAGTTATAACCTAAATACAGAAAGACATTTGTACCGACCTCATCAATGTCACGTAGATTTAACCACATTTTAATAGGCATTCTCAGGTCAACATCTCCCAATCGGATTTCAGATTCGCCAATTACTTTGTGTCTTGCATACTTGTCTACTGCAAAAACCTGAAATTGCACTATCCTTCTTTCAACATCGACGTCTTCTATATTAAATATAAACCTTTCTTTGAATACGGGATCTGTTGAAGACTTCTGAACCTGTAATAAAAATAGTGTTTAATAGTAATAGTGTTTAACGCCCAAGCCAAGATTATTGCACTTATATCAGTTCGGGGATGGTTGTGGAAACCGGAGTGACCGGAAAAAGCCACTGAATTTGACAAGCAAGTTAACACACGTTAGATTTTGAACTTAGACAGTAAGACGAACTGAGAACAGAAAGCTCTCGTTTTCGATCACTTGGTCATCGAGGGCCCAACACTTCATGAGAACGTAGTGATAACTAACAAATGTTTCCAAAAGATTTATTTTATGTTTTAAGTTTTTTTTATTAGTAAATAGACAAAATGTTTTTACAATGATTGTTTTGTTATTAAATTGACAAGGAAAACAAGTGTACCAATTCAATATATTTGTACAGAAAAGAAAAAAAATCATAAGATAGAAAAACAAATCTTGTTTTTTAACCACAAGACAGTGAAACTTCAAATCTAGATAGTCACACGGTACAAGTGTTTACTTTGCGGTATGTTTTTCATCGATAAAGATAGATAGTTTAGATAAACCATTATGTTAAGCAGTACTACAATTAAGACAGAGGCTTTGCCGACTTATTACTTTGTCATTTTTTTCAATAACATGACAATAAACATATAAAATGAATTGCGAATAAAGAAGTGGAACATAAATGAATTTAATTGTTAAATAAACTTTTGTGGATATATGTAGCGACAGAATCACACAGATTTATGTTTTGCTGGCTTAGAGTTAATAGTAATATTTCATTTAAATGTTTTGGACCATGGCAACCGTAGTTGTTTTTAAACACTTTGGAATAAATCTTAATACACAAGCTGTTATTTGATTATTTTCTCCCTTAGTCAAACTGTCTTTCTTTAACGGATTTAACTCGCAACTAATGCAATCAAGTTGTAAAGTTGATTCAATTATTTCATTTTGATCAACAGGGGGTTAAATGATTTTAGCATCGATGTTGAAATTACTTTTTATTAAGTACGCCTAAATTTTCTTGACACCTATTGATTTCAATTTTAAACCTATGTTCTGCAGCAATGCAAATAAAATTCAAGGATTTTGTATTTCAATTTAACCGCAGATTTATGCAAATTAAACTTGTTAATAGTGCTTTTGGCTTCACGCTGCATTTAAGTCGGATAATCAAATTATCTAACAAATAATTCTTCATATCAAATTAAATGCTGAAATCGATATCAACCTTGTTTGAATAAAGTGTAACAAATTTGCATTACACAATCATTGCAATTATATTACATAACTTAATAAACATAAGAAAGAGATTAAACAAGACATGTTTAGCTCAAATTAATTTGCATCAAAAAATTGACAGATGTGTCTGACACAATTCTTAATTTAATTCTAAATCAAACAAGGATATCAAACGCTTAAATATCATTCAATTTAGTTTAATGTTTCGAAGGGAAAAAACGAGAGCCTTTGCTAACCAAACCTTCTCTGAAAATTACACATGGCAAAGATATATATATATATATATATATATATATATATATATATATATATATATATATATATATATATATATATATATATATATATATTCCATTTTTAGAAATGTTGACCATTATTTTTAAAAGCGCAACGCTTAATCTGCATCATTTAAGATTTTCCATTTTAGATCGTTTTTGTTAGACTGGTTTTTACACAGAATCGTAAAATATAATACCATATTCAAATAATCTACGAAAATTGGGTCCATGACTCTATTCCTAAAGTAACATAAAAGAAATGCAATGAACTTTTTTAAGGTACTAGCCGATACGGCTATTCAACTATATATATATATATTTTTTAAATTTCATTATTCCTTTGGCAATTTTAGTTTTAAGACATTTTTATGTTCAACAAACAATGAATTGGAATATTAAAAACTATCCACTTTTGTTCCTTTTACAATACTTTTACGCACAGACGGACGCTTGACAATGCCTTAATTTTTAAAAAAGACAACGCAAAAATGTAAAACGAAGTTTCCATGTTAATTGACAATTAAATATCTAACACAAATACATGTCAAATTTCGATGTGCCATATGTGCACATTTCGGAAAATCAATCTTCATCAGTGAAACTAGGGGCCGTAAATTTTGATATATAAAAAACAAGAGCGAAAAAGTTGAAAAATAATCCAGCTAAGAAATGCTTTGCTTCTGCCTTTTTTGCCTCATACAAAAAATGAGGCACAAAAAATGTTCGACACATTGTAAAATGCTACACTTATCTTTCGATTAAAAAGTACCAGAACTGGATCTACATGGATAGTAAGGCGTAATCCGAGATCACGTATTTGTAGACACAATAGTTTGAATCGAACGGCTATATGATAAATGTTACAATTATTAAAATCAAAATATAAAACGATATTATGTTTATGAAATTTGACAATATCAACTCCAAACTGTATAACTTGACATTGTGAAAACTTAAAAAAAAGGATATAAATTCGGCCTTGCTTAGCCAAAAATGAAAAATGATATAAAAAGGGATAGCAATATTGTTTTAAAGTGTTTACAATTCAAAATGTCCGAGACGTCAGAGGCAAAAAATGCGTCGACGAAATGAGACGGACAGTATAACACACACGAGTACCAGTAGCTAAGAAATTAAAGTAATAAATTGTTTGATTTCATACATATTTTTCGTTCTGTGAAAATTTTTAGTTAGTCACGTTAGTTTTTGAATTCATTTTAATAGATTTTTCTTCTAGCCACCACTAGATAGCTCATCTGGTAGTGCTTACTATCCATGTAGTTCCCTAGCGCACTGCAAAGGTCATAATTTCTGTCACTTTGCATATAACTAGTGACGTCTCAAAATAAGTGAAATATTCTTGACTTGGGCTATAATACCCATTAAATAAATCAATTAATCCTCTTGACGTTTATCTTAAAAATACGGACAATTATGTCAGGTGAGTACATTAAAATGATTCAAATAACTTTACCTTGGTTTGGAATTTAGTATCTTGATCAGGAAGGACAACTCCTCGTATATATGTGTCTAATGTACCACTATACTGGTTCGGTGTTAGATCACGCGCTTGGATAATACTTATAATGAGTTCATTCACCTCCCTGAAACAAAAGTTCAAAAAAATTATCAACTGAGTTCAAAAATATAAAATACTGAAATAAAATCGTTCTAAACACTGATGTATGACAACACTTTACATAAAGTAGAAATAATTATTATGTCACACGTGAAAAGACGAGGTTGTCATGCCGGAAAAACAATAAAGGTTTTGAAAATCAATGCGTCTTTTATTTTATCTTTGGCAATGTCGTGTTGTGGTAGCTTTCTTTAATTGCCAATTATACTTCATTTCACTGAAATTTAGTTGTCAGTTGTGCTGTAAAATTGATATTATGCACTTTCTCAACTTAGCCTGTCATCTTCAGCTTTTAGTTCTCATAGATTGTCTGTATAAAAATAACGAACGTATATACCGAAATCTTTGAAATATTGTTTTCTTATGTTACTTTATCAATGCTTACCAATTACATTTTTCAATAAAGCAAAAGGAAATTGTATAGCGTCTCACTCACATTATCGGCATTTTATTGAAACTTGGCAACTTTTTTGTGGGACATAATTACAATGTGATAGGATGTTAGATGAAATATTGTCAATTAAAGAAAAATTCTTTGACATTTTTATGTTTCATTAGAGTGACTTGTATACGATACAAATGAAGTTATTGGTAATATTTAAATTACACGTACAAGTCCTAAATAAACTTCTGGACTCTGAATTATGTAGAAGTGAAACTTGATCCGAAAATATTATATTTTTTTTTGATATTTTGTCTGTCTTCAGAGATTTTATAAGGTGTGTTTTACTCTAAAACACACACACACACACACACACACACACGCACACATGAAGGTACGTACTTTTAATTTTGGTATGCTTATTAATTTTTTTTTTAATGCATAAGTCTTAATACATGTAGTTGCCTATAAGACATAGATTAAAACGTAATTTTTTTTCATGTATACACATTTATATATTTATAACAAATGTAAAGTAGGTAATTTTGGAAATATTAAAAGAGACAACACGATAAACATTGTATGCACTTTGAGATTGAGTAAATTATAAATGTATTTTATTCGAAGAGTGAGTGTCGATTTGTATTTCAAGCGAAAAAAGATTATTGGAGTAAGTTATGTTGTTATGAAATTTTAATAATTTTTGGACAATATAAAAAAACAAGAAAAAATTAACATACGGATAAAAAATTGGGTTTTTGTTAGTTCTAAGATTCGATATTCGTTGCCCTTAGATAATAATTTATATATGTTACCTATCATATTCCAAGGCAAATTCTAGCTGGCCAATTTTAGGCATATCTGGCTGCATTTCCAATACGGACGAGTCTGAAGCAACACTGTCACATGACTCAGCTCGCCTTATACCGTGTGTTATTTCTGTCTCTGATGCTGAAACAAAAATAAATAGGATAATTTGTAACTTTGCTAAACACAACCTATGTCCATAATTTCAAATAAAGTCAGAAATGTAATTTTATGACTTGAACATATACATTCATAAGAGACTTATATTATTAAACATGTATGTGTTTCTTTGGACAGATACTCCATTTTATTGTTTAATTATGTAAATTTCCGTCATACGTGTTTTTACAATCAAAAACAATATTACATTTTTTTTTTTGTTTGGAAAGTTCCAATCAGCTAGCACTTGCTCCTATATTCCGTTTTATTTGATATTGTGTATATTTTAGTATAGTGGGTTATTATCTACATTGGTGCCATATGATCTATTTTCGGATGTGATCTGCTTGGAACTATTTTACAAAACCAGGTTGTTTATCTTTAATATTCATTATTGTCGTATTAAAATTTACAGCTTTTCGAGGAGGTCAAATTTATACATCTCTATGGCTTACTCTAACAACACTTTCGTGTATACATAAGATGTGCGAGTGTGTATAAAGACCAAGTTTTGTACTAGCGCACACACAGGACGATTGATTGTAAAGGTGCTAGTTCACCGAGTCAGTATGCCACAGACAACATTCTACTCCCCCCCCCCCCACTTTAATCTGGCAATAGATGAACAAGACAATATTCTGGTCAAAACAATCGTATTTTACCGCGTTTCGAAGTAAAGCGGGAAAATGTCTTAATAGACACGTCTATATATAATATGATTTTACGACTGTTTCAACACGGGTATGAGTTTCCGGTCAATGTCAGAAAGGTTAAAAAATTAAATCCGTCACATTTGTTATGTTGATTAATGAAACTTTTTAAGAACTTCTGTAATAATTTAAATGTAAATATATTGGCTTGTAGACTTATTAGGGTTTTTTTAAAATTAATTTATAGATTGCGTGAAAGGGTTTATCATTCTACTTCAGGTATTCATAAAGCCTACATCTAACCGAACTTTTATTATAATGAGGTCGGATCATTTGTTTGGGGCTGTTGACACCTGCCATTGGACACAGGTTTTTCATGACTGTTTTAATCTCATTTGTTTTTTTTTTCCTGCGGTGTCCTCAGTTCATTAGAACTTAGTTGTAAATAATTGTTATACAACGTAAAATATGTATAATAATTTTTTATGTCGTATTACATCTTATGTTAAGAACGTTTTTTTATCAATGCCATGTTTGCTCAATTGATACTCCCAACTTCTGCAATGCATAAATTATATAACAGTGGAAGTAGACTTATGCAATATGATATTGTAGAAATGAGGTTATGCAACCTGTACAATGAACATATACATAAAGCGAGGTTGACACACGGACAATTAAATTTCACATATAAAATCAGCAGGCAACTTCGGCATATCGTCATTATAGTCTGCGGACTGAAATACTGATATTTTGACATTCTTACAAACAACGGTCAATAACAACCACGACAAGAATTGTTTTAAACATTATCATTCACTAGAATGCAAGGTTTTTGTATCTTATAAACTTGATTTATATAATTTTATCTGTACGGTGGTGTCACATCATGAATTAACAGAATTTTACAATTGAATATTAGATGTAAAACCTCTCTGAAACAGGATTACACAATATATCAAGATTCATAATCATTAATCCTATAAGTCACGGATCGATTTTTAAAAAACGATTCAAATAATGTCAATCCAAACAGACAATTAAAACCCTATTATTGTTTAATAATCTGTTGGGGATGAGGAAATTGATGTAAAATGGATGTAAAAGTTTATTCGATTTTTATTATATATATATAACGTCAAAGATTTCTTCACTCAACATACACAGAGCGGAAATAATCGTTTTCATCATTTTCCTTACTGGGAAATGTTTGTCATTATTTTAAATATATTTTTAATCCCTTAGTTCAAAGAGCAATTAGTTGACGTCATAGTTTCCATATTTGTATCAATAGCAGGACACCTACTGATATTTCAATATTATTTATATTGTGACTGCATGTGGGAAGATTCAGGAGTTAAAAATTATCCAAAACAAGATACTCCTTGGCTGACATTCTTTTATAACAACATAGTTATTCATTCAGTTTATTCAATAAAAATTAAAACAGCAAAACAGCATTTTGTTCAATGATTTACAAAACAAATACACAGAATTACTTACTTAACAAATTAGCGTCCACGGATATAGTACTAGATATTTTACTTACCTATGCAAAAAGAGTCCACCGATATAGGGCTATATTTTTCATTTACCTATGGAATGAGAGTCCAACGATATAGGACTAGATCTCCTACTTATCTATAGAATGAGCGTGCACCAATTTTGGACTAGACCTTTCATTTACCTACGGAATAAGAGTCCACCGATATAGGACTAGATCTCTTACTTATCTATAGAATGAGCGTGCACTAATATTAGACTAGATCTTTCATTAACCTACGGAATAAGAGTCCACCGATATAGGACTAGATCTCCTACTTATCTATAGAATGAGCGTGCACAATTTTGGACTAGACCTTTCATTTACCTATGGAATAAGAGTCCACCGATATAGGACTAGATCTCTTACTTATCTATAGAATGAGCGTGCACTAATATTAGACTAGATCTTTCATTTACCTACGGAATGAGCGTCCACCGATATAGAACTAGATATCCTACTTATCTATAGAATGAGCGTGCACCAATATTGGACTTTATCTTTCATTTACCTGTGGAATGAGCGTCACCGGTATAGGACTAGATCTCCTTCTTACCAATAGAATGAACGTGCACCATTATTGAACTTTATCTTTCATTTACTTGTGGAATGAGAGTCCACCGATATAGGACTAGATCTCCTACTTATCTATGGAATGAACGTCCATCGGTGTAGGACTGATCTGTTACTTACCTATGAAATAAGAGGCCACCGATATAGGAATAAATCTTTCACTTACCTATGGAATGAGCGTCCACCGATAAAGGACTAGATATTTTACTTACCAATAGAATGAGCGTCCACCGATATAGGACTAGATCTTTCACTTCCCTGCATTGGTGGTGATTCTCTACTTTCAATTTGTCCGTACTTAGGATCTGATGCCACTGTGTCATACTGAACAAATTTCCCACTTCGATCAAGCACAAAATCCGAGTCTGATTCTACCTAACACAGATATAAAAAGTTAAATTAAAAAACATCGTATAATTTATTTATACCGTGTTGTGTATGACTTTCGGTTAAGAGTCAACGTATTACATTCTGCACGTTCATCATTTTCCTATTATACCCATGTTAGAAAAGAAAATCACCCTGGCAAACTTTCCAATATAATCTCCGAGCTGTTACTGCAACATAGATGGATATATTTTTATTAAATTTGAAAAAAATATAGGAATAGGAGACAACGTGTCGTAGACTAAATCAAGTCCTTGGATCAAATGGCAAGGTCATACAGTCAAATCATCAATACTGAAGACAAATGCATTTATTTCTAAAACAAAACTTCTCTATTAATGCTAGTTTTTTTTTTTTTTGTTTTTTTTTTTTTTTTTTTTTTTTTTTTGTTTTTTTGTTTTTTTTTTTTTTGTGTGTGTGTGTGTGTGTGTGTGTGTGTGTGTGTGTGTGTATTAGAAGGAGGCAATAAAACATTATAATTTTAATAACAACATCAAATCCCTGACAGCTTATTTAGAGAAAGCTTTTCTAATTCTCCCAGATTATATGTATCATTTCTATCGCCAATGATGGTCACTTCTGGTTTCAAACGTGGACTGAGACATGATACCACGGATAAAGTCAGTATTACCAGACCTACCAGAATGACTATTATCAGACTTTTAATAGCTCGATTGTTGGAATTTGTTTGAAATCTTAAAGCCTACCTACATTAATTACCGAACAAGTTTATGGTTCGATGCATGCTTTATGCTCTTTAGCTACCGATCTTGGTCGACCCAAACGCCATACAGAACCATTTTACAATTCATTATTGGTTTGTATAAATCTCATATATATATATATATATATATATATATATATATATATATATATATATATATATATTTAGATATCAAAATATGTCGATAAAGTTTTTCCTTTATGGTGAGGTAAATTTATATTTTAAAAACTTAAAAACAAGTTAAAATGTTTTCTAAAACTTAACTGAATTTATTATTTTTAAAACATGTTTCACCGTTGTATACGGTTCTTCTTGTTACATATAAATGAATTCATTTATATGTTACAAGAAGAACCGTACACAACGGTGAAACATGTTTTAAAAATAATAAATTCAGTTATGTTTTAGAAAACATTTTAACTAATTTTTAAGTTTTTAACATATATATGAACTTGATTAAGGTACAAGTAACAAAAAAACCGATCTGAACAACAGACTTGCAGAACAATAAACAGATGTACACAATAAAAAACAACCACAGAAATAAGAGATATAATTTTGCAAAAAAAAGACCAAAAACTTGACAGGTGTTTACCATGAAATCTTGATACATGTTGTGAAACTACTAAAACTTAAAACAGCAAATCGCCTTTGAATTAATCTGTAATCAATCCAAACAAATACTTTCAATTATGTAACAGTATCCTTCCTATGTCTGGAATTCATGTAAACAAGAAAATAAGATATATGTAATACAAAATAAAAGCGTTTTAAAAGCTTCATGGTCTTAAACTCCCTTATGTACTAAAGGTATCGTATTCAAACACAACCAAATAATTTTATTTTTTGACTGAGTGAACACTTTTATATTGACAAATTTATTTAATTAGAGATGTAGATATGAGCATGCCGATAGCTGTATTGTTCGTTCGAGTGCTTTAAATGTGGGCATTCAAAAACCACTTGTTGCAAACTAAGTGCTCAATAGCAATCGATATGTATGAAAAAATTTTGTCAATTTTTTTTAAAACGTTTTCATTTGGTAAACTTTTATTTAAAAATTCCTATTGGATCTGCAAGTAAATATATTTACATTCAAATTATTACAGAAGTTCTTGAAAAGTTTAATTTATCAACATAACAAATATGACGGATTTAATTGTGTTTCCCTAGTAACAGCCTTTCGAAAGTTGGCCCTGGTTAGTACCCTCAAGGTATCGATAAAAATTAAATCGTTAACATGTTTGCTGTATATTATCAACAAATAGTTTTCTTCCTGTAAAAAATCCAATTACTTTTAACTTGCCTGAAGCCAAAACAAAATTATCTCTAGCAATTTGCTGTTGTGGAGCAATAAAGTGTAATTTTCTGTAAACCACTACTCAATGACTAGCGACGTTGTATTATAGACCCTTGCAATAGCTAACATAATATAACTTTATCAATAGTTATAATTAAATTTTGTCCCTGATTTCAATTGATTACATATCTCTTACTTCAAGGCAGTATATTGGTTAATAAATCCTGATACTATACAGCCCGCTTAAAGCAAGTTTTATATACTAATAATGTTTTGCTTGGACAAAAAACACATATATAGTTTTTTTTTCTAAATTATACAAGGATAGGCTTAAAATTCTGAGATCTTCGTGTTGTCATCAAAGTATCATAACCATGTTGAGATAATTATATCGAATAGTGTGTGTGTGTGTGTGTGTGTGTGTGTGTGTGTGTGTGTGTGTGCATCCATATCTTAAAACATATAGGAAACCTAAAATTCAATATGTCAATTTTAAATTATCATAAAAACCACATTCTATTTACATTAATCGTAATTTACGGTGCAAGCCTAATGCGGAGTTCGGAGACCTTTAAAAAGTAAAAACTCGGCATGGATTTTTAATTTTATCAAATGGAGACATGTTTTTGTCAATCATCTTTTTATTATTCACTACGTTATGAACCAAATTCTTTAGAAGATGCACTATATTTGGCTGAAACTTGATGTATACTCAATTATGTTTCTTCATACATATCAAAACAGCTGCCCTTTTGCATCAATTTTAACCCAGACAACAAAGTTATGCATATTTTATGCTAAATGTAGTTTTGAGACAGCTGTAATTAGGTAATTAGTGTAATTGGAGTACCAAGAAATAAATCTTAAGTTTTTTTTTAGTAAAAATGTTACTCTTTTCATGTCATTAACCGCTATGACACAAACTAATCTTCATACAAAATAATAATTATTTGGAATACTTACCATGTAACCGCCATTGTATTGCTCATGTTTAGTTAGAACAGCTTTTTCTTCACTGCTGGCAAAACAGGACGTAAGATGATATATCCCATATAACCGAATTAACACAGCCGCTACAACGGCAACTACAGCACAAATAGCAATCACCAAAAACGCAATCCCAACATCACTCATTTTCTATGACTTTCTTCTCCTCTTCCTGTCATCTAGAAATTATTAAAGTAAAATTGATCACTAAAACTTTATGACTATCATACTCTCGATTGGATTATGACTGAAGTATGTTTTGCAATATTTACTTCCTTTACACAAGTCAAAGATATTACGTAAACCATCTGATTCATCTGAGGTTGTATTTTCTATAAGCTGTTCATGTAGTACAGGTCCACATTTTACAACTGAACATCAACCTACACACACATTAAGACTTGTGATTAACAAGGTGACAACATGCTCACTAGGATAGGTTATAACATTTAGACTATTTCGAGTTTAATGGTCAATAGTTACCATTTTTAACAAATATTGATTACGAAAGCTGTATCAAATAAAGTCATCTTAAAATTAAATTTTACTGTCAGCTGGTGCGTGCGTGCATGTGTGTGTGTGTGTGTGTGTGTGTGTGTGTGTGTGTTAAGTACTTCGAGTAAACATATCAGTATAATCTAGCTGTCGGTTTAAGTGTATGATGCATGTGCAATGAAAATCATGACATCTTTTTTTTCTTTGTTTGAAATACATGTAATAGATTGCCGATACAGATGTGATACAAACGTACGAATTAACGGTACTTTTTTTTCTAAATTTTGTTTAAATTTTCTGAAGATTTTTTTTAACATATCATCATCCTTACTATCGTTACAAATTTTAACTTGTTTTACAGTTTGTTTAGGAAGGACATCTGACGTAATACGTGGCTGTTAAAACAAATCAGCTTCTTGTTTTCTTTTTAATTAAAAAAGGTAACAGTAAACGTAACACTACAGAACATATTTATGCCAGGTGTAAAAATCTACTGATATCTTTCATAATATAATGAATTTAAAAAAAATACAACTTTCTTGTCAACTAAGATTATCTCATTTAAAGGGAAACATTTTCACAGGCTTTTTTTATCGTAAAGTGTCACATTTAGAATTGATATTTCAAGATAAATGAAATAATGTGATGTGCATTATTCTACAGCTTCATTTGTGAGTCATAGGTTACAGTAACATATATTATTATTTAACTACTTGTACCGTGGCAAATAAATGTAGACAAATATGAAGCAAAACCTTTTGCAGATGCGAAATCAACAGAAAAAGGTAAGTGGTGCAAATGTTTTGACCAATGAACACACTGTTTGCTATTTCCGCCACAACGAATACTTATATGGTAATTAAAGTGTTATCAATTTTAAGGTCTTGGTAGGTTTTAAGAAAAGTAGGTGTAAGACATTAAACTCTTTGCATTGCTTGTAATTGTATTTGAATTTAAACAAAATTATTTGAATTTTATGTTTTAGTTAGCAATGTAGGCATTATTTGATATTTTTCTCGTAAACAGATCAAGCATATTTTAAAGGTATCTCTTTAAATGTTTATTAGCTGCCAAAAACTAGTCCATTCAAAAGACAGTTTTTTTTTTTTTGTAATGTTTTCCCTAAAATCATTTTCTGTTATTTATATATACATTATGCAATAGGACTTCGTTACAAATTAATGTATCACCTTGACAAAGAACAACGGCAAAGGACTGTCACAAACATTGTTTTAAAAGTCTCAAATATTATGCTAATAACACATATCAATACTGACTTGCAACCAGATTAAAGGAATGATTAATCTATCGATCAGTAACACATTCTCGCCATATGTCTACATCATAAAAATATAAATTAAATTTAAATGAAAAACGACAAACGTTATATTATAACTTACCTAAAATATAAAAGTCAACGTAAACCCATCTACGAAATAGTAATATATTTCCAATGACATAAAATCGCTTTATTTCCCTCTTTATTTTTACTTACAATTCATTGTAAAAATCAATACAGAAAATCTCTGACTAGGCTTAAACTAGTAGTCTTGTTTTATCCATGACAATGATGTGTTTAAGTAAATTGCTGCATCTGAATACATGCCATTCCAATATAAGTTTCTCTTGGGATAAATGTTTTCATCTTTAAAGCGATTTCTATTATTGGCTTCTATCTTGGCATCATGTTGCTCTTGATAAATTACTAGCTTGTATTGTACACTAATCCTTTTGAAAAATTGAAATTAGCTTTAAAGGTATTTTATCAGCTACGTATTAGTTTTATTGTTGAAGAAATACAAGCTAGTTATCCGGCATTTACAGGTAGTTTTATAGTGAGGAAGTTTTAACTAAAGATGCATGGTATTACTGGAATATCTACAAAGATTGAAATAAGACATATGTCGTAGTTGTTTTTGTCTTATTTGCCATTTTATATATAAAACATTCAAATACACGTCAATTACTCACTGATAAAATTCACCACAATATATAAATTAAAAAGTAATAAAAATCATCTAATTAATTTTTTTTCTAAAAACAAATTTGTTAGTTACTTAAGGTTGACTATATTTTGTAATATCTTTTCTTTACAAAATACAACTGACTTGTTGATCGTGGTACAAAATTGTATCTTCTTTCTGTAAAATCATTAGGATTTTTAATACTGATGTGACACATTAACGCCAACTGTTGTCATGGTCTAGGCATTAATTTGTCTCTGAATAGTTACAACTGTTCATGATTTGAATGAAAGAAGACATCAAGAATCATCGCTTTGTTACAGAAATGACTTTAAAATATGTTAAAAGTTGTTTTTTTATTATTTGGAAAAAATCTCATAAATAACGATGCAAAACCAAAATTAAACCTTTAAAATACATAAGTGCTAGATATTTCATAAGATCAATTTTACAGAAAATGTTAACACAACAGAATATATCTCTTTTACAATATTTATAAATGCATTATAAACATATAATGGTCTATAAATCACTAGAGCGGTAGGCTTATCACAAAGACCCGATATTTGTTGTTTTTATTGCAAACAACTCGCAAAAAAATCTTGACAAATACCATCTTCGATTACCTAGAATCTTAAATCTATTTTACCATATTGCATACAATTTCGTACATGACCACCGTACATGACAAAAACGTTCAATGAATGTGTCCCAATCACCCTCGACCTTATGGCGCCAAATAATTATTTGTTGTTCACCTCGTGCTAAAACGACCAATAACTTACACGAGTATTTTATACAAATGTTGGAAAATGATATTTGGGATTCCATCATAAAGGCTGATCTGTAAATCTCAACTGTAAATGTCACTTTCCATCTAGGTAACGAGTTATAGTTTTGCACTTTATTTTTAAGCAATGTTTATATTCAAAACCTTACTTGTAAGTGAAGGGATGCATTTTTAGACCAAAGACCAAAACATCGTCATAAATTTAAATCTAAGTAATTACTTTGATTAAATTTTTAGCTGTCTATAATTGAGCATCGTTTCATTAAATTATATTGAACCAGGAAATATAAACAGAACAATTTGAGTCCCATTTTTTTATAATTAATATCTTATTGATATTTCTTTTATATATTTAAAGATAATTCTGTAACAAAAAGAAACAATTTAATGTCGAATCATACTGATCATGATCAGCCCTTTACAATTAGAAGATATAAAGATGCAGTAAAGAACGCCAACATGTGAACCATAATTGCTTTTTTTTAATTTGACATAAGTTCATTGTATTTGTAAAGACCTTGTTAATTGCCATCTTGTTTAACTTAAACGACTTCGTGCGTAGAATTGTTAAATCCTATCATTAAAAAAGGCCAACAACCGCCAACAAATGAAAACAGGTAAATGTAACTTCGAAGCATATACAAATAATGACATTCGTTAACAATGAACAGATGAGACGAAAGAATTGTTTCAGGTAAAAAGTTTCAAGACACAAAGATATCTTCATGGTCTTCATTTTGCCGGGGTTGAACGAACGAATAACATTTCGGAAACATTTTTCTAGATTCCATATTTGTTATTCAATGACAATGTAACATGAACGGCAGCAGCATAAGGGACAAAATAAAAACAACTTCTTGTTAATATACTGTTCGAACGAAGAAGCTAAATCGTTCGGACGAATTATTTGAATATGAATTATTATCTCATTCGTAAGAACACATTTGTAGATTTCTTTTTTAATTAATAATTAGAATATAAGAACTCAATAAAAACGCCCCATTTGCGGAACTTCTATTTTTTTAAAACTGTTTTAATTTACTAAATGTGCACAAAAAACTAAAGTAAATCTTTTCATTTGACGCTTCCACGCCACTGTATTCATCTACAAAACAAGGATGCAGTTGTAAGACTTTATGAACAAAGCTGATTATATTGCTAGAAATGATGGATGTGACAGAAGAAAAAATATGTCAAAACCTCTTTCTATTAAATGTATTGTCCTCTAGACAATTATAAGGATTTTGTATGATATGATTGAAGAAGAGCAGTTTTATAAGTGACAACAAGTAGTAGTAAATACTACTTCACGTGATATTATGATAAAAAAGGGACTGATTTTTCTACTTTCTTAACGGATAGAATTTGAGAAATTACCATTCGAACACTTCTATGTACTATCTGAATTTAAAATTGAAATCTCAATAAAAATTGATTACAATAATAACAAGTGCTATGTTTGGTGATTTGAAAAGTGCGGAAAAAATTCAAAGCCAATCAGCGAACATACGAAGCTGCTAATGTTTCTATATAAGTTTATCATTAATTATTATTTTAGACTAGTTTTATCTCTGATCTTCTAAAACTGTCCAAGTAATGAAATGAAGTCTTGTATCTTTATGAAAAAAGTATACTTCATTCCTGGAATTTTTTATTACGTTGCAATGCTGCAATATCCCTGGGTACAATTGTATACACTTTATATGGTATTAAATTAATCGACACCTTCTTGTGGTATTTATAAAGGTGAAAAATTGCTTTACTCCACTTTATTACATGTGAATTCGTTTAAATTTCTGTTAGATCCCATTAAGCAGTTGTATTGTATTTATGATTGTACGTTTTATAAGAAACCATGTTATCACATGCGTTTTAAAGTCAAACGCTTGGACGTATTGTTATTTATTAAAAAAGTTATCAAATGCCTCGAAATCATTCCAATAAATATACTATATGGACCAAATTCTTGGACATCATTTTGCTAGATGTATAATGCTAAGAAAGAAACATAGGCACTGGCTTTTAATTATTTTTGGACCTTAAACATTTCTTCCTTTTTAGATGAAACAATACTTGCCATACATATAAAAGTTAACTGAGGAAAAATCTCTTATTTTTGTTTTACAATATAATGATAAGTAGTTTTGCAACGACTCCGATCAATATTTTGGCTTTTTGTCTGTGCTTTGTCCAGCAAAAAACGGAAAAATAAATCTCAAATTAGGAAAGGTCTGGAATCAAATGCATCTTTCCATGTTAAAAATTATATTTTTAGTCTTATCTTATGTTTGGATTAAAGGCAAAAATAACCTATAAAGCTGCTAACACTTGCTAACAAATTATCACTTAACTCCACATTAGGATAAGCAGTTTTATCAATGATCAGTGGTTCTGAAATAGCTATTAAGTCCTGTCAGGAATAAAAACAGAACGTTTGAATGTTACTTTAAATAACGAGTTGCTATCGACTACAGTCATTTAACAAATTTGTTTTATTTCAAGGGAAAGCAAGCCCTACATTTTCTAATACAACACTATTTGAAAAATTATAGTTTGTATTATTCAGGATTTAATATATGATTTCCATTAAGATTTATATCAGTTACGGATAGATAAAAAATTAATAATGCACTTCCTTTTCTTTGATGAAGAGTTGAATTTGTTCGGAAATTACTCAACATCACTTACGCCTACATTTCAAATAAATTACGTAATAAACAGCTAAAGCTGCACACTGTGGCATAAATTTGTCATTTTAGTATTCAGCATATCGCAATAGAATACGAATATATTTTAGTATTACAAAATATTCAGTCCATAAATAAAATTATGTTATATGTAAATGTACCAAACAAACACACAGTGACCCGTTTTATGCACATTCTAAATTGTCATTTTGTTAACATTTTGTAAGCAACATTTTTCTTTTTTAAACATTTGCAATAAATTTTCAAATCGATGGGAAGCGATCAAAAATCAACCATGTCAAACGGATTGGTCATTAGTTATTTCTTTTTAAAATAACATTATCCTGTAAGCCGTCTTAAAGGTCCAACAACATTTTGTTTCGGTTTTATTTATTGAGTACAGTTTCATGCTTTTTATCATTCAGAGTTACAATGACATTTTCCAAAAGCTTAGCACTTGCATTTTAGACATGTCACAATATATAATTATAAATCAGCTTTGGTATACTGAAAGCATCTTTAGAATATCTTTGAAAAAGCATCCATAAACCTCCGTAGACTATTATCTTTCTACTCAGCTTGAATTACCTGCAGTAATGCTGATGCAGATAAACAAATCAACTACCTAAATTATGTGACAAACCTATGGTTAGGACAAAGCCATAAAATGTTTATATTAATGATTTACCTGATAGTTTTCAATGCTAAAAGAGAAATATAATCAGTCTTGTGTATAAAGAGTTTTAAATAGTCATTAAAAGAAGCATTTTTCAAAGCTTCAGAGTACAATAAATCAAAGGTTTAAGCTTTTAAAAAATCTTTATTCAATTTAATTTATTGTAATACGCCGCAACCTAATCACTGATCTTGGAAATGTTTTACATAATATTACATAATGTATTGAGCGATAGAAATGAAATCAAAATGGGGTTGTTAATTGTTAATTACCAATTGTAAGACATGAAATTGAAATGAATCATCATATAAATTATATAAAATGAAAATACTTAATCTTATTTTCTCGTTGTTTAAAAAATGGATTTTTCGATACAAAAAAAAAAAAAAAAAAAAAAAAAAAAAAAAAAAAAAAAGACTTAATGTGTTATCGAATTTCTATGAATCGGCATATTTAACATAGACAATTATATTGCAACAAATCATTTTCATAATTTCATATCGTCTTTAAGGCTTGGAAATTGCTTGTTTTAGTTTGATAACGAAAATATAGAGTCTTCTGCTTAACAGAATTTTGTTAGAGTCGGACGTTTCAATGCGACACTAATACATTTATATAAACAATATCACAGGTGTCTAGACGCTTCTTATGTTTTGTATTTTACAATAATCTTTGTATTAGCTTTTCTATGCTACTTGACCTTTCTTTGAGAAGGCATTAAGAATAATGTTCTTGCCAATGACCATCAGAAAAAGAGCATAAAGAAACTTGGAGGACCACTGACCATCAGCTTTAAAGCGATAAAGATCATAGCGGATTCCATAATTAAATAAAATAATGAGTAGCTCAATTTTTTCTTTTGTATATACAATATGCATTAACTTAATAATATTATCATTATTTTGAATAATACCCAAAAGATTTTGTATTTTAACCAAACGCTTTAAGGAATCCAATCTACCGCTACAAGCTTCTTTAATAGTATGATAAGCTAATGATACAAAAAATGACCAGTCAGATTGTGTAAATAAGATTATGTCAAGTTTTCATTAAAAGTTCGTCACGATAATGGCTACAAATAAAGCAGTAATGAGGACAAACACAATATATCCAGATACTAACACCGTTTTCTAACCCCACAAAAAACACAGTAAAGGTCGAAAATGCGATAAACAATATTAATAACTACTGCGGTTTAAATAATTTTTAAAGATAACACTCTCTTGCAACTACGTACCATTTTGTCTATAAAAGAATAAATGCCACAATAAACTACCTACTATGAGTAATTACATAAGAGAAGGTTTGAAATAGCTTCGTATGTTCTAGTAATGTCTTTTAAATTAGCAGTCACACATTTACAGGTTATTAGTTTCAAATAAAACTGTTTGCTTGTTCCTGTATCTGTACAATAAATAATTCTATTATGAATAGATAGAACGATAGAACGTATTCAATTATATAAATGTATTTGAAGTTTATCATTAAGAGTAGAAACACATAAATAATAAAAAATAATTCTGATTCATCTGCCTTATAACAAAAGCTTTGAATCTTCAGGGATCAATATGTACCCGAATATTTGTCAAATAACGCTGTTTTAAGAATTATAATATACATTGTTACCTTTAAGAGTCGCTACTTTGATTTTAATTGGATTTTGGCAGTAAAGTTATTTTAAGAAAGAGGCATAAAATACCTTGAAATTGTAAAAAAGTGAAAAACTCTGAATAAAATTGCATTGGTCCTCTTACCAGGTTCAACATACCTGAATTTAATTTCTGTGCTACTTTCTTACCATCTTGCAATAACATTAGTTTTGTGTTTAAAATGCTGTACATGTTTTCCTAATATAAATTAAGTGTATGAAAATCGAAAAATTATCGACTAGTTGCCTGATAATGGATTTTGACGACGTTATGTACTTAAAAAAGTGTTAATTATTTATACATTTATTAAGTACATTGTTTGTTTTCCTTATTTGATCAGGAAATCAAATACTGCACTTAAATGATAAGCGGAAAAAAAAGAAAAAAGTGAAACAATCAAACAAATTTTTCCCAAATATTTCGGTTACATATTATCTTTTGGTTTTATTTATTTATTTACTTATTTAATTTTATTTATTTTTTTTTTCTTTATTTTTTTTTTATTTTTGATTATTTTTATTTCATTTCATTTTGATTTTATTACTTTATTTCATTAAGGGTAAACATTTTTAATTTGAATAAAAAACTCCATGAAACAAGCTTTTAAAAAGCTTTTCGTCGTTAGGATTATTCTAAGAAAAAAAATACAATTAATATCATATTTCGAAAGTATTTGAAAAGAGTCTTTACAAGCAATTAAGGCTAGTTTGCATTTTAGATTCTCTAAAGTAAAACGTTTCCATCCGAACCACTAATCTATAAGATCGACCTTTATTGGTTTTTTCATTTTCTAATCTTTGTAAGAAAGAAATAGATAAAATATTGATGAAGTAGTAACTACATGATACTTTATATATATATATATATATATATATATATATATATATATATATATATATATATATATATATATATATTGTCCCTGTGAATAACAATATGGATATAGCGTGCTTGCAGGGTTCCAATATCATTTATATTGACAGTCTGCAGTCATAGTACACATTGTAGAACATTTTATTTAATTTACCTTGTATATGACGTAAATGGAACAATATATTTAAAGGTGAAATGGAAACAAATGTAATATCCAGATTATGAAAAATTATCGTTACGGGTATTTTTCGACAATAACAATAAATATATCTTTAAGGATAAAAGGAGATATAAAGTAGGAACAGCAAGATGCACCAATTTACGAAATAAAAAGGATTATAGTTAAGATAATTCAGAGCATTAGATCGATTCTATTTAAAATGGTGGAATTAAATTCTCATAAGTTGTAGCTTTGTGCACAATTTTCTTGATTAAAAGAAGCAATAACATAAAACAGAAGAAAGCAGGATATTCGAATAAAAGTTCAAAAATCTACAGCAGTACTACAATAATACTTGTTTTCAAGAAAAAATGGTTAACCCAATTAACTAATATAGAATGTGTATTTTTATTTTCAAAAAGTTTTTGATAAAGATACTCATATCATAAAACTATATTAAAGATGTTTTTACCGAAAACCGAATTATATAGAGGTTACGAAGAATTTTGGTTACAAAAGCATGTTAACCACAGAAAGAGGAGAAAGATTACATTTATCGCGACATTATAAGGCAAGGCTGTTAACAGGTTCACATTTTGCTAGGTTTTGTAACTTTTGTAACTCGGGGAATGGTATGCATGTTTGCCACATTTCATCCTGAGTAACACCTCACTTAAAGTGACTCTGAGTGCGCACTAATATCAAAATGACAAAAACACACTCGCACATCTAGTGCATAAAACAAATTGCACTATGATAAGTTTCTAGAAATCAAAAAATATGCTTTCGACGTTAAAAGTTGACAAATTGTTGATGCAATAATATACAACAATACAACCAACCAATAAACCACATGTATCGGTAAAATAATCTTACGGCACATACTTTGTTGAAATATGGTAATGTTATTTTATGACATCGACAATAAATGTTAAAGGAAAGTCACCTAAAATGCAAAAAAAAGATATTGTTCCTGGGTATAACCAGAGTCGAAACAAGAGCATCGTACATAATGAGATAACATTAAAAAGTGGTGGGGGGTCCAACTTGTTCTTCCAACTTTTCTTTTCTTCGATTTTTATTGCATTCATTTAAACCGTATAGTACCATACACACTTTCCCATTTATAAGGACAATTATATGGATTGCTTTTTATTTCTTTCTTAAGTAACTTTATGAACCATTTTATTTGAACCCTCATAGCCATTGACGATCTTTAATTGTCATTTTTCTGCACATTTAGCAGGAATTTCCGAGGTTAGATTTTTTGTGATTTTTAAATCTATACATGAGTGATTTGAACAAACAACATACCAACGTATTTTGGGATCTGAAAGAAAAAATGTCCAAACCAATAGGAAAAATACTCCTCAGTCGTTTACGTGATCTGTCTTGTTAGCAATGGTGACACTCAAGATTGACAACTGCGCATGTTCTCCATAAAATTGCTGTCAGAATATAAGGTTATTTACGGCAGTAGTTAATGAATACTGACCAACTAATGCAAAAAAAAGAAATCAAAAGGGTTGTAGAATTATTAATGTTTAATAATTGTCATAGGCATATAGGTTCTCTGCTTAAAAGTAATTGTTGTCCTGTTATACTCAATTTCGTTTTGATCCATCATATAATCAATAACATATTGAAATACTTTTTTCATTAAGTTTATTGAAAAATATTTTAAATTACATAATATCCTTTTAGGTGTACTCGAGACATTTTAATTAGTTAATACAAAAATGTTAAAGTTTCTGTTGTTAGATAACTAGTTTATTGCTTTTACGAATCAATATATTGAACTCGATATTGCTAATCTTATATCATATAATAAGTACCTGATACTTGTGTGACACGCTATGTTGCAACTTGTAATGAATGATAATGGTGAAATATTGTCACGCTAGCTTATTTTTTGTAATTGGTTTACCTAATACGTTAATAAAATCCGTTATGAGTGATTTGGTAACTCTGTTGCTAATATGATCAGTTTCTGTGTGAGTAATCCGGTAATATAACATGATCTTAAACCCGCTTTCCCTTCATGTGATAACTTTATTCTCCGATTGTGAACAATTAATTTGACACTTTTTCAAAAACTTTGTCGATTTTTAAAAGATCAAGTCATAAAAATCGTTCTACTCTATAACTATTACCTTAGAAAGACGTTTTCACGAAAATCGAATGATCGCATTTAAAATCTAATACCAGAATACCTCAACCTCTTATGCGGGTCTTTGCAAGATTATTCTAAACGTTCCTTGCAAACAATCACACAATGTTAAAATTGTCAGCTAATTAGGAATATTTGTGAACATGTAATATAATCAAGTTCTTTTTGCGCTCCATGAATGGTGCTTGAGGTTTAATATCCAAGTGAATACATGGGAACAAAGGTAATTGGATGTACCATGTTAAATAAAACAAACATACCAGTCCGTGTCCACATCACAATCCCAAAAACAAAGTAAAAACTTTGCAAACTGGCAAAATATGTTATACACGTGAACTTCCATCAAGGAAGTGAGGCCGGATGCTCCGGAAGGGTAAGCACCTCCTGTCTAGCTAGCTACACCCGTCACGTGCAAGTCAATTTTGAGAATGAAAGAAACAAAGAACTATGGTAAGTCAATATATCCAGTATAAGTTGGAATACAGTGACTACATACTTATCAACAATATTGTGATGACGGCCATAAACTTTTTAAGGGCCCTGATTAGCCTAGGCTTGCAATATCTTTGTGTCAACAATTTAATTGTAAGTAATTTGCTTCGTTGCAGAAAGTCCCCATAGTGGGAACAAGCTCTACCGTACCGTATTAACTTGATTATTATGACAGTGTAAAAATATGAACTTCCAACACGGCTTCTGGCAATATCCCCCCCCCCCCCCCCGTTGATCAGATTTACTTTTTTAGCAAATGAATGGATTTAAATCGGGAAAAAGATTTAAAACTTGTTGTTTTTTTTAAATTATATGTCGCTTTAAAAGCATTTTGAATTTCGATAAACTTTGATGAACATAATTTTGGCTATAACAAAACACCAAAAAGTTCCCTTAGTTTTCCTAACTTTTTATAAAAGTCTAAAATATTTTCAAAAATAAGGAAAATAGACAATTATTTGATATATACTTTAAGAAAACAAGATAAAAGCATCTATGGTAACAGAAATAATTTGGAAAAAAATAGCAAAATTGATAGGTGAAATTTATATAATATACAAAAGAATTTTCTCCTTAGAAAATTTAATCTATTTTTATGAAGTGGATCTTTGACCTTAGTTTATGCAGATCAGCCAAAAGGTCATGTAAACAGTCCTATGGCGTTAGGTAAATACGCAAAACCAAACATACGTGGTTTTCTGACGTAACTGATCGCACGAGTTTATTGTGCGGACAGATACGTTACACCAGTACGCTCTGCGCACGAGTGTATGTATGCGTCCGCACAATAAACGAGTGCGATCAGCTACGTCAGGCAACCACTTGTGTGGTTTCGTATTTGTCACATACCCTACCAAACTGAATGCAAAGCTTTCTTTCAAATTAAACTTAATCTGCCATCCACAATCATCTTTTTCTATATTGATTTTTAATCTGATTGGAAAAACTGATATCTTACTGGAAAACGTAAAAGAGACTGCAAAACGTAATTAAAAACAACAGATAATTGTTCGTAAACATCATTTGTTAACATTTTACTGACTACTGGCGTAAACACTGGTTAAAACTTAGAAAACAAGTGAATGATGACGTCACATAGGAGAAGTTCTTACGTATTCATGACATAATGTTATTGTTGTCGGAAAAGGGAATTCCCCTTAAAAGTAGTTCCAGGCTACTATGGTGATACGGAATGTTGTATCGCACATGTGCGATACGGACCATTGTACCACATAGCCAGAAAAGGTAATGTATCGCTATAGTAAGATTCAAAGGGTATGTTATAAAAACAGTGACACACTTAATGTTATATAAATTTTACTTATAAATCCATCAAACATTTTTATTTTGTTTACGGCAATTGTGTTCCAAATACACTAGAATTTTAGAGAAACCAAGTAACTGGACCATAAGCGAACTAATTTCAAGCTGGTATTGCCCTTTGCTGTTTTTTGAATATACAAAATTATACCAAAAAGAAATCTTAACATCTGATAGCGGTAGTACAGAAATAAATTGTATAGTAAAGTCCTATGAATAAAGTTATATTAAGATCAATGAATGATATTTATCACTGCTGCATCACTGACAGCAAAGATGCATCAAAGGTTATCTAATACACAAATGAAATAGCTTGAACTACAAAGGCATCGCTTCACTTAACATTACTGTACGGCATTATTAGCATAAAAATATAAAAAGGAGAGAAAAATATACTTTGAGACAGCAGATTTGTCAAGAAAAAGGCAGCAGGGCATTCTTTGGCTTTTGTTAAGAAAACCTAAATACACAGTATTGCTGGCTGATTTATGAACTCTGTCGTCTCAAACATAACTATGTGCTGTCATTAATGTATATAGTTATTCTCTCAAGCAATGAACTGGTTTTTTTTAAGTTAGGAAGCTTTAATTAGAAATTACATAAATACAAAACACCAGAAAAATGTTTCTTTGATTCCAACAGAAATGGTACATGTTGTTATTAAAGAATAAGAAAGCAGTCTGTATACATGCATTACATTTACAAGATTCATACATAACCATCGATGGAAAACGATCAAATCGTGTCAGTCAAATAATGGTTACTAGTCAGAACACCAAATGAATAACTTAGTTATTATTATCAAACAAATTAATCATGTAATGTAATGTAATGCAAAGTAATGTTACATAAAACATAAATCATCCATCATAGAAATGATGTCGAGGAAATGGATTAAAGAAATGTCAAAAGTTACGAAAGAGATGCATACAGTTCTTATGCAATGGATGAAAAGTTATGGTAGATCAAAAAAGAAGGAGTCGCCTAGCTATCACGTTTTCAGATACTCTGAACTAAACCGAGTAAAGTAAAATTACGCAATAGTCAATCGGCTCAGACAAATTTATAATAGTATATACGTTACTTTCAATAAAGCCTCGTTAAAAGAGCTACTTTCAATATGATCAGGTACTGCTTAATATTCTACATTATGGTTATCCTCATAGAATATAATACTCCAGAGATTTGTGCATAACTTAATTTTCTCGTTGATTTGACGGAAAATTGTCTGAGTGAAACATAAAAAATTAATCAAAAATCCATCAAATTATACTTACCGAAAGCTTTACTTCTGCCTTGTAATCTCGTCTGACACAAAGATGCTTATATAATCCATTTCTGTTTTGTCTAAATCTACTGAAAAAAAAACCAAAAAAGAGCTTATCAATTGTAATACAAATATATATGTTTATGTAATTTGTCAAAAGAAGACATCAACTGGTATCACATATAATAAAAGCGTGTTTCTTGTGAGCTATATTATTCTCTTCTACAGATATGCAATTCGTAATCATCGTAGGAATTCTGAGATACATATATTTTTAACACGTATTTCAAATATTCAATTTCTGTCATCAAAGTGCTGAGTTGCATAACATCATTACGCTTTGTCTTGGTCTTGTAATTTAAACTATGTTAGCTTAATGGCTTGTTAGTGAAAATTAAACACAACATTGAACATAAGACTTCCTTTGTAGATAAACAATCAATAGTTAGGAAAGTAGGTTTTACATAATATTTGACGAGTGGGAACAATAGAAATTATGAAAAGAAAATGGCTGACAGTCTCCGGTTTGATTGGAAATACCATATTATATGTAATACACCTAACTGCATACCTTGAAAATGACTAGACGAACGTAATTTTTAAAAACTTTAATATTTTAAGCAGGATTTTTACGATCCGTTTGCATGTCTTGAAACACAAGTCTGTACTAGTTAAGTGACAAACAACAAGAAATGTATAATGCTTTCGTCAAAAGCTAAGTTTTGAGCAATTGATGCATCATTGGAACAATAGATATATATCGGATACAGATAAAAATTATCAAACATTATTTTGCCATTAATTGATAACTGTCTTATACAAAATGGATGGATGTAACATGTAACATTACTACAAAAATAAGTCATCAAAATCGTAAATTTTGCAAAAAAAAAAAAAGAAGAAGAAGAAACATCAAACAGCCAAAAAACTCTAAAGCCTAGACATATATAAAGATAAGTTTATCCTGTGCTTGTTATGTTTTCGCGCGGTTTTAAGCCTGGTTTAATTTATAACTTTTGTAATGTCCATGCTATTTGCCCACAACTTTCATTTTACGGAATAATTTCTTTTTCTGTGCAAGTCATTTGATAAGTCGAAGTTAATGTTACAATTATGAAAATACTTTTTAATAAGCATAAAGTGAAAATTCCACATGTTTCTTCTTAACGTTAATTTCCTATATAAATCGTGGCGTAAACAACCAAGATATACTTCTACGTCAAGTTGACACCATTTACAATTATCATGTTGGTATTGGTGCCGTCATTCTTTTGTGAGTTATCGATCTAGTTTGCACATGGAAATTACTTTTTGAAACATTCAATTCCCAAAACGGTATCATATATATCAGATGATACGAAGAAGAGAATTTTTATTTATTACATGTTCAACAAAGGATGACAGCAAACTTATTGTTGAATATTACAGTGATAATATATGACTTTTGTTGAAATTATTGTGTGATTTAAAACTTCACGCACTAAGTAAATAAAAGGGTCTCATTTGTCTGAAATGATTTAAATGCTTATGGTTTATGTAAATGTGTTTTTGTTTAAGAAAATGTCATTGGTGTTGGCTATTGCCTTAACAAAAGTTCCTTATATCATCAATAAAGATTTTGAAGTTTTGCCAAGTGCCCGTCTAAATAAAAACGCATTATTCATATTTCTCCGTCATATAACATAACCAAAATAGCCATTGATAGGTGCCTATCCTATTCAACAATAGTCTACAATCAAGAAAAACTCATTACCTATCCTACACATTATGCTTATATCACAAAAATACGGAGACGTGGACTGGTACATTTGTGTTTAATAAAAATATTCACAGAAGTACTTACATGATGATAAAACAGACACCAGTGATGCAGGAATTAAAAATATAAAAAGCAAGTAATAAATCGGTCAACAAAATACAGAAAATTGCATCTGCACGGAATTTACAACCAAAACACAAAACATATGAATCCCAAAACATGCAATACTGATGTCTAATAAATATAAAATGACAAGTGAACAAGAAAACAAAACAAAAACAATTTTTTTTGTAAACTGAAACTTAATTAAAAGAAAAATAATAAGATATAAAGCTGCAAGTAATTGCTTGTGAAATTAAAAACAAGAAAAAAAAATCGATCAGGAAGTCAAATTGAAACATAAGTTGAACATTATAGATGAAATTAATAATAATTATAAATTTAATATAGATTGATCGATTTTTCTTAAAAACAGTCTATAAGTCAAATAACGTTCGTGTCGAATGAATAAAAATGCCGAAATTTTAACTCAAAAATTCTAAGAAATTCTCTTTCTGACTAAGTAGACACGAGGTTCAGGTTTGTTATGAATCGATATTTCTGAGTTATTCAGACAATTTTCTTGGCTTGGCATCTGTTATTACTGATGTTAAACGAGTCTTATATGCAAACCTAATATATTTTGTGAATATATCAGCACGTCTTACTGTTACACCTAAATTAGTAAGAGCTAAATGGATGGGAATTTAATAGCTGTCACAAATGCACACACATAAAAACAAACACATCGTCTTTGGTTACAATTTATAATCAATATAAATCTCAGATTTTTTGTAGTAAGATGTACAAGGTTTAAAAATATGTCAGTTACAGTTTTTATCCTAAATTATAAAGTTAACCTCTTGACTCTAAATCGATAACAAAGTCAATTTGTTAGCTGACTCAATATTGAGACCTATGGTCAAAGAGTCCAATGCCGTGTCAGGAAGTTGGTAATTGATTTTACCAGAAGTTCAGCATAATCCAACGTTCAACTACAAATGAGTGTCCTTTCAGCCTCATTCGTTTTTCAGATAGTTTTTTTTTACTTTAAAGAATTTAATAGTTCTATTTCAAAAACATTTAATTTTAAAAAAAACAAAAATGTGAGATCAAAATAATCTTGTATACAATTTCTAAAAAAAAAAAATTGCTGGTGGCTTCTTTTATAATAATTTTCTTTTTATCGTGACAATACAAAATTATATATACAGAAGACTATTTGGATTCCAAATTTGATTCTATTTTATTCTTTGAGGTCTTTAAGCAACCGTTCATTTGAATCGTCACAATCTACATAATAACTTTTTGTGTTTAGAGCAATATAAACAGTCGCCATTTTGAATTTAAAGCATGAATTGCTAAGGTTCTTCTTAAACGTGAAATCATGATCATTGTGATACATATAAGGAAGTAACCTTTAGCAGTGAAAAATTCACTTAACATGAAATATGCAACTAAGAACACACACACACAAAAATAAAAACAAAACAAGGAAATATATACATAAAGACACCGGGTTTAAGCTCTCCATTTTGGAAAGGCACATAATTTGATAAATAGTAATAAGCATACATCTAGTATATATACTTGAAAGCAAATTGTAACAGCAATTCACTTGATTGACAATATTAAATACCACTGAGAACAAAATGCAAACAAACGATAAAAGAAATAAAACACAAACATACATGTACCAGTCAATGTCCAAATTAAAATAATAAAAGTAAAAACTTTACAAATTGACCTAATTCAGTTAAAAACGTGAACTTCCATCACGGCAGTGAGGCCGGGTGCTTCAGCCGGGTAAGCACCTCCTGTCTAGCTAGCTACATCTGTCATGAAAAAAGATAAATGCATGTTAGAAACAAAAGTTATAAAACACCTTAGAAAGAGCGGTCACTGGATCCAACGACAAAACATGGTCAAGTGTTGTTGTGGTTTTATTGGGAATGTAACATTTTATGGATGTATTAGAATTTTAAAAAAAAAAAAAAAAAAAAAAAAAAAAAAGGGACATTGCTATTCATTTAAGAATTAGAATTTGATAGAATATAGAGAGTGGCTGTTTCATTCCGACATCCGACAATATATTTCTTTATTAAATGTATCTTAAAAGAAAACATTCCAGTACAGTTAAGTAATAAAAAATTCTATACAGATTTCTCATTTCCAAAGTCATTAATTTTCCATTATCTTATATATTCTAGTTCCATCTAAAGCTTAAATCGTAATCACTAGAGATGAAAATAAATCCAAAATATTTTTAAATTCGAGTGGGATCTAATTAAGCTTCAGCTACACGTAAATATTTAATCCTCTTCAAAATAACTTTTTATCAAAATTCCTTTGTTTAGATCCGTTTCCGTTAATATTTTTTCAAATTTATTTTTAAATCTAAAACATCCCGTGTTTAAATAATTTAGTGAGCATAATTTAGAAAATCGTTTTGTTGCTAAGCATTACTATTCAAAAATTTTCCGGTATTTTAGAATTTATTAATGTTTTGTAAATTTGATTCCCTGTAATAAATGTTGGTATAACCGTAATTATTAAAAGCACTAGAACTCTCTTGACATTTAAAGTGAAACTAATCTGAGGCGAATATAATGATGTTTATTTAGAAGAATAGTGAATGTTTTTGTTTAATTACATGAATATCAGTTAAATATCCATGATATAGCTAGAGCCATTAAACGTATCGTTAGATTTCAATGTTAGAACAATAAGCATAAGGTGCTTGTGATAACTTTAATAAAATCAAATAGAAATATATGCCACACGCAAGAATATATATATATATATATATATATATATATATATATATATATATATATATATAACACAAATACCTGCTAAATTTTGATGTGCCATATGTGCACATTTCGGAAATTCTTCATCAGAGAATCAGAAGACACTAAGGGCCGAAAAGTTTGATAGATAAAAATTAAAAGCCAAACAGTTAAAAATAATTTCTCATCAGTGACACTAAGGGCCGAAAAGTTTGATAGATAAAAAACAAAAGCCAAACAGTTAAGAATAATGAATCTAAAGTTCCAAAATTATATGAATCCAAATCCACCTAAAGAATGCTTTGCATGAGGGAACAGACCTTAGTTTGAAATAAATTTCAAAAATTAAGACGGCTGAAAATTTTGCTAAATGGTATATTTTCTGACAGCACAAAGAACTGCCTACTAAGTTATGGATACCCTTTGGGAGTTTTACTTCACCAGCAGCGGTACCCGCTTAGGGGTAGTAAATATATAACAAATACCTGCTAAATTTTGATGTGCCATATGTGCACATTTCGGAAAATCATTCCTCATCAGTGACACTAAGGGCAGAAAAGTTTGATAGATAAAAATCATAAGCCAAAAAGTTGAAAAATAATGAATCTAAAGTTTATATAAAATAAAAACAGACGCTGGAAGAACACGACATAAATTCTTAAAATAGTCTTATCTCCCCTTACTTTTCTAGGGTAGATGCCATTTTACGTAACTGAAAAACAGCTTTATAAAAACGGACATTTATGAATGAATCTATGTCTGGCTGTAGTAAAGAAACATATCAGGCATGTAAGAGCGCGTCGTTTTAAAGGGTTTTCAACTTTGTGAAAAACATTGAATATATATTTAAGTGTATTTATAGTTCTAGTGGTTTTAACTATAACAACACTAATTGGCTAGTTGAATCACATGCAGGAAAACGTTAATCACAATTACTTCACTATTACATAATAGCTATGTTGCATGATGCATTTATTTGTTAGTTACGTACTGATTAATGAATTTTTTTTAATTAAGAACAGCTCTGTTCTCTAAAGTTGAAACGTAAATCTCATACATTTCACTGTTGAAAATAAATATAAACTCGCTCTTAATAAATGTATTAGTTAGCATGATTTATGGAAATGTGCGTGTTCCGATTTCAGGAGTATAGACAACCTACACCATGTCTATTGTCCGGACAATAGGATCTGCGATCTTTTTAGCTCACCTGAGCACAGAGTGCTCATGTGAGCTATTGGTATCAAGAACCTCCTGCCGGCCGTCGTCCATCCGTCCGTCAACAATCGCTTCAAACGACTTCTTCTCAGAAACTTCTGGTCACATTTTGTTCAAACCTGTTCAAAAGCATCTATAGCATCTATTGCCTTTCAGATTTGTGTTTTTGGTTGCCATACCTACCAAATGTAGGTCACATTGACCTACATAGTTGAAAACCTTAAAAAATCTTCTTCTTCAAAACCACTTCACTGAGATAAAATCTGATGTGATATTTGGCATCTAAAGCATCTTATATACCAAGTTTGTGAATTCCAATAATTTTGTGAAAAATTAGGTTACACGTTTTTGCGTTTATTTTTTATACATTGTAAATAGTACTTTTTTACCAATATTACAATAATAAATAAATTTAGGTGAATTCTTTTTTCAAACATCATTTTCTTATGTGAAGAAACATATGTTTGACAATTTTCATGAAATTCTGTAAAATACCAGTCGCTTTTTTCTACCTTTTCTCATTTTCAATTCTAACAACCCAAGGATCGAGGGTTCAAATCCCAGTGAGGCCACTTGTTTAAAATGTATTAGTTAGCATGATTTATGGAAATGTACGTGTTCAGATTTTCAGGAGTATAGACAACCGGACATATAGGATCTGCGATCTTAACTGATCTGTTTTAAATGTCGCCGACACAATACTTTTGCTATAAATTAAGCTAAAATATCCAACATGCGTGTCTATAGAAACAAATTGTTATGTTATCTAAAACAAAACAAAATTAAAATCTGTTACTTAATCAACCAATAAACAAAATTTTGGATAGACCATAAAAGAACAAAACTGTTTATGATATTCTAAACCTATAAGCACCACATGTTAATCGCAGAGTATACATGTAGCAGCATTTAGGTGTATTTCAATATCGTTTGTCTGCTAATGGACGAAGTGCAGGATCAGCAGAAATGTCAATGTCCGTCTGCTAATGGACGAAGTGCATGATTAAAAGAAATGTCAACACACGTCTGCTACTGGACAAAATGCGGGATCAAAAGAAATGCCAACGTACGTCTGCTACTGGACGAAGTAAGTGAAGTCAAATGCCATCAATATCAATATTGATCAAGTGAACATAATGAGTCAAAGTTTTTATATTGTAGCTAGACTGTTCTACCTACTATACAAGACAAGCGTAAGTAATTAAAAAATTATTCAGAACTATATGATATCTAAAATCAAGGTCCATGTAACAAAGTTAAACTATTTTGTAAAATAACATTAAGAATGCAACTGTAAAGTGAAATCTTAAGTATTTTCTTTGAATCAAGTTAATATTGCAATATGATTTGACTACTTCATTTTTAAACAATTGTGTGTGAGTATTTGATTGTATTATTAAAGCCAGTCCTCTCCCAAAAAAGTGTGTTGTATTTTTACTTGTTTTAATATGTAGACCTTTCTGTAACTATTATAATAAATGTGTTTTGTACTTTAAGGCTGGAGTTTGACTCTTGCTTTATATCGTCATCATTTTCAAGTAGTGTATCAATTGAGTATTTAAGGCCAAAATCTTACGTTATATAACTTTGAAAGCTACTTTTAATGCTTTAAAGGTTTCGTACCAGGTATATCGTTTTAAAGCAATACAGTTACAAGGTGTGATAGCTGTATTAGCTATATATGTAGTATTTGGCCATACAAACAAGCTTACCAATAGTTTGTAACAAATTCACGTACTTGTAGTCATTATTTGATACTGATCTCTGGTTCTGGGGAAGAGTGTATTGATTCTCTTGTAGAAGTTCTTTCTACATTATCAGTTGTTTACACATTTGTAATTTAACTTAATTTGATTAGGAGCCTTACTTGCTAAATATGCTTGGACATAAACTGATGTTTTATCATCATTATCGATTAGCCTACTAGCTAAGCAAACATGTATACTGTCTGCCTTTATACACAATATGTAAAACATATGTAAGAATTTGAATTTATACGGACAGGTTAAATAACAAGCACATAGGTCGCTTGGGTACAAAACAGCTAAAATGGCTAGTTATAATACATAAATATGTTATCCTGACCGAACTTTAGGAATTATTAAATAAGTATTTGTCTCGAGATTTTTTTTTCCATTATTTTGTAATACCGCGTACTTCATAATTGCTTTAAATAGTTCTATGCGATAGTGGAGATACTTATTTACATATTCTATTCCCATGGCCAGAGGCATTTATTTTTTCCGACCCCCTCATCCTTTCTTTAAATTTAAAGAGACTTGAGTGCTTTGAGCTGCAGCTAGAATTAGGCCTGTAATCCTCATTTCTAAATATGTAGACAAATGTATAATGTATATATATTTATATATACAATTCTCAATTTTATTTTCAATTTTTAGAAGCTACAGAGAAAAGACTAAAGTATAAATTTATATATAAAGTTGAATTAATATTTAGGTTTAACAGTTTTATGAACTCAGTCTAAAACTTTAATCTTAACGATTTATCGATGAAGCTGCAAATTAAATGCTGGACAAGAAGATATAGATTTTCTAATAGCATGGGTTTAAAAGTAGGTTCTTTGATAGAAATCATGTATGGGGTTATTGATTTTACTTGAAATATAATACATGAATAAATGATTCAATATGGCTCGTCAAGTTACTCTCCAAGATGCAATATTATTAACAGGTGGTGTTAAAATGTATAAGCTAAAGTATTATACATTAAATAAGGATATAAAGACGAAATATATCAAAATATGTAAGTCGGTTACGTATGATTTGATAAACAGCACCGTTTGTTTTTTTTGGCTTCAAATTACAATGGCAACATTTCATCTACAGATATAAGAACAGAAATTAATATATAGGCCAAAATAACAAAAGTCATTTTAAAGAGTATGTGTAATCAGTCAATGACATCTCAATTATTAAACGTACATATACTAGTGTAATAAAGACAATTACTCAAGACATACACAGTAACATTAGTTTACAAACTTCATAGAGTTTCTCTGTCTACATTCTATAACAATATAGTAAAATAATAATGTGTTTTATAACAAAGAAAAGCTAGACATATAGATCAATATAGAAAAGGTTTCACTAAATGTTTTCTGTTTATTTATTTATTATAGTTTTGTGATATCTAAAATCTTTCAGCCGTAGAGCATTTAGCCATTTTTACCGTGCTGGATAAAGAAAATTGATATAGGTACATGTACCTTCTTTTTTTCTTTACACAGTCCAGTTATTTTGTCTGTACAACATTAACATTTCATGTGACGGAACATGGTAGGGCTTGAAGACAGTTAAAGTAATAAAACCAAAGTTAGTTATTTGAAATAACAATTTTGTTTGTTTTACTAGTTATGCTTTTCTGTAATTTGTTTAAAATAATTCTGGCTATTGTCAAATACTAATAATTTGTCTTTTATTATTTATAAAATTTCTCACATCTTTTGACCCAACAAATGTCAAAACACATTATTTTTGTATCTATCTGTTATCTGTATCTATCACTATTCACTTTTAAATGTTTCAACATTATTTATGACTGTATTAGAGAATAATAACTTAAAATTATACAGAGGTAAATCATATTTGATTTTTACTGAAATATAATACAGCATTTTAGACATAACCTAGTGGAATTATAAGACAATTATTACAGAAAATCTATAGGAAATCATTGTTGATTGAACGGTCTGTCCTACTTGTCCCGCGGAATGTCATGTCCTGATTGAATAAAAAAAAATAATCGAAAATAAATAAATAAATAAATAAATAACATGAACAACCAAAAACTCATATAGCCAACGAGGAAAAGCCTAGAATATAGGCATAAAAGAATCACATTTAAAAACATATTTGATGTTTTCTTCCGTTTTCAACAAAGCTTAAGAATACGGAAGTGCAGTTATATAAGAACGTGCACCACCAAAAAAGAATTTTTTTTTCTAAAACATCCGTTCTAACATGTTATTCAAAGTGATGTAAATTTGATAACATATAATGTACATTAATTATTAAAAAGACAATAAACCGTTGATTGCAAGATGTAGACGATTATTAAGTGTTATACATGTAAATCAATACTACCGTAAATGTAATAGTAAATAAAAGAAAACAATCGTGTATTAAAATCAATTTTAACCTAACACTCAACGGGCAAAATCAAACCACACATGAAAAGCAATTCTGACGTAACACTAGATAAAAGAAAGCAGAAAGCATTCAGTGTCAAAATATGAATAATTTATTGGATTAAGATTTCAGTGTTTAATATCTATATATAATATATTCTTTAATACGCATGCTCCTTCTACAAAAGGTAACGCAACTGACCATTGAAATCAATGCGAAAAAATTTCACGAAACATTTACGTCATTCTGGTGTCATATTTAAAAAGCTTGTCAATTCTAGGTATTTGTGCTTTTATTTAAATCAGATGTGCTTGGTCTTAAAATCAGATATGAACGTGATTTTAAACAGTACATCTATCTATTGAAATGTTTTTACCCATTACGACAGGTGAAAAAACCCGAAATAAAACTCACTGAATCGATATTAAAGCTGCATTATGTTTTTCAAAGAAAAAATTAAAACGGTGCTAATCTAATTTATGATGTTCCTAATGAACAATGTTACATTTGGTTCAACGATAAAAGCTCGAATAAATACAGAAGTTACAGTAATTACCCAGCGAGATGCAGCATTTGGGATCTAATATTTGCTGTTAGAAAATGTACCATTTAGCAAAATTTTCAGCCGTTTTCAATTGAAATTATTTAAAACTAAGGTCTGTTCCCTCATGCAAGACATTCCTTAGCTGGATTTGGATTTATATAATTTTGGAACTTTAGATTCATTAATTTCCAAATGTTTGGTTTATGTTTTTTATCTATCAAACTTTAGGTCTTAGTGTCACTGATGAGGAATGAATTTCCGAAATAGTGCACATCTGGCACATATAAATTTAACTGGTATTTGTTTTATATATTAGAACATGGTTACGTCATCAAAACCCGGGTCATTTAAACACAACTTTAAAAACGGTGAAAAACGATAAATTTAACACAGAACCTCGTTGAATTTGCCATTTGTGACTTAGTAAGGGATACATAACACCGTTTCAAATACATCTGGATATTAATTAAGGACAATTAATGCAATTTGTCATGTTTCACCTTCGATTCATGGGTTTTTTCTGTACACCCGTGCGCATGCTCCAAGCTCATAATAACCATCGTTAAACATTGACCAACCGGTCAGAAGAGTCCGTTTATTTACAGCTAAAGGAAATGAAATTTTAGAAAATGAATGTCACGGATCGTGTTTAAAAGAAATCTATTTTTAAAAAAAATACATTTTTAGAAAATCAAAAAAAATTCAGAAAATTGAAAAACTTAATGCAGCTTTAAGTCTGAACATAATAATTTTCTGTTTATGCTATCAAAAATGGATTTGACATACATTTTAATTGTATCACCCACCCACCCTCTTAGGTAAAAAAAGAAAAAAATCATTAAAGCGTTATTGATAATGATTGAGATAACAACAGACAGGTCAAACGTATTTGCGAATGTATACAAATATATAAATCTTTTTGACAAAAGATCATTATTTTCGCCTATAAAACATAACAGTGGCTATGTCCGACTACAGATTGTTTTAGATCAATTTATTCAGTAATATCTTAAAAGAAGCAAGAAGTCCTGAATCAAAAACCTTTTGTAATATTTTCAAAGTGTTTTTGTTCTACGTTTCCTTATAGCAGTCTTTATTTTCTGTAACATTATTATATTATTATTATATTATTATTATTATTATACTTTTATTATTATTTATTTATTTTATTTTTTATTTATTTTTATTATTTTTTTTTGTTTATCACCTTATTGTTGACCATTGTTTAAAACATTTTATCGCGTTGTTGTGTACTGATCTATATTACTGGCAGGTTCTAGTAATGGCCAACTTGTCCAGTATTCTGCATTTAAATCAAGTGAACAAATTGAATGAATGCATAAAAAATGATTGGGATATGTTGTTTTAAGTTCTGCAAATATTTTTAATAATTGTAATTCATGCATGAAAGTGTGTTTTGGACATCAATATATACAGTGTAAAAGACAAACATAAAATAACGTCAATAAACGCAACGCCTATGAAATTGTTACTATATAAAAATATCATTAAACCAGTCTGTCAATATAGAAGCTAGATTTTTATCACCAAATCACCATTTTCAATCAATGGTATTTACACGCCTTTAGCATATTACACAATTTTATAATGTCATAAAAAGACTCGATCTTTGACTAATGACAAGTACCTGGAACAAACAATAAAGTCAGAATTGTTGAAACTAGTTCCGAAGTGACAATTTTATGTAAAAATCAATATTCGAGAATTTTTTACATGTATGATTGTATACATTTTTCATTATCTATTGATCAGTCACAAAATACTATAGGCCGATTTTACAAAGTGTGCCAAAACCGGATGCATTAGCAGTTTAAAGAACGATAACTCCGAACATATATCAAACTAATATCATGATAATACAGTGAACAGTATAAAATTTCCAATGGGGTTTATATTAGGCTAAAGATAATATATCTTCAAAAATAATTTAAAATTTAATACCATTGTCAACCATAAAAGTAAAGCAGTTAAATAAAAAGTCGAATTTTATGAGCACTAAATGAGCAACTTCATATCGGCGTAGACATTTGTTCTTATGTTTCAGTGTAATGTCATTGGGAATGTCTCCTGATATTAATACTTGCACAGATATGGTTAGTAATGAACCTTGTTGACATTTCTGATAGTGGAAGGAATCGATATACAAATGACTGAAAATAACATTAATGCAGATATGACTGAAAAATGCAAATGTGATTTAAAACATAATGCAGCTAACAAAACAATTCGCGTAATTTCAATTCAATACCCGACAATTATTTCGCAACCATTTTATTTCGTTTGCAAGAAATGCTAAGATATGCAATTTTGATTTATTAGGCATCATAAGCTTTCAATGTTCTGTTTCAATAAAGGGAAATCTGTATTATATTTTCAAATTAACGTGATTTTAATTCTACTCATAGCTCTTTATTTAAACACTTTATGTTTCTTACATCTTTTAAACATTGTGCAAGAAACCATTATTTATTGCCCTAATATCACATAATGGGTCAAAAACTTTAAAGGGGTCAAGTGGTAACAAACGCAGTTGTCGGTCTTGACGGCCGTCAATTTGATCAACAACTACTAACGCAAGATGTTTTGCGAAAACGACTTTGCTTTACTTAACTCCTCCCATCCCAAATGAAGCAGAGATTTCTATTCTGTTAAGGTAAATTCACTCCGCTCTCTTACCAAATAAAATTCACTCACATCACTACTATTTAATAAAGTTTGAACTATCGAATGAAAATGTTTTATGACTTTTGCTAATGCATTGTTGTTATCCCTTTTTCATTTTTCATTGAACCATTTAGTTAAAAATAGAAAAATAATGACGTATATTTTTGAAGTGGTATTTTCATCTTTAATTTTCGGTAATTTAGTTGCCCAAACGAAGTTAATGTTAGAATGTTTAGTATCTTTTAAAGGTATTGAATTAAACAGAAAATTCTTGTTATAGTTCCTCTATTTGAAACATCTTTATTTGACTTTAGAGGGAACTCGTTTTTCGTTAAGTTTTGTTCCAAATTGGTTTGGATACTTATTAAATAAATTTGAATCTCGTCTCCAATCTATCTTACCTATTAGTGTTAATATTCTTTTTGCAGCAAAATCAATAAATGTAATCGACAATTTCAAAATATATACCCAACAAGTCCACTTCAATTGCTTTTTTCAATTTTTTTCAATATTGCTTCTGTTTATAGAACAAGGTTTTTTGGCTAATAAAACATACTATGTAAATGTGATCCTTCAACTAATGATCTATTGTAATCTTATGATCGATCACACAACTTAAATAAATGCTACGATCAGCGTCTTCCGAAATTGTTATGTATCCACTTTTTTGAATGGACTTCCGTTCAATAGATAAGATAGAGATAATTGAAATTTTCACGTTATGACTTGCATTAATTCAAACCCATTCTTGCTGCAGTTTTATGAATTCACATTCAAGGTTGAATAAATTTGTTTTAACCAATGTTTTGAGTATAAGAGTTTTTATATTGGTAAAACACACACACACACACACACACACACACACACACACACACAATATATATATATATATATATATATATATATATATATATACTAGTATATATATATACTAGGTTTGAAATTCTATCTTTGTTGAACTCATACATTATTTAAGTTGGCGTTTATTTGAACAAATTGAATTAAGTAAAAATGATTAAGATATCTAACTAATGTCGTTTAAAATTACAGTTTGTCAATACTTGCTTGCAAATTTAGATTAAAGATTGTTCCTCAGATAGCTTAAGGTATTGTCTTGTATGGTTTTCATTTGTCATGTAGAGATAAACTAGATTGTTCCTGAGATAGCAATACCATTGTCAAGTAATATCTATAGACAACTGCAATACAAACTAATGACATCTAAAATATTAATGAAGGTATAGATACATCGATAACGCAAAAGGAAACAAGAAAAAAGACTAAACAAACATACTTCCTAATAGTTTCGGACTGTAGATACCCAGAAAAAGAACACGTGACATTTGTAAATTCACTGAATTTTAGCTTTTAGCAATTTTATCGGCGCCATCTGTCCGCTGTTAATGACTATATTCACTGATGGAAAAAAGCAATTTGGAGCTGATAAATGTATTGAACAAGAGCAGAAGAAAAAAGAATGTAAATAAAGTGAAAAACTTGTTGTATTTATATTCAAAGTAAGACAACCTATAGTAACCTCCACGGTTTTGACAGATCACAAAATAGAAGAAAGCAAATTATAATGTGATGTCGTGAAATACGGTTTCAGATCTTATTTAAGGTATTCCTAACTTATCCGCTATTACTATTTACAAACTTGAAAGGCTTTAGTGGTACTAATACATATTATTTCTTAATGCAAAATGTATGTTGGCTTATATAGAGCACAAATAATTTTGGATTAGGGAATCTAGTAACGTAAAATTATTTGAATAAATTGACCGAAATGCAAAAATGCAGTGATTAACATCCACCCTCGAGGAAAAGAAAACATTATTTTTAAAAAAGCAACGATATAGCGAAATCTTTAATTGTGATAACTACAGTATATTCAATATGGATATAATATCTATGAAAAAACAGCTTACTAGTATTAAAAGAAAACATGCATCTTGTAAGATGGTTGTGTTTACTTAATCCTGCAATCCCTGAACACGAAAACAAATTTATTACACATTTTGGTATTGTTGTCAAAAATAAATTTTCAATGTTTATCTGTATCATTATTAATAAACAATGGTTTCAAAATATCAATTTTTTGGGGGAGGGGTTCATTTCAAAATTCGAGGAAAGCAAAATTAATTATTTACATTTTTTCTAAGATATATACAAAATAATCCTCTGTATCCGTTCTATTAGTTATGTTGATCCAACAAATTATTTAGTTGTAGGTTATCAAAAGCAGAATATCGGATAACTGTTGAAAACAGAATTCACATAAATAAGCAAGATGCAATCATATATCGTTTATATTAAGCACAGATAATATTAATGACTTACCTGAAATTGCAACTGCGTGTAGTGTTTTATCAAGGTAAGGTGTAATAAATCTTTAATCTACTCTATTGTCGGTCCAGGTAAGCACAATACTTTATAGTATATTAAGACGCTGATATACCAGCTATGTAGTCCATACTGCAAAATGCTAGAAATGTGAAGGATGAAAACCACGCGGGAATCGATCAACTAGCAGACGATCAATACGTGTAGAATTCAGCCATTTGTTGAAAACCGTTCGTTTGATGGTGATTAGTAATGACGTAAAATATATTTCCGGATCCTGGAAAAAGGTAAATTTAAGGGAATTCAGCACGTTATAAGTAAATATAGTATCTATTCATGTAACACAAACCTTATCAGTTCTGAATTTGTTCGAACTATTGTAATAAAACTGTATCTTGCATACCAAAATCAATATTGGTTGGTTCGTTGCGTTTTACTAGCATGTGATAAGCAATAGATGAATGCATTTCAGTTTTAAAAGCGCCTTTGGGTATTTTTATTAATTCGAGTGCTTTTAATTTTGTTTGCATCATTCCAAACAGTCGTGATTGCCTGAAAGTTCACTTTTTATGAACTGCCTTTTGGGAATTTCTAACCTAGAAAACCAGAACATTTCGACCGCTGGTCGTTTCCTTTTGTATTTAAATATTATTGCAAACACAATATGTAATGTTTTTATGTTAAACAAATTGACAAAACAAAAATCGAAGTATGTATTTAGATTGGTTAACAAATCAAAAATTCGCAATAATCATGTTCTAATGTTAGATGCCTCGTTCAAAAACAACTGTTCAAATAACCATATGAGACAAATCCGTCTGTCCTTTATTGTTTACTTTAAAATAACAATGGATAAATTACTCTACTTTATTACAAAGTCAAGTATTTTATAACTGGCAGTCTAAATTTCTAAATTTGATTAAGTTCTATCTTGTTTGTTAATTTTGTAATTTTTGCGATTTTTTTTTTTTTTTTTTTTTTTTTTTTTTTTTTTTGCGATAGCTGTTACCAAGTTAGTGATAAGGTATCTTTTTTCAATTTTATTATTATAATAATTATTATTATTATTATTTTATTATTTATTTTTTATTAATCTATTTATTAATTTATTTTTTATTTAAATTGAACCTCCAACATAAGCATTGTTACATCTTATTGTGGCTGTCTTTGAACAAGAGTAGAGACTAGAATTTACAACATATAATACATATATTCACACTTATCGCCCAGTATACAATTATATGTTGCAGCTCAGATGTATTGATTCTATACCGAGACAATCAAATTTTGTTAAATGCGAATTTTCACGAGAGAATGTTATCCCGTGGTAATATTTCCTTTGGGACAAAGATGCGTTAATATTGGTCGATACGGCAAGTGATCAATCTTGTCGCTAAATATAGGTCAATCAACTAGTGGTCAGATACCCAATTACTCCTAAAACACTCGCCTAACTTAATTACTAAGATATTATCTGTCTACTTCATCGTTGTTACATTATCTTATACAGAACAGTTTATAAGCTTTATAAGCTGGTCTTGTGTCAAACATATGTGTTCTAAATACTGTTACATTTTTATTTTGTAACTTCAGTTACTATGTTATGAAAAGCACTAGAAAAGCTTTGTTTTTGTCCCAATGAACAAGGTTTAAATGGAACTTTTGATCGTCTAAAACCTTACAATATTTTGCTATGAATGTAAAATTGGAGACACTTTTGTATAGTACACTAAAATATTCAATCAAGGTGTTTTTATATAAAAAAGACAAAAGACAAAAGCCGCATATGCTCTATACTTGTGCGCATATAAAACGCTTTAAGACTACAACCTCTGCTGTAGCTCAGTTGGTAGAGTGTTCGCCCCGTAAGTGGGAGGCCGTGGGTTCAAACCACTACCGGGTCTGACCCAAGACTTGAAAGTGGGTAGTAACTGTTCTTTCGCAAAGCACTCGACATTGCGAAATGAAAGTCACGGTTCTTTCGGATGGGAACTTAAATAAATGAGGTCCCGTTTCTACATTAGACTACATTCTATTGAATGGCTATTTTTTGCGTCCAAAGTAGTTTTTACATATAGTTAGAGTTAAAATATAGAATGTAAGCAGATGCATTTCTAATTGATGTGCTGTAGGATGTTTAGATGATGGTGATGGTGTTGTGTGAATTTATTCAGATACACAGCGAATTATTTTCCTTGAAATCAATTTGTCTTAAAATGATGAAACTGTTTATCAGTGTTTATTGATTTCAGTTAAATATGACCGTAACCTGCTTAGGTACTTAGATACCAATAAATCGAACAACTGCCTAAACGGAACTCATTAATGAAGCAAGAACAAAACTTATCTTGTCTTCTATGTTGTTATACATGAGGAAGTTTGTAAAATACGGTAATCTGTAAAAAAAGAAAGAAATAAAGAAATAAAAAAGAAAGAAAGAAAACAAAGGGGGAAAAATTTCAAATCATACAGCAAAAATTCTGATATATGTTTTTTACAAATGCTTCTCCAATGAATTGATACACAATGTATTTTCATTGCATTGATCTATACGGTGTTGTTTCCGTTCAAATAAAATTGTGTTCCAATCCGAAAATTAGGCTAAATTAAAATAATGCTTAACCAAAGTTCTGCATACTCCACTGCCTCTATATATGTTTCGTGTGCATTCTCATCGGAATTTTTTTTATAGCACTTGCATGTTTAGTTTGTCGTATCATAGTTTCAGTTGTATATTGAGTTGAATGATTATAAAACTCTCTCTCATTAGACTGACACTTGATAGATTTGATAGATTTATTTATTTATTTAATTTGAAAATAATAAATTGTCATTGTACACCATTATAAAGATAGAATCTAAGCATTAAAGAAAAAACAAAAAATAAGAATGACGTTGTTCTAATACTCTTGTAACATCACAACTATTATTAATTTGTACGACCTGTGGTTCTAAAACTTCTAATAATAATTCAATCGTTTCTAAACTTTGAACCAACAACGTAGCATGTCTCGGTTATAATAATATTAATAGATCAACTTTAAAACCGATATCATTGTAACATTTTAACAATTTCTATGACAAAAAATGGCTCTGTGGGTATCTGATTGATTTCAAACTGAGTAAAACATCATTAATTTTATAGTCCTCTTTATTTCAATCGTTTATAGAAAGCTTTTTTGTTGCAATTATTGATAATGTGTTTTTACGAACACCTTCGGATACATTAACTATTTCACTGCTGACAAGACGTGAGAGACAGGAAATTTCCGTTCTGGATTAACCCTGATTTCAGTAATCAGTAAAATTGTCAACCTCTCATTCCATAAAAAACCGGAATTTGATACAGACACTATTATTGATATTTTTGGAACATTCGCCTTTTTTACCATCTATTTTTATAAAAAATATTTTATCACACAGACACATCTATAGTCTAATTATGAGAGCCAGTTTTAGAATGAATGTATATATCATAAAAATTTCATTCTTAGAACAGATGTGTCCGAGCAAAGTATGTGACATTTAAGTCAAATTACATTGTATAAAGAAGTGTTATAAATATAGTGTTGGCATTTTGATTTTTAAAGTCTCTTAGGTACGTTTTCTGAAAATAATGAAGAAATGTCGATGATCTTGTAAGTTATTACTTAGTACAACTGCCAAAAATCAAGTCATTTTTTCTTGATGACGCAAATTTCTGAAAGTTGACACGGTGTATGTCTCAGAGAAAATGTTTATTGGTCAGTGAACTATATTTATACAGAGCTGTCGTGAAGCAGGGAGATCTATCCATAAAAATTGCAAGGAAAAATGCACTCTAGTTTTTAGGCATCGCTTAAAAAAGAAGATGAATCTGTTTACATTGTTTACATTGAATAATAGACTTAAACGTGTTAAAAATAAATCCAGTGACTATAAATACCTCAATACATATTAGTTCTGTCCCCTTAAAAAGGATGTGATATATTATAACTTGGTCGGTTGGTTGCTTGTAATGTTGTTTAACTTCACATAAACGATTTTTTAGTTATAGGAACAATCTATTATCTCTTAGAATTAATCTAAGAAAAATTTCTAGATCGCACTCGGGGCGAAAATTTATTAAGATGCTAGAGCTTATCGAGCCAGTGATACTTAGTCAAAAAAGATTCGCAGTTTTTTTATCCGAAATATACACCACATTGTATCTTGTATAAGTTTTTTTTTCGAAAATTCGAGCTAAGAAAAATTATCATTACGAAAAAAAACAAGTATATAAAATAGAACAGAATATATATATATATATATATTAGAAAAAAAGAAGTTCAGTAGTTACTGTACCAGTGAACTTTACAGATTGATATTAAGAATAATCAAACAAATGATCTTTCCAAGAATTCGATACAAATATAATTTTTTTTGTCATTAAAATAATCGAAATCGAAAGAGTAGTATTAAAATTGAATATGAAACATAATTCAGCAAGCTTTATTGGATTTTTTTATGGATATTATATTCTGGTAGGACAACGAGATATCAAATATAGAATAATTATTAACACAGCGACCTCAATTTATCGTATTCATCATTATCATGATAGATATATATATAGGTCAGCAAATATGGTTTTTTTAACACCACAACAGGATATTAGAGAGTACGGTTATCTAAGTGTCAAAGTATTGTTTTTTTGTAGGCCGATGGTTTATTGTCTCTACCGTATGTGGTGGCACCTACTTTCTGACTGTTTTCATTGACAATTTAATGTTGAGTTGAACAACTAAATCATTTTAGCTACAATATATATGAAGCCTTTCTAACCTTAGCTTTTAAAGCACTTTATAACTATCATGGATTTTATGGCCTTGACATTGCAATTTTACAATGTATGATTTATTATCATATAGCAATTTTTGAATATTTTGGTTATGAAAAAAATCAAAATTACTATGTGACATGACCGAGGATAGAATTTTTGAAGCTAAAGAACAATTAAAAAGAACCTGTTCCATTCCATTCTTTATTAAAACAAATACCTTACGGTATATTGGTACACATTACAAAAATATAACCATAAATATTTTTGTGGACAAATACATAATATTATTATAATATAACTATAATACATACATTTATAAAAAAAATATTAAAGCAGGATTACAAAATAAAATTGATCACACGATATTGGAGGGGAAAAGAAACCAGATTTAAAAACCGAGTAGTGAATCAACAATCAGATAAAAATACAATATAAAAGGTACACAGGAGTTTTAAAAAAGCAGAATCATTAAGTTTTTTGCTTAAACCGCCGTTAATATTCCAGCATAAAAATTTACTTTTGCGATTTTTGAATGTCCCTAATAACTTTCCCCTGCACATCCTAGTCTTGACAAAACACATTATACGATGCAGTAATGCCTTGTGACGTTGCGAAATCCATAACAGTTCAGGTAGATGTGTTTGATGAATCAAATCGTCCATCTCGACCGCCACCATCTTGTCCACCACATGCACCGCAAACATCACGACCACAGCGTCCACCACGACCGCCACGTCCACTTATTTCACCACTACCACGAAGTCCACCACGTCCGCCACTGGCGTCCCTTACTTCCACCATTTATTTGTTGTGATTGTTCTTGTTTGCTTTTTTTTTTTTTGTGTATTTGTTGAGTGTGTTGTCTTGTAAAGTTTTCCATTTTCATGTACTGTTGTCTTTTATAAAATATGCATCGTGCTTTTCTTCTTTCGTCTATCATGTATGATCTTAGAGAATTGATGACCTATTGCATCTGGTATATCTTGCAATACACTTGCAAACATTCTTATTTTCTATCTTTGTTGAAACTTATTATACTTGGCAACTATGATTCTATAGTTATCTGTAAAGGATCATGTCAATTCTACGGGCTCTGTCAATTTCAATCACATTTTCACCTTAATAATTTTTCATCACATTTTTCAACAGTCATAACTCACTTGTATGCTTTTTCCTCCTTTTTCTGGTATCCTGTAAAATGAATAAATTGTCTCGCATAGATCGAGACTGCAAATCAAAAGCTCTTCCTTTTGTGACTTATTGTCATTGGATACTATGTCAAGGTCATACTTTAAATCTATTTCAGATTAATAAAATTCAGATATGTACTTTAGATCTTTAATTTTAGATTTAGGGATTTATAATTGGTTTCCGAATCATCAAAACAGTACCTTGTAAATTGACAGCTGACTTTCGACTCGTCATCTCTTCACTTATATCATTATTAACTGAACTAGTTTAACCATCAAGATAATTCAATCTATGTTCTATGTTATCTAGTTTGTTCAGCCTTATGTTAGGGTTATCAACCATATGTATCAAGTCTTGTGCCCATGGTGGAGGACTTTGTATGCTCATTTGTTGAGACATAGCTTACTGGTATTGCATGAATTGACCATGTCCATGCTAACTATTGTAGATACACGAGGAAAATCCATTTTGATGTGTAAATGCTAATAATAGAGTCTTGCATATTTTCTACTTGTTGAATTATTGTTATGTTTTTATTTTACTTAAGATGGGATTGCTGTGAACTTAAAATAGCAAGGTCACTCGTCATGTTTCCATTTTACCTGTATCCCGTCATATTAGCAAGTGAAGCCTTTTCCTTCCCCTGTCCAGAATAACTCTGAGCTGCATTTAAAAATAGTTTTTGAGAAAAAAAATGAGAGGTAAAACTGGCACTTTCTGTCCACTTTGAGGCGCGCATATGGACATATTCAACTGTTTAATAAAAACATGAATTATATCTAAACAAAGTCATCTTTAGTCTTCAACATTTTTTGTTCAATAACGCAGAAATTTTTTATGGTAAGCAGATAAAAAGACAAATATGTTATTATGTTATTATATGTAATGTGTTTATTCTGATATAGAAAGGAACTTTTTTGATCTGTTGTATGATATAATAAATGCAACCATTCCATTTATTTTATTTATTTATTTATTTATTTATTTATTTATTTATTTATTTATTTATTTATTTATTTATTTATTTATTTATTGATCCATTCATTTTATTTCATTTCATGCCATTTTATTTTATTTTATTTTACTTTATTTTATTTCATTTTAGTTCATTTCAGTTCAGTTCAGTTTAGTTTTGTTTTCTTTTGTTACGTTTTGTTTTGTTTTGTTTTGTAACGTTTTCATTTATTTTTATTTAATTTTTCCATTTGTTGTGCATCTTAATGCGCATTTAATTATTTCTTTAAGTATCTTTGACTGATTTCGTTGATAATAACGTTAACTATCCTTTAAATTTTGTCGTACATTTTAGAATTAGGAATATTTGTTCACAATATTAAACCTTTATTAATTCTCATTTTAAAATTATTCAATCTTAATCCGGTTACTGATTAGTACATACATACATACATACATACATACATACATACATACATATATATATATATATATATATATATATATATATATATATATATATATATATATATATATATATATATATATATATATATATATATATATATATATATACTCTAATTTTAACCGTATAACTCCACATTTTTGCAACAAGTTTTATAATATATTATTACAAATCCTTCTTTATTATTTGAAGTTATGTCGAAAATAGTCGGAGTAAGAATGGCTAAATGAGTAGGTCATTTGCAGTTAACACGTTTACTAGTTTCATGTTAAAAAGAAATTGAGATGTTTTTATTATTGTTAATGTTTAATCGTAAAGTTTCCTTAAAAAGACATTTTTACAAATTTAACAATCAGTGCCAGTTTAAAAAAATGCATCCAAAAAATTACACGGGCTCGTCCGGGATTTGAACCCGGGACCTCTCGCACCCAAAGCGAGAATCATACCCCTACACCAACGAGCCTAACGAATGCGTAAAGCAAATATGAACTGGTCGATAGTTGGAGTAGTCTCTCTTTGTATGAGTTTAATATTATCATACAAGGTAAAAATTACTGAGTTCAGCTTTTATTGGCTCTTGTTATCAATCAGGTGCCTTTGATTTAAATTATTTAAGGTTCAAATTAACACCAATTTTACTATCATTTGCCTATGTCTTAAAAGCAGATAAAAAGTAACAGTAGCTATATGCAATTTTGTCAATCTCATTTTTGGTTGTTAAAACATTAATCAAACTAATTATTTTTTTCTGAAATTTTCCAACATCAAATTTTTGGGGCAAAATTGTCAAAAATATAACCTTTTTTAAAAAAACAGGCAACGGAATTATTAAATTTTATTTTGAAAATTCTAAACTTCCTACATATTTACATATGTCAAGAGCAGGGAATAGGGGAATTTTTCTAGGTTTATGTTCTAGGTTTATGTTTAACCTCAGAAGTGAACAGGTCGAGTTTGGGACGTAGACAATGGGTAATACTTTCAAAAATGGCTCTCTAAAACGTATCAATTTTTCAACGACTGAGGAATTCAATCTAGGCTATGCTGAGTTAAGGTATTAATTGCAAGAAGGTAGAACAGGAAATAGGTGATATGTGGGGTGAGATTGTTGAGAAGGATTTGTTAGCTGCAGGAGCTGAGGAGAGAAGAATTGCTATAGAAAAAGGTAACTTTCACGAAGGTGTCCCATCAATTACTGTAATATGTGATGGTGGCTGGTCTAAAAGATCCCACAAACATTCTTATAATGCCGTGGTTGTGCTATAATAATTGGGGCTGAAACTGGAAAGCTACTTTATATAGGTGTAAGGAACAAACACTGTTATATATGTAGTCCGGTTGATCTAGACATGTTGAGCCAAGGGCTCATAGATGTTTCAAAAATTGGAGTGAAAGTTCCTAATCTATGGAGTCTGACATCATTTTAGAGGGCTTTCAGATTGCTGAATCAACACATGGGTTAAGATATACTCCAGTTATTGCTGATGGAGACTCATCCATGTTTGCCAAACTTCAAGAAAATGTTCCTATATGGGGAAAGTTGTATTGAAAAGGTGGAGTGTGCTTATCATGTCTGTAAATGTCTTCGGAGTAACTTGGAAAAACTTGTGAATGAGAATCCTCTTTACAAGGGAAAAATAGGTTTCCAAAGTCTTTAAGGGTACGATTAGTCAGTTCCGTTAGATGTGCAATAAGGATGCGGTCTAAGGAGGAGGACAAGAATAGATCATGTAAACTGTTCGAGCATGCTATACGGAATTCAGTTCACCATCTTTTTGGCAACCATTCTAAGTGTTCAGATTTCTGTAAGAAACGTGAATAGAGGTCCGAGTCTGAAGGCACTAACTTTACAGATGAAAATGAAGTAATTGAAGACACCAGTATACCTGATATTATTCAAGGGGTTTCAGATATATGGAAGGAAACAACATCTACTGAAATGCAGGAAGAGTCTAGGTATGAATTTGACTGTAACATCAACCTATATGCAATAATGTTAAAAGACATCAGCATATTATTAGACCGTGTTGCTAGTAAAACCTCGAGGTTAATCGGAAATCATTGCAGTAATATCCCTGCTTCTCCTGCGTATGGTGTATATGTTTCACAATAATACGGTACGGTAGAGCTTGTTCCCACTATGGGAACTTTCTGCAACTAAGCAAATTACTTACAATTAAATTGTTGACACAAGGATATTGCAAGCCTAGGCTAATCAGGCCCCTTAAAAAGTTTTATGGCCGTCATCACAATATTGTTGATAAGAATGTAGTCACTGTATCCCAACTTATACTGGATATATTTGACTTACCATAGTTCTTTGTTCCTTTCATTCTCAAAATTGACTTGCACGTGACGGGTGTAGCTAGCTTAACAGGAGGTGCTTACCCTTCCGGAGCACCCGGCCTCACTTCCTTGATGGAAGTTCACGTGTATTACCTATTTTGCCAGTTTGCAAAGTTTTTACTTTGTTTTTGGGATTGTGATATGGACAAGGACTGGTATGTTTGTTTTAATCATACAACAAATTTGGCTGAATGTTGGATGTCAATAAGATCTAAATTCGATGGTGGAAAACTTTACAACAGGTGCAATCGAGGTTCATGGCACGTAAGGTGTTTTTGTGGCTCTTTACGGATGAACTTAGGACCACAGTGGTCACCAAAGGTATGGGAAAAGTCAACGAAAACCAATCCTGGCCATCTGTTTTACAACTTATACAAGGTTCGCGAATGTGCACTTCAGTCTTCCAAAAATAGAAAAAAGAAAACCAGAAATTCCGGCAAGACGGTGGAAACGAAAATATAACGATTTAAAAACTTCAATCTCAAAAAAAGCTCGCATGGATCATGGCCCAGAAGCAGTTGACAGTTTTCCTGATTTAACACCTGAACAGCTGGAAGTGAAAAAGAAGGAGTTCATGGAGAAACACATAAATTTATCAGATGACAAGATCAAAATTATAGAAAATGCAACAAAGAAGCAATCATGTTCGGCCACTTGGATTGATGAGAGGAAAAAAAGGTTAACAGCATCTAATTTTGGTTCAGTCATTAAGCATAATCCATCAATCCCTGTACATAAACTCGTACAATCATTGTTATATTCATCATTCAAAGGAAATATGCACACTAGAAAAGGATTGCTAGAAGAAAGCATGACAGTCAGAGAGTATATATCACAGAGGGAAGGAAAAAATCGAACAGTTTCTGTAGACACTGTAGGACTGTTGATTTGTAAGGAAAATAATTTTTTGGCTGCCAGTCCAGACTGGGATAGTCCGAGAAACAACAGAGAATCATAATGTGTCGGTTGGCCACTTAGAAATTAAAAACTTGCTGCACTCTAAACCTATTGATCTTTATGAAGCATCTCAACAAATTTCAAGTTTCTGTTTAGAATTGAAAGTCAAACAACTAGCTTTAAAGAGAAATCATATGCATTATTACCAGGTTCAGGGTCAGCTTAACATTTCCAACTATCCATGGGCAGATATTGTTGTCCGTACTATGAATTCCCTACTAGTTACATACAGAAAGGATAAACATTGACAGAACTCTTTGGAAAAACACTATGCTACCAAAACTTAAGCATTTTACTTTAATGCCATATTACCTGAATTAGCAGCACCAAGATATAACACAATATCTGGCATTACAGAACCTGGTTTATGGGTAAGAAATTTAACATGTCTTGTACTGTTGCTGTGTAGTGTTTTCAGCTATTCACAAGAACAATTTTATTGGCACGAACAATTTTGTGAGTAAAGGCAAGTAAATGATCAGTTTGTAATAGCCCAGCTACTAGCCAGTTTTTAGTGCTAGCTCACTAGAGCAGCATGCTGCAGATTAAATTATTTTTTTATTTTTTTTTTTATTATTTTTTTTTTTTTTTGTAATTTTTTTGCTATTAGATCACGACATACCACAAAAGTAAAATTTATTGGCAGAAGGATTACAAATGAATGGGTGGAAGATGAATTAAAAGATTCACATAAATGGTATAAGGGAACAGTAGTCAGTTTACTTGAAGGAAAAGATGGGGATGATACCGCTGTTTATGAGGTGTTATATGATGGTGATGATGAATCATTCAAAATAGACCATTTGGTGGAAGATTACAGATCTTCTTCAGTTAAATTTATTGACACATAACGACAGGTAAACAAACACGATAAAATTTGTGCATATATATATTATATTTTAGGAATACAGTATGTAAAACAATATAGGTTAAATCTCTTCAGTTCATATACACCGATGCACACACACACACACACACACACACACACACACACACACACACACACATAAATATACACACATATATACAAAGTCAGATAAACATTTTGTTAGTAATTACATGTCAGACCATGCATTGGTATAAAATTTTCATTTCACATAAAAATATAATTCCTTTTTGATTGAAAATTCATGGTTTTGTTGCAAACTGTTTAAATAAGATAGAGTTTTGTTTCAAGAATAATTGGGGTTTTTTTGTGCAATTTTTATGAAATTGATTATTTATTTAATGAAATCTAATTTTGTTTGTTATAAATCTAGACTTGGTATTCTTAGAAAAGTTTTTTTCCCAAAATATTTTATTTGGTCATAAATACATCACTGGGCTTCCATACATTTGGTAAAAAAGTAGTTCCACAAGAGTTGTCTCTCTTGGCAGCCTCAAACATGACTGTCACTTTCAGTAATCACCCTGTAAAAACATCACTATTTTGTTATTATATCATGGTATTTTATCGTTATAAATGCCCCTTTTCCCTAACAAATGACTTCAATTTCTGTATAAACATATATCTTTTCAGATTTTTACAGTTATCTGGTAGCCTTCTGTTTTATGCTGTGGGTACTATTATAGGTAAGAGAATTTTTGTAATGCATTATATATTAATCATAAGACCTTGTTAATCAGTCAGAGCTTTGTATGACGGTCATTTTGATATATAACATAATGGACTTTTTTTGAAAATTTCAAGGAGCTTTTTTTTAAAAATTTTCCATTTTTAGTGTTAACATGCACCTTAAGTTTGTTGATATCTGTCAATGGATCCCAGATGATGGCTCGGTTGGTTGCATCCACGAAGTGGGATTCCAAATTATAGAAATGGTTTTTTTTTTGCCTGTATGTTAAATAACATTTTCAGCTTTAATCATCACATGCCAACGTTTTAAAATTTAAGACAATCTTGCATAAAGAGAGATAATTCCTATCTGAATATGATAAAAATGGTCATTTCCTACATCCAACGACATAAACTATCTACATTACCATATTAAAACCTTCAGATAGTAGCATCTTTCTGGATTCTATTAACCATTACTAAAATAAACATCGAGAATTTTCTTTTTCTTTATATAATAGCCTTTCTTTGGATTATAACATCATTGTCAATCTCAACTAAAGAAGTAGGCATCACAGCAATTAGTGATTCCTTGGCCAAAATTGAAAAGTAAATATCTTCAACCAAATACTATATAGCGCTTGCATATATATATATATATATATATATATATATATATATATATATATATATATATATATATATATATATATATATATATAAACGTGAAAACACATTTGGTGTTTTGATAAAGATAATAATGTGTTCAAATAAATATTATCAAACCGAATAAGTCAGGATTTTGTATTCGTGCTTGAGATAATACTTTATTGAGCCCGATCTATCTTTTAATGTTTATCGTTTTTTAGAAAACCCTGTATCTTTTTCTTGCTTTTCCGAGTTACATACAGTGAGTGAACTGACAGAATATCACTATAACATTATTTTCGTCAAATGACAGTATCAGGCGTTGTTCGCCTCCATGCTGTTTACTTTTGAAATGGTCGAAGTGCTATGGTAATTTTACACCAACACAAGATTCTGTCCGACTCTAGAGTTGAAAGACACCCTATGGTATCGAGGGGCTTTGGTGTGCGAGGGCATATATAACGCACGACAACAGATAACAGCGTCTCTCGTCGTCTAGATCTGAATCCTACTAGACACAGATTCAATTATGATCTCATGCAAACTTCAAATGACTTCATTGACCTCTTCTAAGAACAAATTGTCAAAGTAGAGGATATGAGGTGCGGGAGCTGAGATAGCCTGTTAACTATATGTTTGAAGTTAAAATATAAGTATGACGTATAAAATGAAAATCCATCATATGGCATATATTTCTTCATAAGTTTAAAAACAATTTCTGATCTGACTTAACAATTTTTATAAGAAAAATAAGTGATGAAATTCAGTGTCCCATCACCGTGTCCAGACGAGGTCATAGGTATCTATACGGTCCGTGTTAAGTCTTGGAAACAAGGCATCCTTTAAATGAGATCTTTACAATCAATCCACTCTTATCAAAACAAGACCCACAGAATGAAAACTTACTTGGAATCTGGATTATGGCGGGAGGGGGGCCGCTAGAGATGGATAGAATTGGATTAATGTAAAAATGTAATTTTATTCGAATGGCAAGGGGTGTGAGTAATTCCATATCGACAACGCTTTTTTGTTTGCTTGCTAAGTAATTCCATATCGACAACGCTTTTTTGTTAGCTTGTCTAAGTAATTCCATATCGGCAACGCTTTTTTGTTTCCTTGCTAAGTAATTCCTTATCGACAACGATTTTTTGTTAGCTTGATAAGTAATTCCATATCGACAACGCTTTTTTGTTTGCTTGCTAAGTAATTCCATATCGACAACGCTTTTTTGTTTGCTTGCTAAGTAATTCCTTATCGACAACGATTTTCTGTTTGCTTGATAAGTATTTCCATATTGACAACGCTTTTTTGTTTGCTTGCTAAGTAATTCCATATCGACAACGCTTTTTTGTTTGCTTGCTAAGTAATTCCATATCGACAACGCTTTTTGTTTGCTTGCTAAGTAATTCCATATCGACAACGCTTTTTTGTTTGCTTGCTAAGTAATTCCATATCGACAACGCTTTTTGTTTGCTTGATTGTAATTAATGAATTAACATGTTATTATTTAAATAAATTACTTGGCCTCGTTGCTGTACAGAATATTTAGTATGCGTTATAGTTGTGTTTGCATTAAGCAGGTAATAGCAATATAGTGTTCTATGTATAAGTCAACTTTTTATATATATATATATGTGTGTCAAAGCGATCAGTTTTGGGATGGTAAAGGAAACCGAAGTGCCGACGAAAAACCACCGATCTTTGGCAAGCGAACAATCATACGGATATCTGCAACCAGAAGTATTTGTTAGCTAGCTTTCCGAAAGTCTGCGATTTTTTTCTGAATAAGCAAGTTGTTTTATTTCTTAATTTTACGGTTCATCTTGTCTTTCGCCATGCAGCAAAACAACATATATAATTTGGATAAAACATAATAATGTAATGATGCAATTTCCGGTAAGAAAAAGAACATTATAATCATAAACTGTATGGTCGATCTGTGCTTACTTAAAATATATTTCATTCCATTTGCTCTAAGTAGTACCAAAATACTGAGTATTAAAACATATTGTTATACTTCGCCCTATAAAGACAATATTAACTTCGTTTTGGGCCTTACTAGACCCCATGCTCAGGCTTTGCTCATGCACTGGACTTACCAAACCAATAAGGGTTGTTAAAACTTATCTCGCCCTATAAAACATAACAAAACATTTTTATCTTACACAAATACATTTTACTGAAAATATTTTTGTCTCTACATCAAACAATAATATTGTTTTCATTAACTATACATATGTTAACATTTACACAGGCACTCGATATCATAATTAAATTATCTCGGATTGTTAATTTTATAATCAACAATATTTTCAACAACAACAACAACATCGATTTCAATAATAATAATAATAATAATAATAATAATAATAGTTATGGTCTTATTTTGGAACTACTATGTATGTAGCTATTGGCTTTCTAACAAGCGTGTATTCAAGTATCAAAACGTCATCAGATTTTTCTCTGAAATTTCAGTATTGCCATGCTAATTCATAGTTCCACGATTGTACTGAAATTGATAACTTTTTTTATTTCAACAAGGAATAATTGTATTAAAAACATTATCAGATTAATATTAAAAAATATACATGTATTATTTACAATATGATGGCTGTCAAACCAAACTTGTAACAATCATTTATACCGTTAACATAAAGACAAAGTGTTCTTAAAATGGAACAGCACAATATATTTTAATTTAAAAAATCAATCAAAGATTTGACCCAGTTGAAACTTTTTGACTATTTTTCATTTTACCCTCTCAGAGCTTCTAGTCTATTAGCCTCTTTTACCATTATTTCCCTCCGATAATTTAAAAAAAGCAATAACATAAATATAAAAGACATATACTGAACGGTTTTATGAAGCTGTGAATATCTAGAAATATAAATAGCAATTGTTTAGCTGATATAATTCAGCTTTAGATGCAATAACTTTAACGAGTTTGAACAGTGAAGTGTTACATTTGCCGTCTCCACCAATAATCTGCATTTGCAATGTTATTACCCTTAAATTACTAAATAGTTATGAATTACTTCTTTGTCATATTGTTTGTTTTTTACTTCAAAAACTTTACGCAAAAATGTGCATGGTGGAGAAGGGTACCAAAAGGGCCATTCCATTGATTTGTAAATATGTAAAAAAAAATGTTTCTAAAAAAAACGTTTGACATATAAAATTTGTCTTCAACTATGAAATTACATAGTTTTTTATTCTTATTAACTTAAGTTATTTAATTACTTGCTTCTCTTTATAAATCATTTAATTTTAGCCTAGCTTTGCTTAAATGCTCATTTAAATTGTCATTTTAACATAGTAGATTGCCCCCCCCCGCCCCAAAAAAAAAAAAAAAAAATTGCTGTTGCAAAACTTGATTATTTACAAACGTTTAGAAAAAATAATACTTTTGTTGAAATGAACAAAATGTAAAAGATATATCAGAATGACAAAATAGATACACGGTTATTATTGTTCAATTATTGTTATATTTATGAAGCTCATGTGCAGGTAAATAGTTCCCCCTCTCTGTCCGTTAAAAAGCTCGAAGACACAGCAAAGTGGTACATACAGTTGGCGCGCTATGTACATTTCAAAAATTGCATGTCATTTATACATATTTTCCTCTGCTTTGTGAAATTCAAATTTCTTCAAGCTTGAGAGCTTTTGCATTCATAGACCGTAAATCACAAAAAACACGTGACTTCGTGTATAAATACATATAAAATACAATAGAAATCCAGCACTACAATATCATAGTTATGATGATATAAAATATCATCATGCAAAACCATTCCAAGGCAAACCAACGCGCGTTATTCATTTTGCCTGCAAAGTTTTTGCATACATATTGACTATGAACATCATTTAAAAACAGTTCAATTGTTTAATATACCGTATAAAGGGTAATGTTCGCGGTATTCTAATGTTCGCGGTATTTTGCGGTCACGTTTTAACCGCGAAAAATTAAAGCGCAAATATTTCAAAACAAATGTTAATGGTGAAAGGGTAGTAACTCGTATTGTTACTTATATATACATGTATATGCACTCACACGGGCTGTCGTTAACATTGGGTGACTTGGTTACGGAATTTGGTGGACACATCACGCTCACAAAAAATTGGGCTTATACAATTTTACAACGTTTAGGATGGGTAAAACTAAGGGGTAGCTGTGTTGCCAAAACAAAAATCCCGGATGAACAGTTTCAAAAAATAAAGAATGAATATCTGAATAGAATAAATAAAGCATGTTCAGAAAAAAAATTCCTGCTTATTTGATCACAAATTGGGATCATACCGGTATACATCTTGTCCCAGTGTCACAGTGGACAATGGAAATCAAAGGGGCTGAAAAGTACCGATTATTGAATTAGACGATAAAAAACAAATCACTGTTGTATTTGCTGGTACACACACACATTGGTAAACAAACATCAACCAATAATAAACCGTATTCTGATAATTATTGCATGGCTTTATAGTGCTGAATAAATTAATTTGTTAGTTACGGTTGATAGAGTACTGTAAATGTGACGGTCCACAAATTTTTATGAATAGCAGGTGTGATTATAACGGTATTTTACTATATTTTGTTTCCACATTCTGTATTTCCAGGTACTTTATCTGGAGAGTTTTTACCTGCTCAGGTCATTTACACTGGGAAAACAAGTGCTTGCCACCCTCAATACAAGTTTCCAAAATGATGAGATATAAATTACAGCGTAAATCACTGGGCTAACGCCGATACCCAAATAGATTATGTGGAGAGAATTATATTGCCCTGTATCAATAAAGTGAAACGTCGACTCGGTTTACCAAAAAATCAACAGTCTTTGTGCATTTTTGATGTATTCGAAGGTCAAATGGGTGAAGATTTTCTTAGTTTTCTGAAAGAAAAAAATATCAGTATTGTGTTTGTTCCTCCAAATTGTACCGACAAACTTCAACCTATGGACTTGTCTGTCAAAAAATCAGTTAAAGATCGGCTTAAAGCCAAATTTCAGTCATGGTACAGTAATGAAATTCTCAAACAGATTGAGAAGGGATTATCAGTTGAAGATATTCAACCCGTAGATCTAAAAATGTCTAATTTGAAACCAATGGGGGCTGAATGGTTAGTGCAAACACATAAGGAAATACATGTAGCAGCTGAACCAGAACTTGTTTACAATGGAGTTCACTGTGCTGGTATTGCAGAAAAGCTTAATTATGACTTTTGACCATTTAATGGTATTGTGACAGTTTTAACTTTATCATTTTATTTAAATACCGGAATATCAGTTTAAGATATTTTATATATTTTTTACCCTACTGTAGTATCGACAGTTTTAACATTACTCTCTATACCAGTTTTTAATGACGATATTATTCATTGCATGTTTTATTTTCAGTCTGCAACATGTGTCTTTATGTGAAATAAATTTTTGATAAAATATAAAATATTATGAAGTACCGTTTTCATTTCTGGATTTTAGTTTCCGCTTGTAGCTTCTGGAGTCAATAAATAACACATGAGTCTAACTTGTTATACCGTTATACCGCATTCAGGGTAAAATTTTTGATTTGAAATTGCACAGACTAAAGAAATAGTTTTGAAATTCAGAAACGCCGAATTATAAAAACGCCGAAATCATTTAGTGGGTTTTTATACTGGTATACTTTCTGCATTTAGGCATCAACGTACTGTAATCTTTAAGAGTTTTTGTAAATATGTGTGTGTGTGTGTGTGTGTGTGTGTGTGTGTGTGTGTGTGTTTCGTAATTTTCAGACCGTTCACACAATCTGACAATACCGACAAGCACCAAGTTTCTTTAAAAGATTTTTGCAATTTAATAAAAAACCGCAAAAGTTTGGTTCTGTTTAGCAATGCAACTCACAGTGTTTATTATTTTTTCATACTTTTAATATAATCAGATTAATGAAACGAAAACATCGATATTCTAATAATTATAAGTATTATTAATATTTCTTTGAAAGTGAAGCAATAACATTTGGTCACTATAGCACTGTTAATGCGCATGTTCTTTCAAATGAATTTTTCTGCTGAGCCATATAAGAGTTTAGTATTAAACAATTATATTTTAGCAGGATTTTCTTTGACAAATGTTTGTATACATACATGTATGATTATCTTATAGACAAAATAATACCGCGTTTTACGTGTTTCTTTACTTCGCTGGTAAAAAAACCAACTTTTTTCAAAATGTGGGTAATATCAACAAATAACTCGTTTTTATATTTATCATATAGATTTCTTTAAAAATATTATACGACCCACAATCAATACCCTGTTTTCAAAGCCGAACTTTCAGGATAAGTAAATTTCCATTTTAATAATTATACGCAATTTTCACACTTTTCAACAGTTGAACGGAGAATATACACATATTAATCCAAAGTAAGCAAGTTCCCTTTATCATGTATCGCTTGCAAACAATTCATCATTCATCGCGTTTATTGATTTTAGTTTTTCAAAGCAGTAAAATCCTTTCTCTTTAAGGTCACCTGTGCAAGTTTTGCCACATTGCCAAAGACTTCCGGTGATTTTGCATCATATCGTTCCAGTGCTTTCCTTCTATGCCGTCTGCTTCTGGTCCTAAAATGCATCTTCCTACCATATGTCCGTGGCCAATCAGATCATGGTCAAGCACACATACCTCAACGCTTACCTTCGAGAGAAGCTCAGCCGGAATATTGAAGGATAAAGCTTCATTCCAAACTGGAGATGTTGTGCCACGTTTTACCGATGTCTTTTTTCTTTTGATTTTTTTGCCTTCCACAATTAGTGAGACTTTAACATACGGATCTGAAAAGTTAATAAATATAATATGTTATAAACATATCGCTGTATTAAAGACTAAGATATTTACACAAATACTTTTGATAGTAGCAAATTACATATGAATGTTAATGTTAAAAATCTTAGTTTGAACTTTTGTTCGTTAAAAACTGATATTGTAAAAGAAAATCCCATAGCGAATTGACCCAGATATCTCATATTAAGCCTCTACTGCCTGCACTAACTTAACAATTTTTGATAAATATAAAGAGATATATAAGGGTAGCAGGATGTTTGTACGACAATGACAATAAACAACTCAATATATCGTCATTAGACATCAAAATGATGGGGCTAATCGAATGATGTATATTACATGTAAGCAACCAAATTGCCGACAGAAATTGCATTTTCAATACTGTTTGGATAATAGTAACCTTATTTAGATTAAAAATATTGACATACAAAACGTTGCTACCGAAAATGATTTCATCTTTGCCCAAGAAAACGTCAGTGAAAAAATTTCCGATAATTATTCACGTTTTGAGCTTATAAAATCTTCATTTAGAAAAGATAGCGAAGAAAATAATAAAATGGTTTAAATAATGTAGTTGTAAAAAAATGTAAAAGTCGGCTTGAGATAAAAAAACTTTATTTTAGTTTTACGTTGTTTCATTTGGTTAATATAGACGAAAAAGTATTAAAATTGATTTTTGAATAAATAATTTAACTATACACGTTGTAAATGTGTCCCAATATAAATGATTTAAGCCAAACTTTTTAATATTATTATCTTATTGAATTTGGATCGCATGTGAGCATGTTAATTGGTTTTCAAAATTTGTCAACATCTTCTCTACATGATTACCACTTGTTGATTATATTTAGAGTTTGGAGCGTAATGTAATCACGTGTGCTATATAAATGGGATTGTATTTTTCACACTTTTAACAACACCTACTTTACATAGTTAAGTCTTGGTAATCATGAAAAATGCCATAATAGATAAACCAAACGTCTATTTATATATGGGAGTTGGACAAAGCATTTAATTACATCACAAAATCTCAACAAACATGCAGTGCTGTTGCTTATGAATAACACATCTTTTTGCACCAAATCAACCGTTGATCACAACGTTCAAAATACTTGACCGACATAAAAAAAGGGATAGTAGAATTGGCACATACAAATTCCATATACAAAACAAATACTGACTTTTAACGTTTATGTGTAAAAACAAAATTTCTATTAACGGTTAAGGAGACGAAAATTTTAGTTTAGAACATTTACTAGATTATTAAAAGCAAGGATAAAACACATAGTATAAGACAGACAAGTGGAAAATCTACAAGAGCTTTACAAAGATACTTTATTCTCTAGTACTAGGTAATTATGTACCCCTTCAAAACCTTATACTACTCTATCTGTCGACCCTCTCACTATTTGTCCCAAAACTATACTTCGATAGCACAGGTTCCACAAAAACATAATCATTTATAAAAATATATAATTAAAAAATCAAAATGGATATTTTCAAATCTAATTTTGTAAATACTTAGTAACAATTGAACATCTCAAAACTTGGGCTGTTTATTGGTCAACATTTAAAGGGATTTATTTTTACTCAGATTTTTGTTAAATATATATAAATAGAATTAAACTTTTGCTGCAAATGTATTTCAAACTGCCAGAAAACACTAAGCTGTGGAAATTATGTTTTAAAAAAGCAAAGCGTCATTGTCTGGTTTTAATGCTTTTTTCAAAATTTACACAAAAGTAAAAAATTCCAAATTCAGGTACTAGTCAACCTATCAATAGCAATTGACCAAAAATCTGCCTTGTATACATGTGTATTTCTAAACGTCTTTATTTTGTTACAACATGAACAGGAATTATATACGAAATTATTTTTATATATATCTAGAAAGTAAGGAATTTTATAGTACCACATCTCTTTGCCGTTATGAGCAAAACATTTAAAACATAGAGATAAACATGTCTTAGTGGTAAAGGTTTTCATTTAAAACAACTATCTATGTCCTAAATACTTAAAATTAGAATTGCAACTACTTAAAAAAAAAAAAGCTCCAATAAATGATTCGTTTTGATTTCCTACAGTGATATGTAAAAATAATGGAATCTATTTCTCTTATTATTAAATAAACCTTGGGAGTTTTTTGCTGAAGACCAGATTTGACTGTTCCGAAAACGCTTATAATATACATGTGCACTGTTATGCATTTAAGTACATGATTTAATGCATTATGCATCAAACCCATTTTGTATTATGGATTAATAATGGTTATCTGGATAAAACGTCATTCTCCGATTACTAGTAGTTCATTTAGAACTGGTATTTTTGTTTAAACAAAAAACTTAAATCAACACTCATCCAATATGATGACGATAGAACCAGTGTTAAGTTGACTTCCATTACTTACCAGACGTTCCAGACTCGCTGCATACCATTAAATCTTTAGCTTTCATCACCACAATTGTAAGTCTTTCTGCTGTTGGCAAATAACTCAAGGAGAGAAGGATATCACCAAAATCGCCTGAAAACTGAACAAAAAACTTTATTATTAGCTCAGTATATATAACAGTCTAAAAATGTTATCGGCTATTTTTGCACTTTTTGTACTTTTGAGAGATTCAAATAAAGATTATGGATCAAATCAAATAATAATGACATCATTTAAATGTGAATATATTAATATATTAAAATTATTTTATCTTTATATCTTTTATTTAATCAAAGTTGAGTTTTAAGTTATTTTATGAAATGTATTTTTTCCAGACGACGTCATTTATGTGTTATTGGTTACAAATTGAATTTTAAAGGCATTGTACATGTTTACATTTAGGTTCTAACTCTGTAGAATTTTATAAAATTTGTAATAAAAATCAAGCAATTTTACATAGAAAGTTTTTACGAACCATATGAAAATAGATTCTTGAGACGGCGTTTTTTTAACAGGCACAACCAAAAACAAATCAAATGTACTATTTTTAATCATTTTATGTTACCTATTTGTTTGACAAAGTTTTTTTTATATTTCTAAGTAGGACTTTTATGTATGGGTAAAACAATATTCAAATTTTACCGTGTTCTGATTCAAACATCATAACTGCATTTTATGGTCATTAAAAATGCGGTTTCCGTAATGGGTACTTCCCTTTTAATCGTTTTGGTTCTCTTCCAAGAATGTCTTAGTTATATATACAATAAAATAAGGTTTACGAGAAGTTGTTTCATATACATATATTCATAATCCTAAGAATAACATTTTTGTTCCACCAACAATAATTCGTAAAACGTTGCTTAAAGTCATCGATCTGCATAGAAGTAATGTTATATCATTACACTATAAGAAATATAAACATGTAAACATTTTACCGAGTAAAACATTATATCTATAAATTATATCAAAATGTGAAATTCTCATGCCAGGCAAAAACAAATTCTTAGACATAATAAAAACACTATAAGTTATCTTGTAAGTACGCTCTCTGACTTATGTCCATTATTTGTAGACTGAAGATAGGCGTTATACTTTATAAATTTGTTTTATGATTATTGCCTATCAAACACATAACAAAACCATTATTTATTAGTCTGAAATAGAATATGTAAATTGAAAATACCGTTTTAAATAGAATTACATAGTAAAACAAATCAGGAATTAGATGACTATATTATGTAAAAGGAAAAGTTACAGGGTTTTTTTTACCAAAATATTTACAAAAACCCCTTGTGCAAAATTTCTTTAAAAATAGATCAAAATAAATGACTTTAAAATAATATTATTATTACCGATAAACAACAGTTCAGAACAGTTAGGATAATGTCATTATCTTGGGTAATATTGGTATTTGGTTTGGTATTTGTTCAGATTCTTTTTATATTGTCATCGAATCTTTAAAAATAACAAAAACAGCTCATTATTTTACAATGTATAAGACAGCGGAACCTGCTTCCGGTTTTTAGATATATTTGTAGCATAATTAAGGATCTTGGATTCATCTTGTACGTGATTGTGTTTAAATGACTTGGGGCAAAGAGTTTCATCTGACAATCTTCTATAAGCTTCATTACGTTCTTTAATGAAAGAAAAATTACAAAATCCTAACAACTCCGTCCAGAAAATAATTACATAAAAAGGAATGTATAACATCTTCAGGAAAACGATTTTATTTCAATTTGTTTTTGAAGTTGATGAATCTCGCGTGTGTTATAATTTAAAAATCTTAAGTAGGCGTATTAAAGACCAACAAATTACAAGAAAATATGATAGGTAAACCAAATAAAGAATAAAAATCCTTTAGATAGATTTTAACTAATAAACTCAAACGATAGACTCGTATTGAATTTTAGAAAATGCTTCTTAAGCAGAAAAGACAAAAATAAATGTTGTTTAGGCTGACTTTCTAGATTGCATAATCTATGGAAAAATTTGAAAAAGTGATCTATATAAAAATATTATTATATTTTGAAATGTTCTTACTTATCAATTACGTACAAAATGATGGTAAAGTAAATAAAGAATGCACCCTTTAAAATATTTTAACTGATAAATTTAAATAAGAGAAAAGTATTTAATTTAGAAAACGCTTATTAAGAGAAATACTAGTATACAAATACAATTTGTTGATAAGGAATAAACTGCATAATCTTTAAACAAAAATATAAAAATATTTAGTGTATTAGGAGATGTTCCATAAAAAATTAAATGCGATTGTATTTGTTAGATAAACTGCATAAAGATTCAAAAAGCCTTTGAATAGATTTTAACTAATAAACTAAATTGGCAGATTCTTGTTGCATTTTAAAAATACTTACGCAAAATAGACAAATACAATTTGTTAAATAATACTGGTTTTCTATATTGCATTATCAGTGACAGTTTGAAAAAATGGTGATCTACATACTACAGAAAGTGTGGTCCTATAATAGGGTAGAGATAATTTGCAGTAGAAGGCAGCAGTCGTTGGAGAATAGTAACTGCATGCATCTAAAATAATTTTTCATGGTATTAATTTGAATCTTTTGTTTACATTGTTAAGAATTCATGAATGGCTTTTCATTTAAAAAGTAAAAGAACAACAAACCCCGTATTTTTAAAAAGTAACACACTAAGGTTTTTGGTTTTATATGTGTTTTGAATATTTTTTATCTTTGTATTTATTTGTCACTTTTTCTTTGATATTTGTTAATTGCAAGTTACATATCTAAAATCTCTTATTGCTTTTTCTGGGACTTTCCTCATAGATTTTGTAGTAACAATTTAAAAAAACGCTTTTCAAACAATTTAACAAAACAAACTTTTTTCTTTTATATAACGTAACTTAATTATTCCTGCAATTTGATTACTATGGAGTTTGAAAATCAATTTGGTTTGATAAATGGTACAGCTTCTTTTACAGTCGATTGTTTAATTTATGTAATACTTGATCATAGATCTATGTAATCGATAAGACATTATAGTACAGTCCTAATCTTTAATACGATATCAACACTTTTGTTTGGTATTATAAACGTAATTTCTTTTGTTCCGTTACTCAAATCATGATTCCTTGGAGATTAGATATGTCATTTCTTTCAATCTATTGTTCACCATGAAATGCCAGATTATTGGCGTGTTCGCGTAATTAGACAGCCTTTGCAATCCTCACCTTTATTATGTAATCAACTGCTGTAATTGTAATGCTCTACACATAATCCTACTATTTTGAAAATTCGCTCGGGAGTAATGATGGAATCAAATCAAGAACCTGTCTAATTTATACTTGATTTTGTCTTTGTCCAATAATGTTGATTAAATATCATGATTGTAGATTTAACACCTTAACAATACGCGGTTTCCAAGATACTCCGGAAAGAACGTGTTTAGCTTATAAATTAGCACGCATGTCATAAAGGTTAATTGGAATTGACCAGAAAGAGAAAATTAAAATACTAGTATATAGAACGAGATTTACACTTTTTATGAAAATAATTTTTTTTTCCAAATGCAGGTTTGTTGTTTTTTTTCAGCCGTTACGAGGGATAGGTTATGCATATTTTAAAAAATCATTTAATTCGATCTCCAGCATGTTAATATTTGGAAATAAAAATCATGCTGATATCAGCTTTTAAAGTAAGTCATTACATAAATAAGATTAAGTCTTTTTTACTTCCAAACTAGGAAATCCCGTATTAGATTTGTCATTTCAAATGATTAAAGCAAAGTAATTGTTACGTACATTAACTATGTTGCAGAAATGAGCTGTTGCAAAAATAGGATAATAATAAAAAGGATGGTAAAACTTAATCCTGGTAACTAATTGGGTTTCAAAATCTAATAAGTAAACATAGTTTATTAAATTAGGATAGCTCTGGCTGGTGCATACATTTTGTTTGATTTAATTTTAACTTTAGTTTTGTGTTCTTTTGTTATACATGTGTACTGTAATAATTTTTGATAACCTTTTATATATATACATACAGTGTTGTTCAGATTGCATTATGAAATATAACGAAATCACTTAATTTTTGAATTTTGATGTATAACAAATTCTGTCTATTTGGCTAACATCATCAATGTAACTTTGTAACGCTTCAATAAAACATCTATAGATCTTATCTTAAAGAAGAAAAATATCACATAACAGCAATGTGGAATGTCATATACAATAAGCTTATTTTGCTGTTATAAAATTGGTTAACAATGTTTTTGGAATACGTCTTATAAACAGAATTACTGCCCACGCAGAGTAAACTTCTTTGTATGCTTTAAGGGAATAGATGTATAACAATATTTAGACAAGCTTGTTGAAAGCAAGTTTGAGTATAGACGTAATGATCAAGACGTATCTATTCTAAGTATGGTTTCAATTTTGTCACCGTTTTTGATCCCGCTGGTGTAAGTCCAAGACGCCAAACACAAACAAATCTTTTATAATACTTTTGCTTTATCTTCATATTAATCATTTTCAAAGTTTAAACCAGATTATTGGGAACAATGGACTACGTGTCAAATAAACAGGTTTATTAATTGTATTTTAATTTCATATTTAACTTTTAATTTGCACTAGTTTGCTTATCGTTTGTTGATGACAGATTGTCGCTGAATGTACATTTACCAGTGCGGAGTAATGTAAGCAATTGACGACCAGCGTGTAGTAAAATGTATGTGGGCTGTCAAAATAATATAGCCTCATTTTCATGTTTGTAATTTGCAATAGATATGCAAAAGATTTCAATAATTGTTTCATATACTATTCAGCATGAGTTCTATGTTTTTATAATGTTTTTAAATAAGAAATTTATTTATATTGTTAATTCAAATAAAGATGGAAAACATTTAACTAACGAAGTTTTTGCCGAGTTAGTATGAACAAGTTTTGAACATTTAAAATTGTTACATGTCAAAAGAAACGTAATGCATAAGTGATACTGTGATACTGTCTACATTGAACGCATTACGACCAGCAAAATACGATGTAAAAATACAGTTGATATTTTAAAATATATATATATATATATATATATATATATATATATATATATATATATATATATATATATATATATATATATATATATATATAAAATTTTGCTTTTTTTTCTATGTATTCTGTTATTTGTAGTTATTGACAAGAGAGCTATGGAGCAAGAAAAACAAAAGTTGTGGGTTCGAACCCCGGTCGGGTCTGACACAAGACTTGAAAGTGGTTAGAGACTGTTCTTTCGCCAAGCACTCGGTATTACGAAATGAAAGTCACGGTTCTTTCAAATAGGGACCTTATAATAAACCAGGCCCCGTGTCAAAGCAGGCGTGGCACGATAAAGAACCGTGCCGTATAATGCCATCAGTGCAACGCACAGGCAAAATTTCTGCACTTTCGCCTATATCTGGCGACATCTCGATATAAGTAAAATATTCTTGACTGGGACGTAAAACACCATTAATCAACTCAACTCTACACTGCAAGATATATAGGTTGTAGAGGCTGGTGAGGTTCAAGTTATTATGTTGGCTTCTTCTATTTCATCACTTACAACAAACGAATTCATTATAGATTTTAAAGCTGCATTAAGTTTTCCAAAGAAAAAATTAAAACGGAGCTAATCTAATTAATGATGTTCCTAATGAAAAATGTTACATTTGGTTCAACGATAAAAGCTCGAATAAATACAGAAATTACAGTATTTACCCAGCGAGATGCAGCATTTGGGATCTAATATTAGAACATGATTACGTCATCAAAACCCGGGTCATTTAAACACAACTTTCATAACGGTTAAATACGATAAATTAAACACAGAACTTCGTTGAATTTGTCAATTGTGACTTAGTAAGGGATACATAACACCATTTCAAATACATCTGGATATTAATGAAGGACAATTAATGCAATCTGTCACGTTTCATATTCGATTCTAGGGTTTTCCGTCCATCCGTGCGCATGCTCCAAGCTCATAATTACCATCGTAAAACACTGACCAACCGGTCAGAGGATTCCGTTTATTTACAGCTAAAAGAAATGAAATTTTAGAAAATGAATATCACGGATCGTGGTTAGAAGATATCTTTTTTAAAAAAATATATATTTTTAGAAAATCAAAAAAAAAAAATCAGAAAATTGAAAAACTTAATGCAGCTTTAATGTAAAAAAAATTATAAAGTATATAAAAAAGTTAACCTGAAATATAATATTTACATTGTAGAATAATTTAAAAACTAATTTGTATTTTTGTGACGCTATCTACCGATCGATCACACTTTCACTACAGACAAAACATATTGAGAGAGGGTTGTAAGATTCCGACTGATAAAGCTTGTTCGATACAACTGAATTATACTTGAAAAATCACCAATTTTTAAGCAAAATTGTTAATTTTCTTACATATTTCTGGAATTTTACCATTTTTTAAAAACTTTTGTTTTAACTGATGGTAAACAAATTGTTTTTATACCTTTTTTAAATGTAGACGTTTTGATATATTTGAATATATATATATATATATATATATATATATATATATATATATATATATATATATATATATATGACGACAGTTTTTAATAATTAGAAGAAATAGAAGGTGAACTGTTGTTTGTATGATTTATATGGATGGCATGATAACACTTGCATAATTTTTTAAAGAATTATGTTCTTTTTGACGAAAAAGTGGTCGGGTACATACGAATTAATAAAGCCGTTTCAATAACGGACCAATATATATCTATGTAAAAATGTAAGCAACTCGTGCCAAAGTTGTAAAACTCGTGCACACCGGTTAGTAACTCTTGCGCACAAGTTCCATAACTTGTGCGCTCAAGTTAGTAACCCGTGCCCACCAGATACTAACTTGTGCGCGCAAGTTAGCAACTCTTGCGCACCAGTTATATTTTTTTATTTTTGGTGACCCTTCTCGTCTTCCGTAAAAGTCAATATTCGTCTGAATAAACATAATAAATTTTGTGTTTTACCAATGTACAAAACCTAACCAAAAATGTGTTAATAATTATACATCTACATATAGCAAAAAAAAAAAAAAAAAAAATGGGGTGAGGTAAGTTACACATACTCTCTCTCTCTCTCTCTCTCTCTCTCTCTCTCTCTCTCTCTCTCTCTCTCTCTCTCTCTCTCTCTCGCTCTCTCTCTCTCTCTCTCGAATTAAGTAATGATAATAAATTACCTTTTGATATCTGAGTACATCACACCACATTTCGACACTGTTACTAACATCAACCTTTCCCAAGTCTATTCGCACTTCGCCAACAACTTTGTGTCTTGAAAATTTATCATAATCATATATTTGAAATGTAATCATCTTTTCTTTAATATCGTCAAATGTGACTGGAAATTTAAAATATTCATTAAAGAAGGGATTACACGTCTTTCGTTTGACCGATGATTGGCGTACCCTTTCATCTACCTCCGGAACCATGGTTATCCGTACATAGGGATCACCAAATCCACCGTCCTCTTTTAAGTCAGTATTGGACAATTCTTGAGCTACAATTTTACAAAAGAAAAGAATAGATGATTGAAGCTGAATTTTTCCAAATTTACTTACAAATGCTTCATAGTAAACGCATCAGAACATCTAAGCAATAAGAAAATAAACAAAGAAAAATTCGATTTTGTAATCCTAGTAAATCCAGTTTGTTTTCTCAATTTTGATATACTAATTAATTATTTTGATAGTGGCTATTAAAACTACCGATATGATTATTTCATATTTTAAAAATTACATTTGGTTTTAATTTAACAAATGGTGTTGTATTTCACTATTCTTTATAAAATAGCAAACATATCTGAATATTATGCAATTAATGAGTTGAAAAAGGAGAAACAATTTTTAAAATCAAAGTCGAGAATTTTTCATTTACATCGATGCGGTCAATTCTTGGATGATGGAAATAACAGAAGTGTCGTCAAAAAATCTTCGGAAATCGAACTCGCAAATTTTTTTCGCATTAGTATCTATCTCGATTGAGATTCGAACATACGCGGCGTGAGGCACTGTGATCCGTAAACTCGAACTTTAGACCCTTGATTTCAACATATGTGTTTATCATACATTAGAGTAGATATGTAGATTTGTTCACCCGCAGTAAGTATCTTTTTCCGATGATGTTTACCTTCATTAAAACATTTAATTTTGAAAAATAAAACGAGTAACAGGTTAAAAAATTATCTTAAATAGTAAAGTAACTTGGAAAAACTAAAGAAAAATAAACCTTTAAAAGAAGGCAAAAAGTATTCTGTGACAATTTTGGTACGATTTTTTAAAAAATTTTGTTATTTAGGACGATTCATTAATTTTTGTCCAAGACATTTTTTGTGGAATTCAATGGAGGAAAACATTAATTTTATAGAGTTTCTGTCTATGAAATCATATTTGACGTAATCGGTGTGTTAAAAATTCGGGAATTTTTTCTGGGAAACTTTGTTGCGTAAAGGAAATAAATAAATAATTTCCATCCAGATCAAGTTATTGTACTTATCCAATCAAATGTCACCGTGTATAGACAAGAGGCCTATGGAACAATAAAAAGGATGTTTATACAAAAATTACTTAAGCTATTTGTATAAACCCCTTAACTGCAAGAAACACGGATTGCACCAGGTGTTTTTTTTTTTCAATAAGTCGTGTGTGACGTAATTGTGTTTTCCGAATTCGGGAAATGTTTCATGGAAGAAACTCCGTTGCGTAAAGGAAATAAATGAATAACTTCTATTTTGATCATATGATTGTACTCATCCAATCGATTTGTCAGCATTTATGAATGAGGTATGAAAATTTAAAGTCAACAAGGATGTAGGATTGCTGGATATAAAATCGCATCTACCTGCACTGATGTCAAAAAATTGTTTATTAAAAAATGCCTAAAAAATACAAAATCTACAAAAATCTAACTTCAAATTTATATTTCTTATTTTACTTATGATCTAAATCTGCCAATTATTATTCTAGAAAGCACAGAATACACTTCCAAAACAACAATCTGATTTAAAGAAAAAAACAAGCAATCCTTTGAAACTATTTTTATTCAACAATTCTTTAAATTCATGTTATCTAGTTCTATTCAAGGAATTCAATCTGACATATCCTAGTTTCATACCACAAATGCTTCAATACTTCAGATATAGAATCTAGTTCCATTCTTCAACAAATGTGAATAAATGAGACATTTAATCTAGTTCCATGTTCTAGTTACATTTAGTTTTTAGTATTCTAACAATCATAATTTTTTAATAGTACAGTTATAATATCATAATTATGGGTACAGCACTGTTCATCATTATTATTATTATTATGAATGTTATTTTGTTTTTTGGAATTATATATATACTAGCATTATCATATGTACTCTGACTAAGGAAAGGACTTATATAGGCAATGCCTGCTGTCCAATCCTATTCAAAACAAATGTTTGAATAAAATATTGTTTAAATTAATTAGTTCCATTGTAAAAATGTGAATAAGTCAGACTTAAAAATCTGATTCCATATCATAAATGTAAATAAATAAGTTATGGAATCTAGTTCCATACCACAAATGTGAATAAATAAGACATGAAATTTAGTTCTGTACCACAGTTGTGAAACATAAGACATGGAAGTTGGTTCCATTAAACAAACGTGAATAAAAAAGACATTAAATTTATTTTCATATCACATATCTGAATAAATAGGTTATGGAATTATGTTCCGTCACACAAATGTTAATAGATTAGACATGGAATCTAGTTTCACACTACGAATTTGAGTAATTAATCTTTGAAAAGTTTATCTATTTATTCATACAGTGAACGAAAGGTGTAAGATACAATCGAACTGACAAACAATAAATTAATGTCAGTTTAAGACCTTTGTATAATTCGAGTTATAGCCTTAATCAATTTTAGTTGACACTTTATGAAAACTTATAATAAACAATGAGAAGAATCATGAAGATGATTGAATATGATACATTACACTGGCTTAAAAACATTGAGGCAAGCGGAAATTAAAAGAGGAAGCCTTGGCATTAGTTTTAAATACAACCAAGATAACGCAGCTAATTTCAGTATTAAAAAACATCACTTGGAAAACAAATCTCGCTTGATATAAAAATACTTGTAAACATTATTATAATACGATCATAAGTGATTATCAGCCTGTTAGTTGCTTGCAGTCAGAAAAAGTTTTCTCAGAGTTCTATGGTTTCATCAAGCATCTCGGTTTTTACCGCCCCAGTGAAGAAATTTTGACCGAGATGTAGCACATTATAACTCCACTTTTTTCTATCAGCTCGTATTTCTTTAATCAAACTTTAAATTGTAACATAATATGTGCAGGGATATATATAAGCCAACAGTTGAGTGTATGTATGTAAGAAAAATATCATGCTATCATTTGCTTTTTCAACACAAATACAAAGTATTTAAAATGTTTACTAGCCGCCTACGACGAAATTTTTCTAGAAACATCGGTTCAATGATCAGTTATAGCAGTTTTTCATCATGGGGTTCGTATTGCCCACGAAAAATCGGAAATGTAATGTCTTTATTTAGTAAAAACAAAAAGGGGGGAACAAGAGAAAAGTTTTTCATGACGCCAGAATGTACAATGCAATGATTTCCTACTTAAAGTTTGTTTAACAATTTAAGGCAAACCCTTTCATTTTTATGTAGAAATGTTTAGTGCAGAATGGTTGATCTTGAAATCATAAAGCGCGTATTAGCTGTTCCAGGTATAAGATTGGCATGGCAAAAAACATCATTTAAGAGCAAAATTCCTTTTGTAGATTAAATAATACCGAATGACAAGAAAGTCACTAAATTTTCGCGAAAATAAACAAGTTTTAGAACTCACAAAACTAATATTAATATACCTATATTATAACAGTATCAATACATGGTTTAAGTGTGCATTGTATTAAGGTAATTTGTTAAGACTTTGATCAATATTTTCAAGACAAAGATGTTAGGTTTTTTTTTTTTTTGTTTGTTTTTTTTTTTTGTTTTTTTTTTTTTTTTGTTTTTTTTTTGTTTTTTTTTTTTTTTCCTTTCGGTAACCTATTTCATGAATTCCGGAAATTAAAACATGTATAAAACAGGCAGTAGAAAATGTCGTTTGAAAATCAATTACATCTATATTGATTTTAAATGACGGTAATGTAATTGCTGAAGTTGATGAAGACAATTGCTAAAAGAATTACAGGCACAACAAATTAATATATAACGAAATAGACAAGGTTGTCGTAAAAACATTCAAAACATATTTTTCACTTCATTATTTTTTTCACATGTCTGTCTTTTCTTTCATAAACACATATCATTTACCATGGCAACCTTAATTATACAAAGAATGTTTATCGAAGTGTTAATTTATCATCGACTGTAACTGTAAAGTCAAAAAATGGGAAAAGCAAGTATAAAGCCTTCATTATTTCATATCAGATAAGTTTTTTTAAATAATTTTTCATACAAGGTAATTTATTTTAAATAACTTTTTAATGGCGGTAAATTTTCAAAGCATGTATTTCAAATAATAACGAGTTTATTGATATTTTGTCAGTGCAATTTTTTTATTTGAACTATAATCTACCAATTGGTTTTTAGTTTTCTTAAATTCCGAACCTAAGTACTTTACTTGCACATGACGCAGTTCAAAGCCTAGAGGCTTGGTTCTTGTTACTGGGAAGGTTTTAATGAAATGGAGTTGTTACAGTGTTGTATCTGACTCTATCATTTAGGACAGAAATGAGTGATGAAATGTCCGTGTTATGAACTTATAAATGTACAAATTAATGTCTATAACCAAATTAATTAAACGGTTAATGCTTTTGTTTTACACACGGTTTCGTGCAAACTGGTGATCAAATTTTGCTTTCGGTATTCAAATCGCTGTTACACAATGGGTGTTTCAAAGCAAAAGCTTATCATCGTAATACATCTGTCTTGTTTAAAACTAAACTTTTGACAAGATATTGTGTTCATTTTGTTTCAGAAACAAGGCTTTTCATCGGAACACACCTTTTTTGTAACAAACTAAGCGTGTTTAAAAGACAAAGCTTATCATTGGAACACACCTTTTTACAGACTAAACTTGTTGACAAAATATTGCCCTAATTGTGTTTCAGAGTTAAAGCTTATCGTTGTATATACAAGCTGTTTTTAGACTTATCTGGTTGACCAGATATTTTTTTACAGTCACAGATAGATACATAACGCCTAGAGTTCACCCTGATTGGTATTTTCATCTACTAAAACTAATGACAGACTAAGACTAATTGTTTGTCAATGGCGTCCGAAAACAAGTGTTATTTGAATTTTAAAAGAGGTGACTTTTCTACATCTCAAATTGATGTTAAGAAAAGCTTATTTCTTTTTTTTAAAATCTCATTACGAGCCAAAGACAGAAAAGAATCTCGATAGAATTTTAAAAAATTGCAAACGTAAGATTGGTTCAGAGAGTGCTTTATACAATAAGCAACATAAACAGACCGACAAAAAAAGAAATTTTATATCTCTCTTATATCAATATATAATAACATTCTGTCACTTATAATCGCTTTGAAAGGTCATACTTTACATTAAAAATGGTGAGTCAATCATAAAACTACACAAGGTAATGTCATAATCATAAAAACAAATTATTGTGTCGAACTTTAAAAATAAGTTTTAATTAACATTCAATGTACTTTGTATTTAGTTTTTTGTACCCTTTAACAAATAAACATGTCAATTTAAATATACATCCTATTATTTTACTAACAAGGAAACATTCTGTTTGTCAATTAATTTCTGGTGGGAAAACATTTTCATTAAATTTGGTATTAAAATGTGACCTTGGTATCTAGAACAGTACATGGACTATGTATTAATTAAATAACACAGATATTTCCCTGCCATTTAAAGAACCACTCTAGAATATTAACATATTAAGTTTAATTAAGAACACCACATGGGTATAACAGTACTTAGTGCCGTCTTTAAGTTGCACACCTTGGATAAGTAAAGGCTTATTTTGATCAGGCACCCTAGAGGACATTCCATATACTTTCTAGCACAATTGAGCACCCTGGACAATGACCTTTTGTTCAATAGCAAACCCTAGATGACAGTCTAGACCTTTCATAAAGCCGAAGACATTTGATAAACCCGCTAACAGAAAAGTACTAATATCTTCAACCATCCTTTGAAATTAGTCGTTTTATAACATTACATATGAACATGTACCATCCTGAAAATTGTATGGCTTTTATACTATTCATTACCTTCTATAAGATGGACCACTACGTCGGATGTTCTAAAGTCGTATTTTACTCTGATATGAAGTCTACCATTGTTTTGATCTAAGGAGGACTGCTGTAAAACAGCATCTTTTCTAGGATATAAATCTGGTCTAATAGCACCTGTTATAAAAATAAAGAAATCAGAAGTTAAAAACATGACTTTTGTAAAAGCGAGAACAAACAACGAACAATGTCCAAATAAAACGAGAGAAATAAGAAACGTTACAAGGGGAAAATTGGGCTTTATAAAAAGAGTATAGATGTATCTATGAACATTGCAAAAATCTAAAGACATTATCGTGAACTTAAGAAATGAGAAACACACTATGTAGCAATATTAGGTAAATACAACATCGAACGTGAGTAGCACTAGGAACATTATATTCTGTTATTTTCTTCAAAATAAGGAGATATCTGTTAAGACGTAAAATTGGAGCCTTGCTTGTGAAAACTGTTCGTTATATAGCAGAAAAAGTAGAGAACAGAATTGTATTATATTTTGTACTTAAAAATATTTTAAGAACAAACGCTGCTTTTTATTTTATTAAATGATAAGACTTTTCCAAACAATATAACTATAATTATGCAATGCATGCGGTACTTAAAACGTACTTTCTTTACCATTTTTATTAATCTCGAGGATTTATATAAACGTTAGTTCATTTGGTGCGAAGGTGTGTTCAAGTGCTTAGTTATGGCGATCTTTAGTGTGCTAGTACGCTCGCCGGTATCTTTGCCGATAAAAATCGTAAACCATTTATTCCATTATACTGGTGCGGAGACAGCCATTAAGGGCCTACGAAATGGAAAAACTTTTCTCACTTGCTGCCGACCGGCGGTGTACTGACAGCGGTGAGACACTTCGAGTTTGAAGGCTAACGGCTAAATAACTTGGCCATCGCGGCCTACTGCCATCTACCTTATTCCAACCATTTATAATTCAGAACTGGTGTAAGATTTATACCATTCTAGATTAACTGTTCAAGCCAGATTTTACTTACCAAACGATGGGTCAAATATAAAGCTATCTACACTTGTATCACTTTTTGCACTTATACTGCTAGTATCTTCTGTAAACGGGTCACTTTTAACGCTACCACGTGACATTGTAGAAATACTTGTTCTAGACACTGTTGAATTAGAACGAGGTTGGACAGCTCTGTGTTCTTTCGTTAGCTGCACCTCCTGTTTCGAATTAAAAACAGCCTTTAAAATTATCTTTTATCGATAGATTCGTTGATTTAAAAACATCGCTTTTAAAAAGGCATAGCTTAGGACATATGACTCATGATTCTTTTCTATTTTATTATTTTGTCATTTTGCTTTTTTTAAGTCATAAACTTTCATAATAAATTCAATAACAGGCCATACATCCAAAATGGAAATTGTCAAAAAATGCAGATTTAGATTAGAGTAGTATTATTTACTTTTGCTTAACATTTAAATTAGCTTGTTTTGTGATTAAGCAAAGATCATCAGCGATGCCCTAACCAATCTATTGTGAATCTTATGTTTGTTCTATAATTGGCACTTAACTACTTAACATTTACATTCACTAGTCTATGGGAAGACTTGTTTCACTTGTTAGTTCGAAAAAGGAGTGTATCTTTTCATTTTATCAAAAACATTTTATCAAAATCGCGCTGATTATATACTCACCAGAAACTTTAAAGCTTATACCATATAATAATGAAAAGTCAAATATAAGGGCTATATAGAGGTGAGAAGGTTTTTGTTTTCAATTAAAGAATAAGCTGTTCCTTTTAATTCAGATTGATGTAAATTTTCTTGTTTTTAAAGAAATAATAAACCAAATGCGATCGTCTTTCGTCTAACACACGAAAGGATTTCCTGATTAGAAATCTATACATATTTTCGAATCCCATTTCCGTTTTCTTAATTAAAGTCTGAAAACACGACATGGAAAACATGTCATAGATTTTCTATTGTTGTGTTACTGCCATTTTCAATGACAGAAAACTACATTTACTGAAAAAATAAATAATCATCATCTTTACATGTGATGATGTTTTGTAAAAATATAACGCATATTATATAAGAGAAAAGAATCAAATAAAATACTGCATCAGTTAAATATTTTATCCATCGTATGATATATATGTATATTTTTTTTGTTAAAACTACTGCTATAAGGTAATATAAAGTGTTTAATTTCTTTCCAGAAAAGTTTTTGTCAACATTTTTACAGTATAAACAATTTATATATTCTTAAACTTGCTCTATTTTTAAACACAGTTTACATATCCAAAAAGAATATACAGTTCAGAAATTACGTAGTACTAAATAAAAACTTGACTTACTTTCAACAAATTTAAAAACAGATTTTAGATAACGGTTCAGTAAAACCTATTTAAAGACTCGGTAATCATGTGACGGAAAGCAGTCATTATCATCTAAGTCCTTCTGGTAGTCAATTAGAAGCTTATCATCAAAGGGTTTGAAAACGAACGTGACAGGAAAGCAACCATGAAAAGACCAACAGTCAAAAATATGAGAGTGTAAACTGTTTACAAAAACTTTAACATGATTTATCGTGCCCTAATTAACACTCTTACTGCAACAATCGTAAAATTATCCATAAATGTACCAGAAATTAATGTGGTTGTTGATAATTTTTATTTTTTCGAGAAATCAATACCTAATTTCAGCACCCGATCATGTTGTTGACAGTACAGGTAAGGAAGTAGGAACAGGTTCTTACTTGTATATTTAATCAAATGCACAGAATAGAAAGGTGAATAAAGGCTAGTTTGTAAGTTATGTCGTTTAAACTAAACAAAACCCAGTATGGTAGAAACAGCAACATCCATTGTATGCATGGTCATTATCTATTGTAACCTATTGTCTTTCATTCAAGGACTTGAAATTCTTGACCAGTAAAGTTGGTGCTTTGACTTTGAATTTTTGAAATAACTATGATAAGAACTATACTATTACAATCTTTCATATCTTGTTTTTAAATCCTCATAATTTTGTTTTGGTACAAACATTTATTAATTAGCAATTTCCCGACTAAGAAACTTAATTAGCACATTTATTAAAAATGAAAGAAGACTCAGGTACCGATTACAGTTATATTTTGTCTGGCAGGAATGAAATAGAAAACACGTATTTCTTTTCCGTTAACGAAAAAAGGGGAGACTTAAAAACTTAACGTCTCATGTTTCGTCTTTTGTGAACGCCTACAAACACACACACACACACACACACACACACACATATATAGAGATACCGGTTAATGCACATTCAAGTACTATGACATATCCAGTATTTAACATTTTGTTTTGTGTTTGTAAATCTTCTTAAACTTAACCAGATGTACAGGTGTATTTAATAACATGTTATAACACATAGTAACGTATTATAACACATAGTAACGTATTATAACACATAGTAACCTATTATAACACACTACTTATCACTTTATTTGTAATTTTGCCTGTCCAAAATTTTGTCTACATGTTATTGCTCATTAGATGTTAAGTGTTCTTGTGACATTAGCTTTTGCTATGTTACGAAAGATCTGAAAAATTGTAAAAAGCAAAACGACAGTAAATAGCTTACCTTGTGCCTTTTGATTGATGTTGTTTATCAAAAAGGTCACTATGGAAACTTTACTTACAAATATTTTGATAAATTTAAACTACAGTATATAGCTTACCATTTCCCGTCAGATCAAAAATGTTTATGTGGTCGGTCACTATGGAAACTTAAGTTTTGTAAAGATTTGACAAATCAAATCCACTATAAATAGCTTACTATCCCCATATGATTGGAGATGTTCGTCTAGTCGGTGATTTTGAAAACTTTAACACATTTGAGTGTTTAATAAAGATTTTAAAAAGACCTTAGATAATTTAGATCTTAAACGTTCATCAAAATGGCAGTTGAGGGCATGCTTTATACCGTTCACAAACACTTTTTTCGATTTTGTTATCAAAATTGCATTATAAAAGACAAAATGTTATAAAATATATTTTATTTATCTTGTTTTTGTTTGAATTGTCCGAAAAATGTTATCACATCTTATCAATGGCCTTATATTTGCTTATTTGGTTTCATGGATTGTTTATGATATTTGCAATGAAACTAAAATATTTTGTCACAATGGAGTTTTATCATACAACAAAGCAGTTATACTTCAAATTTACTTAGAAAGATGTTGGTGACGTTCGAAGATGCTTTCTATATACTCAAAAATGCTAGTTGTTGTTTATAAACTGTTAATCCTTAAAAATATAAACTGATAATATATTTAAAAAAAACAATAGATGTAAGTATGCAGATGATAATTTTATAGTATGTATGTTTTATTTTCACTGAAAGTTTTACAACTTATAAGTGCATATACAATATAATACAATATTTGGCAATGTACATGGAAAATGCTATATGAAATTGACATATTTACAACAAAATAATCATTCTATATAATATATTAGTTACTATTTACAAAAAAGTATTATATTAAATAAGGAGAGTGGACACGCAAATAAACATAGGTTGTTGACCAGTGGATACAGCAGACGCACAAGGTCATTGTGCTCCCTCTACCTGCAATGCACCCGCTATTTCTACTAATCATCAAGGGTTATGCCTAAGCATATGTACAAATTATTCTTATTAATAAAAATCAAGAAAATTTAAATAAAGTAATATTATACATACATAAAGCAATTACAATAAAATAATAACCTAAGAACAGACATATTATTTCTGATTTGAAGTGCCCTAATCAAATATTTGCTTAAATTTGACAGTTCCTATACATTTTGTACAGATAGCAGCTGAATTAATTTGAAAACACTAATATTTCTTAATAAAACGAGAGCGTAAATTTGAATAGACAGGACATTTCAGAATGAAATGGAACTCATCTTCTATTTCATGTTGATTACAAAATATGCAGTATCTTTGGTCCCTTGGAATATTATAGTACCTACCTGTTTCAATGCATAATTTATGGCTTGATAGACGAAACTTTGCAATAACTTGTTTGTGTTACTGTAAGATAGGTTTTTTTAAGTATGATTGAGACAAAAATGTGAATTTAAAAACTGATATAAGTACCCTTTTGAAGAATTATTGAAGAAGTTTGCACAATCTTGTTCAAAAATTTCTCTTAACTTTGCTTTATACATAATTAAAAAATACTTTGGATCTAAAACATTTTGCTGTAACCATATATATCCCATTCCTATTCTAAACAGTTCATTTTTAACTTGTGTTACCCAATTAGATATGTTTGGGTTGTTTTCAGCATTTATGCACATTTCATTGTACAATGATTTTAATATCAAATTTTGTGTACAAAGTAAATGGATCCAGTATTATAATTAAATACAGCAGTGCAGTGATGCCTGAAGGCATTTTTCTGATCTTACAGCCGGTTGGCAGTGCCGTTATATCAAACTGAAAAAAACGTTAATTTTGTACTTTGTTCCCAACATTTCATTGCCGGAGCCGGTAACCGAACATGTAGTTATAAAGTGTAATAAAACATAACAACAGATTTGCTCCCAAAAATTTGTTGCCGTTAACTGAATATGCCGTTATAAAGAGTGCCGTTGTAAAGAGAGTTCATTGTAATACAGAAAGAATAATATGAATCAAAACAAGATGGATTTTAGTTTTAAGTCCTTTATATATGAACTTATCGTACAAAAGATATTCACTTTAAGAACGTACAATTTATAGTGGGTACAATGTCAAACGTATTATGTTGAACTCGGTAAAATAATGGGTTTTTTACTGGTCAGAAGTAAGTCAGTGTTCTAGCCATTACCGTCAAAGCTTGTATTTCAAAGCACTAAAGACATAGTGTTTGCTGTCGACAAAACAAAAAACTACTTAAAATTTATTACTTTAGCTTATTATACTTTGGGTAATGTGATACAAAGTCATCTTGTCCGCAAATTACTTCTCTTAACAACTATACCATGCAAGAAGAGAGTTTTGTAATTAAAACTTTTTTATACATAAATACGATACTTATCTATTTCGTTTGTTGCTTAAAATTTGAGTTTTGATATACTTAGCTAGCCGTATAAAATGTTATTTGAACATTTCTATATTACGACTAAGGGGATATTATTCTGATAGAGACCAATAAATCTCAAAGCACTGACGTAAGTAGCTATTCCTGGCTTAGTTTTTCACATTGTTTTATCGTTTAAATCCGGTTATTTTATTGCAAAACAATAAGATACTTTCATCTGTATCTAAATTTAGTGGTAATTATAATCTATATGTAACCTTTATCAAGGGAAAATTTAATTGGTGTACGGATGATAAATTGTTGATTGGAAATGAGGAAATAGTGCGTTTTATTTATTCTTTTATAGAATTAGATTTATATCTTTAATGTAATTAACCGCAAATCATTTATTTTTCCGAATTGAAAACATAATTACACAGCAAAATAACATGGAACATGGCAATTCTACACTGGCGTTATTTAATGACTAGGGAAAGAACAATGCCTTGAAAACAAGTTAACAATGTTAAATTTCTTTCGCCGATAATTATGTTTTTCATTTATTGTTACAGGTCGTTGTATCTTAACAGTTTAGTTTTTCAATGGATTTTATTTATAACTGTGCCTGTTTAAGCATTGGAAACTGAAACTCAATTAGTTGTTGTTTGATTAATAATTGTTATCTACCCCGTGAAAATTTTGTACAAAGTCTGTAAAAATACTATTCAGTAACTCTTTCGCAACCACTAGACTTTTACTACAGTATTTCTGAGATAATATATTCAAAATCTTTTATCTTGAGCTCTTTGCAAAACTCTCTGCACATCTCAGTTTCAAAAACAATCATGTAAAGTTAGGTAAAAATCCTTCAGTTTGTTTTTAAAAAAGATATGAATGGATTATGAAAATTATAACATGACCATGACCTTTACCTTTTACCTGTAAATGCATGCATTGCATCATCTTCTAAATGTGACTAACATTCAATGGACCTGGCAAGTTTCGATAAACAAATGAAAGCATTTGAGAGTAATTTTGAAGCCGACAAAGAGAGCTAACAAAAAGCAAAATAGGTTATATATATTATTCTGCACGCCGTAACTTTGACCTGGACTTTCACCAATTGTGTTATACGTATCTATGTTAACATTACAATCATGCATGGCAATTTTTTAAATTAAAATCCTGCTAATCTACAATGATTAAATAAAAAGAACTTCATAACAATATGAACAGTGTATAAATTCAGCAGTGCCAAAAATCTTATTAAAAAGGAAAATATAGAAACCGAACGAAATAAAAATATACTAAAATGGGGACTGTCTTGATTCACACATATAGTAGTCACTTATTTATAAATCTGTCTTTTTTTGCCGTCAGACAATTTGATATCCATAATGATGGTGTTTCGTAAAGCATATAATTAACATTGGTAGTACTATCAAATTATAATTATTTTTTAATATTTGAATGCAATATTCAACAATTTATTGTATCTAAAACTTGTCATATTATAATTTTTTTATCATATGACAGTATCAAAATGTGTAAAAATCTGTAAAATCTGTATTAAAAAAGTTCTTATGACGTCTCACAAAGCTACATAATTGCGAAATATTAAATGTCAAAAACATTGTAATTGCTCTTTGTTGCAACTATTTCTTAAGTTTTGAACAAACAGAAACAGGTGAAAACAAACAAAATTGATTACACCTACATGTCTCCAAAAATTAGAGTCACCATAAAAAAGAAAAAAAATGATACTCCCACATGTCTCCGAAAATAAGGGTTGCCATAGAAAACAAAGTTAATACAAGTTTATGTCGTAATAAAATTGATCTGTTACAACAACGTCTGTAAACTTATTCTTGTTTACTGTTACAGCGATCCATATCGATAAATAAACGACCGGATGTTTTTATGTTGACGGAGAAGACACAGGTGTTGTTTTAATTTTGTTTGCGTCTTCTTATCATTTATTCTAATTATATTTTTTTTATAAATCTAGATTTAAATAATATTTCTTTTAGAAAATTGACAGGTAAATTTTTATTTATTTTGGTTAATATTATTTGTAATTCTTTCATCTTGACTTGTAAATAATGATATCAAATAAAACAAGATGGGATCTGTCACGGCTTTTGGTTGGATATGATAATATATAACATATTCATATTCATTATAAAAATGGTTTATCACATGTTTGATTCTTGTATTACTTTTAATGATTTCTTTTAAAATAATATTATATGTTAAAAAAAACTTCCAGATCTTGGAAAAAATTACAATGTGCATGTTTGAATAGGCTTAGCAGAATGATGTGACGTCATGTCGCACCAGACTTATCGCGTCTCGTAAACGTAAAAATCCTCTATTGTTGAATATATATATATATATAAACAGCTGAAAAGATGTTTTAGTTATAAAGGTTGTTTTAGACGTCGTTGGCCAGTTTAGTATCTAGATCTGCCTCAGATCAAATACACAAAATCAATTAAAAACAACATATTCCAGACAAATGAAAATACATCCATACCATCCCTAAAATGAAAATTAAGAATTGTTTTTTAATCGTAAACAAGACTAAAATTTGAACCAATTCAACGGAAAAACCCGGAGTGGTACAGGGTTTCACAATGTGATAATGTAAATCAAATTATCGCATAGCAACGTATAACATGGGTTTGAAAGGTGAGAACCATCATGATAAGATCATTGTGAATTTAGAAACACTAAAATTAGCAGTCAAAATAATAAAATGAACCATGAAAAATATTACCAAAATACCCGCAGCAAAAGTAATTATCTATTTACCGGAATTTTAGCTCCAATGGCACTTAAATCTTCCTTATGCATTTGATGAAGCAAGAACTTTTTCAGACAAACACCCATTTTAATGCATGCGTCAAAACTCAAATACTATACATTTGAGGACAAAATTTACATCGATATGTAACATATATAAAGTTGTAACAGATGTGTTTGTAATAGAAATATAAATGTCACTTGTAACTTTGCCAATTCACGTGATGATTGACATAAAGTATAGAAATTTCAATGACTATAAAACCTATGATAATATAACTGTTTTCCATTGATGGAGGGGGTCAGACTAGAGGACTAAAACGAGACGCCTACCTCACAATACAATATACAATTTATTCGATCAAAGTCTAGTTTTCTAATGACACATGAGGTATTGGTGCCGTGGAGGTAAATTCGTAGGACAGTAATATTGCAATGATCGTTTCACTACAATCCAGGTTCAAGTAAATGTTTTCTGTTTACAGTAAACATTCATATCCATGACCTAAATTGGCAAACAGAAAATCCATGAGGAATCGCGTGTACTGAATATATCAGAATTAACGACCCGATATACATCTTAAATAAACCTCAGATGACAATATAAGAATGATTATTTAATTACTTCATACTTGTGTTATAGAAAAAAGTAAAAACAAGTGTTCTCACTTGAGATCCTGATGAAATTGACATCAATGACGGTGGTTTGTAATCTCCAACTGCGTCATATCCTGAAGGCGGTATGCACATGTGATGCTGACGCTTCCGGTAGAGACGGCAGATAATGATTATGACCACGCCTACCACCACACTGGTAACACCACATACCACCCCAAGCACCACAGCTGATACCATGTTCATTGGTACACTGAAATAATAATGAACATATTCATAATTGGAGGATGCATATACTAACGCAGCTTTTGTAAATTATTATCTAAGATCTTTTGATCTATATGTCAGTTTAACAAACATTCATTTGTGCTTAGAATGGATAACACAATCTTTTAAATCAACATGTTTCGCCGTAGCGTCATGTACCATTGCTAAATGCGTTTATGATAAAAATTATTTATTATACCTCATGTAATTTTCAAGATATTTGATTGGATAACTAACTGTTTGAAAATAAAATAATATCACCCTTTAGATTTACTAAGAATAAAGAATGGCGCGCGTGCTTCAGGGTAACATTAGTTGAGGAGTTATGGTAACGGGTAATATTACAATAAATATCACATGCGCAAAAGGAATCCTAAACCACACAACCGAGCGCATTTCGATCACAAGCAGCTAAACGTTTGATGGATACGATCTTTTATTAATATACAATTTATTCATATGCAGGCGTTTCCTTGATCAAGACTACCTGTGTGATATAGTAGCCAGGAGAAATCCTGCAGTGTATGGATTGGTACAGTAATCATTTTTTTTAAGTAACAGAGAATCTCAGTTTAAGAAAATATTTGGAGAAAGACATTTGGCATAATAAAATAAATATAACATTCATAAGAGGGTGATATTGCATATTTTCACCCTCTTATGAATGTTATATTTATATAATATGACAGTCGAAAAAGACAAAAGATTTACCTAAACTGATTAGCAGTGATTCTGCGAAATATGTGTAGAAGTTCAGAGCGCATTCAGCAAAGTGTACATAAAACAGAAAATTCTTTAACACTTTAACAACATAATATGTAACTTATTTAAGCATATTTTAGTTCACTTGTCACGACATATTGTGTGATTATCAAAATCGTTTCAAGTAAACTATCACAAAGCAACTGGGGTTATTAAAATTTTAAATTTAGTGCAATAATAAAGTTCCTAATGAAAGCCAAAAAATTCAGCTGCGAATGGTAGAGGTACACAACAACAAATCCATGCCTTTTAATCAGTGGCAAAATGGTCCACGGAATAAAAAATGGCTCAGTTAAGGATGAGCCAGAGTTAGGTTTGTAATCGTGGTTATCATCGTGGTGAATTATCTCCGAATGAATAATGGTGAAATGGCTTGAGTGTGGCATCTTCGGATGTAGTTAAGTCTCGCAAGATGGATATCTAGAAACCACAATGTGCAATGTTGTTTTTATGACTTCAGCAAAGGTTAAGTCGTCTTGACATTTATAATAAGAATTCAAAGATTGTACATTAAGTGAAACGTATTATATTATGGATTAATCATTAGGACCAATATATACAATAGTTTATGTGATAGAATCATACTATTTCATCCTCTCCAACCATCAGCAGACTAATTCATAGTGTTGTAAGGGTTTAGCTGGTGTTTTGTTGATCACTTACAAACGTAAGGTTTTACGATGATAAATAATAACATTTACTATGTTTGATTATTGAAAGTTGATATTAAAAACAAAAGAAGGAAATGAACAAAGACAAATATTCTTTAAAAAAGGCATAGATTGCATAGATTGCAAAAAAACTTGCTATTTACTTGTATCTGAATTTTGTCATACAACTTAATCACTAACCATACTGTCCGGATCTGCCTAACACCAGCCTTTCCCCAGTGATTTTTACCTATTTTCAAAATTTGAATTCGATTTTTGAGACACAAATTACTGAAGATAATCAAACTTCCGCAGAAGCATGGTGTATTAGCCAAACCGAAAGTTTTATTTCAACGGTAAAGACATATAGTCTTAAAGAAAATAGCCAAATGCTTTTAGATAAATAGAAAATCTATTAGGATAATAGAGTTAAATTAAAAATTAATCTAAATTTGTAGAAAATATTCATTCCGCGTTTGATGACAAGGTTTCATGTTACATCCACTGAGGAATAAATTGTTCTGTACGACTAAATATTTCGATTATTGTTTTTTTAATTTTTTAGTTGTTTTAGCTTTTTTAACATACAAAACAAAAAATTACAACGTACTGTATATTCCCATACGACTTTTGTTTGCACTTAAATGATATTGTTTTTAAATCTTCAGTATTGCTGGTTTTCCTCGACTGATATGATAAAAAACGTAAAGTCAGTTACCAATGAAACAAACGTTTGTACTTTTATTTAATGGTAGGGACACAAATGCATGGTCTTGACCTGGATTACTCGCATACTTATCGAAGTTGTAATCCGTTAAGAGGAATTAATTTCAGTTTAAATTAAAATCAATCGTTTGATGTGCTGTTCATTATTACTTGTTGATCAAGAAAAGCACAGCTGTTAACTCCTCTACACTGAAGAGTTTGGAAACTTGTTAGCATTATTGATGAGTATTACACATGGTTAAAATTTAATGTAAAAGTCTCACTAAAAACATGAAAATACCTTAAGGGGATTTGCTAACTATTTAACAAAAATATCTGTTTGATTTTAATGTGTCATATGTAAATATTTTTGAATTTCATTTCTCATCAATAGGGGAAATAACAGGTTGATAGATAAAAAAGATAAGCCAAATTTTTTAAAAAAATTATGAATTCAAAGTTCCAAAATTATTTAAATACTTATAATATAATGGTAATTGGATTGCTTGACTAGGCAAAAGTTTTCATATTAAAAACAAGGTCCGTCATTTTACCATTGTCAATTTCCAGTACATTAACATTTTTGGCTATTTAATACCAAGACAAATAACGTCACATGACAATGTACTTTCGATGAATCCGACAGTAACATCGTTTCTTTGACGTTAACTTAACGGTAAGATTCAAGGCGGGGCTTACTTATCCTTCCTGCTACTATTAAAATGCTACGCTTCCGTATTTGAAATACTGTTGATGACGATGACGTAATGTACATGTATTTCGAAAAACAAACGTGTAACTAAAGATTGTGAAGATTGACGATATGTGATGGGGTATAATTGCTATGTGACAAACGTTTATCATCAGTTTGCATTCATTATCTAAATATCATGTATATTGCAATAATATGGTATCTGGGTAGTAGCTCGATAATTGACAATTTAAAAATGAATGTTTGCCGTCAACGATCGTGACTTATTGACTCCACATTTGTGCTACAATACTAGATATTTCTACAACATTATCCCGTATTTATTGTATTCATACAAAAATTTACCAGGGCATCAATTTTCTGATTTTTAATTATCATTATATAATCAGTTTGTTTAAAAAACATCATAATCATGCTAATTTATTTTTGAATCTGTTCTTGTTGTGTGCTTAGTCCAATTTCCATAGCTCTTTCTGTCAATTTATAAATATGTCTTTGACAAAAAATATTATGTGGGTAGTAACACGTAAGGTTGATATTTTATTATTTGGAAATTAATAGATATAACATCTTTTCTTTAATTACATGTCTTTTAAGTTTATTTTTAACTTTTGACTGTTACAACGTTAACAACATATAAATGGTTAAAGGTAATTTGACTAATTTTCAATGGCAAAAAACGATGTCTAGTGGAAATATTTCAGAATCCAAGTAATTTTTCCGAAAGAAAAACGACGATACCATTAAAAGAAGATAATTATGTATATTTAGCAAATGAATGTAGGTATATATATATTTTTTATATCACAGAAAAGGGTAGAAAATGTAATAAAAATGATGGAAAAATTTCCTTTTTGTACAAACATGATGGAGGTAAAATGGTATTTTACTTAAAAATATGTTGTGACATAATTTGAGGCAGAATAATTAACACTTCATCAATGTATGACATATATTTGGGCAGGCGTGTTTATCCCTGATTGAAACTAACAAATAATGACAAAATGATTACCTTCATAGCATTAATCGACAATAGATCAATTAAATTAGTTACTTTCTAATTGCATAAAGTGTCATTTCTGATACAGATATGAAAAACGATAATAGATTTTTATGATTCAATCGGTTGTGTTACTATAGTTACGATGGTCATCAATCAAGATTTTTAAGATTCATGGTGACATGTATCCGTATGACTTATATTTGCAGCATTCTAGAATAAAATCAGACATATCTTTTGTTAACTAAAGTACAATGAAAACTACGTAATAAAAGCACATGGATTGAGAATAACGTCTGAAAATAAATACAAACGCAGTATGTGACTTTTATTAAACACAAGTTAAAGTCTAATGGATTGTCCATTGTATTGATTATAGTCTACGCAATTCAAGAAAAAAATGCCAACGTAAACGAAAAAATGTAGTTTATAGTTTTCCTGATAACTTATGCATTACGGTTTTTATCGCCTTAATTAAATTTTCAAAAAGTTAACATTACCTTTGTTCAATAATGGCAATCACATCTTTTAGGCAATATATAAATTTCTGTTTTCCAAGATAAGCAGTAAATGATAAACGTGGGTTGACAATTGTCGCTATTGGTCTGCAAGAATCGTTGGTACGTTTACGTATTGACTACAAGCGATTTAATAAATCTCCATTGGGGAAGCCGACATAAAAGGTGAAATTGAAGTTTGTATAATCAAACCTAGGTCGATTTGTAATTAACACATTTCTTGTCGTTGTCATTTTATTGTAAATAATATATAATTAAAAATGTTGATCTGAATAGATTGTCACTTGGTTTTGGTTGATCGTTATTAAAACGCCTACTACTGGCTTTGACATCATCTCGTTAATATATGTAAGTCCTTTGTATGCTACACAGAGAGTTTGCTTAGAGGCATGAATTTTTATATCTAGGTTTATGTCTATAATAATATATTTTAACATACTGTAGTTACATAATGGTAGTTAAACCTCTTTATTAACAGAAAAAAATTGTAAAAGTATCGAAACTATCAAAACAGAAGCTTGTACATGTAGGTGTTGTCATTCAAATGTATCCAGGTTCATGTTTATAATATTATATTTTACGTTTCTCACAAAATGGTAGTTATATGTAAACCCTTTAAAAACAGAAAAATAACGCAAAAGACATCTATATGATAAAAACAAAAGGCTTGTAGATGTTGTCTTTAAAAATTTGAAATTTTTGGATTCACAAAAAAATAAAAAAGGGTTTTTATTTATTTATTTATCTATTTATTTATTAATTCATTTTATTTTAAATGTTTATTTTAGCGTATGAAGTTTGGATACAATCTGAAATAAAATAGAAAAAGTACATCAGTCACAAGGTCACTTTTAAAGCAAATAATTTTTTATAATAAATAACCACAACCACCACGATAAAGCTCTGCAACAAGATAAAACATAATACATTATATTAGATTCAGGCATTATAGAACTCATAATTTATTTGCACTGACGCCATTCCTAGTAGCAAAAGACGTTGGGTGATTTGATTGAAAATAATTTTTAAAGACCTTACTAACCCATTTCATTTTTAACCAGGGCTGAAGAAAAATACTTCAATTTGAACGAATGCATATATATTTCTAATGAGTGAAAATTGCATATCGAAGCTGATATATAAAATCTTAACGCCTTTGAAACGTTATTCAAACAATAACACGTAGATTGCTTACTTTGTAATTTCCTTTGGGATTTCAATGTATAGGATGTATAAAACAATGAAATATAATCACAGTTAAGTTAAAATTGTCATTTACTTGGAATTTAATTCTCTTTACTCTGTAAAAAAAAGCTAGCGTGAATAACGTTCTACTAAATTCGAGTATGGAATTGGTTTACGCTGCTACGCCCATCGATATTGCGTCAAATTTCAGTATGATTGTATAGATCCACCGTATAACCCTTGATTTAATGTTCAGCAGTATGGCAAATTAGTATTAAGATGTGCTACATTACATATAGGTGTAATGTGTTAACATTTACTGAATATTTGATATGAGTATGTAAAACCTTTATGTTTATAAAAGAGCTCATTATTTTTAATACTGGAGTGTTAGATTTTCATTCTAATTATTTTGTTTATTCTTCCTCCATTTATTGCCAAAAACAAATGTATACTTTATGTAGTCAAAATTATCTACCTAAACGCCTACTTAAAAACAATGTTGTTGTTGTTGTTGTTGTTGTTGTTGTTGTTGTTGTTGTTGTGCCATTACATTATTATATTAGACGTTAAACCAAGTAATCCTTTTTAAGGCTCATTTGGACAAAAAAAATATATAAAGATCTAAGAAAAACTTTGTACATAAGATTACTTCTAGACATCTGAACAATGCAGTTGTTAACCAGCAATTGAATAATGCGACGCAGTCTATAGCACGTCGGGCGTAATACCTAGGCGTCAGGAGCTCTAATTAAGTGACTAATGTTGTAACTTCAGGAAAGTCATTTTATTTCACTGATGGTGTTTCTATGTCATGATAACGGCACCTGTACGCGTGCCAGTTCGACAAATGCTGTCTTGCTAAGCTAGGAACAAAAGTCGCTCCGAATGTGTCAAGTAGTTCAACTTGACAAAACACCATTTTTGGCTATTGTGACATGGCTATAGTTTGCAAAGGGACAATTTGCCTATAAAGATTCGGGTTTTTTCACTAAACAGAACTTGAACAAACTAGCATAAAAACATGGATTTGTTTGTTTCATTTAAATACGCAATTCCTCGAATAAATTTACATGTACATTGAACTGCAATATGTAGACAAAGAGTTCTTCTTTCTCTCCAACAGATAATGCAAGGAATGCAGTTATTATATCAAACACAGACAATAATTCATTGAAAAGATAAATATTTGTTAATCATCCCCATACAAGCCACAAAATCATTTCAACGTTGGTTTTATCATAAGAAAATGAAAACTTTTTTTTTGGAAAAAAGTAAGACTTTCATATGGCTAACAAATTAGAAATTCTAAACTAACTTATGATTTCAATATGAATCGTTCATCGGTAATCAAAACAGCTAAGAGAATTCGCGACTTAATTATTTTACTTTACTTTCTTTTTAAACCTAAATGACCTTGAAAACAAATAAATAGAAAATGACAAAGTTCATATAACAAACTACTTCGAATTCTCTGCGTCTATAATATTAGACACATTATCTCTACCCACTGATAGCTTTTTGTTTGCAAATGTGGTTTTACGTATAAAATAACAATGGATTGGCACAAATAACTGATTTATGACAGTTTTTGTGGTTATATTTAATATCGTCTTCTATATACATTTTGTACTATAATAAGTTATTAAATCGGTTTTACTTTGTCAGTAAATGGTCACAAAGTACATCCGCTTGCCTTTAGATTTCATTTCTGTGCTTCGGTTCAGAGTGCCTAAAGTGAAACAATTTGTGTATTTTGTAGGATTCTAATACCTTGCATGACTGTGGTAATCAAAAACAAATTTAAAGTCGAAGAAATTTTGGAAATTAACAACAACCATTGATTTTGATTGGATTGGATAAATGGTGTTTCACACCAAAGTCAAGATCCTTCCGCTTATATCAAGGCAGTTTGTTCTATCAAGGCAGTTTGTTCTGGGGTGGTGGAAAAAGCCGGTGTGACTATACAATACAACCGACCTTCTTGCAAGCGACCTAACAAACATTCTTACACGAGGATCTGCTCGAACGGATTTGAACCTAGTCAGTAAGTGGCATTGTCTTCATTAATATAAGCGCGTACTTTGGACCACTCGTCCACCGAGATCCCCCTCCCCCCACCCGGGGGGGGGGGGGGGGGTTCGTTAGATACAGTGTCAAACTAGATATTCCTCATATAATAATAATAATGATAATAATAATAATAGTCTACACAGCAAACAAGTCAATTTAAAATCTTTACATCGTTTTCGGTATAAGATCGTTGTGTTAAAAAGATTGTTGACAAAATGATTTTTTACTTAACAAATGAGTTGTGTTGAGTAATGGTGATTAACGTCCCAGTCAAGAATATTTCACTTATATCGAAACGTCGCCAGCTATAGGCGAAAGTGCAGAAATTTTGCCTGTGTGTTGCGCTGATGGTATTATACAGCAGGGTTCTTTATCGTGCCAGGCCTCGACACGGGACCTCGTTTATTTTAAGTTCCCATCCGAAAGAACCGTGACTTTCATTTTGTAATGCCGAGTGCTTGGCGAAAGAACAGTCACTACCCACTTTCAAGTCTTGGGTCAGACCCGGCCGGGGTTCGAACCCACGACCTTCCACTTACGGAGCGAGAACTCTACCAACTGAGCTACCGCAGTGGCTACTTAACAAATGACGCCGAAATATGACCAGTTAATGTTAACAGTTCATACTGTTCATTTTACTAAAATGACAAAAAAGGACAAAAATTAAGGGTTATAACGCAATGTAATTTTATAATAGATTTCACGTTCATAAGTTACCCGGCAATTTGTTTCCAAGTTCAAATTCATCGTTGACACAATTTGATGCAACACTACAACAAAATTGCACAAGGTTTTGTTACATCACTGCATTAGTAATTTGTTGTTGATGTTAAATACTTGATTTAACCGAGTGTCTGTCATTTTAAGGAGCAGTATGAGACTTCTTCCTGAAAAAGTTAATACTACTTCCTGTAAGAAAATAAATAGGGTTTTCTTAATCATCCAACTTCTAGGAAAACAAGAAAATTATGTGAGATAAAAATTCTACTTCCGACAAAATGCATGAAAATGAACGGAAACTACTGTCTGGTAGAGAGAATTTATTGCAGCCAAACACAAATAGTGATAAGACTAATTTTTCTCACAAAGTGAGCTTACAATCTTACATATAAATCCAATCCATAAAAAAAGAAAATGTTTATTTTTGTGATAAAATATATACATGTACAAGTGAAGCTTTTAATCATGCAGCTTGCATTAGCAAGTCCAAAAAGAAACCAACATAAAGCATGTGATCAATCAATGCACATATGTGCATTATTTTACTTGATTTAATATACATGTATAAACATCCATCATAATGCGTATTTTAAAATCCATAAAAATGGTTTGGTTTTTTTAAACTTCTTTTTACATTTGTTTCTTATTTAAATTCCCTTTATATAATATATAATATATAATATAATGTATATAATTTTTTATCATTCTTTTATTCATTTGTTTATTCATTCATTCACTATGTATTTCATACTTATTTATATAACAGTATTATTTTGGCCGTTATAACTTTTTTTATGTTAAATTTCCGGCTATTTTGTCTTGGATAAAAGTTCTGTGCTGGTCTGTAATGACAACTATAGCAGCCAATAAGGACTATATAAAAAACGTTAACAATCAAATCTGGTTCGTTCGCTATAGAATTATAAAAGAAACCAACGTAAAACCAGCAACAGGTTAAGATATTTATCCCAAAGACATTGTTATCAGAATGGAACATTGATGTTTTTCACATCAGAACCCTTAGCTACCATATCATTACTTAAAACAGACTAGAAAATACATGCCAATCATTTAATAAACAACACAAAGTCATTTAGATATCAAAGGCATTAAAACAATGCACAACGCTTCATGGAGTTTTAGGCACAGTTATCAAACGAGTCATACATCGATTTCCAAAAGTAGTTTTAAACGGTTAGTGATGTCGTATTTTAATTAGTTAGTTTTTTTTTCCAATAAATATATGGTTATAAATATATTCAGATATAAAAAAACATGCAAAAATGGCAATCCTTATCAGATTTAAATGTCAACTCTTCCGTCATGACTTTGTCACATGAAAAACAATCGCAATTTTTTTTTCAAGTTTATATTGCTGTAAAGAACCACCGACGTAAAATCTTATCGCATTACAGAAGAAATGAAACATTATTATTTGCAAAAAATCCTATACATTAATTTGTAGCAACGACTAACTTCATGTATGCTAAGTAGCATTTTAAATGTCTCAAATGAAAGAATATTTCTATTTTTTTCGCGTGTTCACTTGCATCTGTCACTCAATACGGTTCTGTGGTACAAGTGAAGTGGAGCCATAGTTTATGCTTCATCCAAGATGTCATCAACAAATAATATCAGTAAACATACTGTAACTTTTGTCGTATTTTGTTTTTATTACGTGCCTTGTTCTTAGATTCTCAGAGCATTCTAATGCCATAAAACTGACATTTTATAAAAACAAATCAAACATATATATTGCTGCAAAACGATAGCAATTTTAGTTATCAACCCAGTGCGTCAGATATTGGACGAAACTGAGAAAGACAATGGGAACATTCAAAACTAAAAAGCAAATATTAACTAATGTAATGAATACACATGTAATGATAAGAAAAGATAATAAAATATATTTTTACATTGACAAACAATATACAATAAACAGAAATTGTGATATTTTCACTCAAGTATGTGAAATGGATGACACTGTACATGTATATCAATTTAATAAATATCAAGACTTTGTTTAGAATGAATTCTCCTATCAAAATCAAATCTAAACATCAGCACATTAATACGGAAGTTAGAAGATTAGCACCAGGATAATTTGAGGATAACTTTTTGATAAAGTTATACATTCTTAGATCGCTATGTAGACAACTTTTTCAATAACAAAATTACAAATTGATGCGTGAGATGAATACATTTCAAAACGATCAATGGCTATGGTACGGCATTGATAAAGAACCGGAATGAAATTGATTAGGATACAACAAAAATCGATTGTTAAACACAGCCCACACAAATTGCGCTCTTTTACAATGTAGTTATCATAGTAACCCCTTATTTATCCTGACAAACCATAATGGTTGATAAAATCAGCATAATTCTAGCGTAATTTTCCCGCAACAAATACCGCTCAATTTCAAAAAAAAATTCGTCAGGGAAAATTAATTTCACTCATTTGTTACTTAATCCTGTACATTCTTTGATTAAACCCGACTCGGATGTCGATATCATGAGAATTCTGATACCTTTTCTAAATAATTGTGCAATTCAATATATCCATTGAAAATAATGAAACACGGCAATATATATATATATATATATTAAGTCGGGGCTTAGTTACATATCAGAACATTATTTGTATCTTGGAATCTGTGACCGCATTCATAGTTTGTTCATTGCATGTCAAAAAAAATCTAAAATATACAACAGCAAAATGAAACTAATTATAAAATTCTCCCTTGCGTCTTGTGTCGAGCATGTTTATAAAGCTGTTTACTTCTTCATGATATAGTGGTTGGTGTAGTTTCATTTACATTTTAAAATTTGCCTTTTTTCGCGACAATTTATAATTAGTAATGAAGAAATGGATTTTTGAGCTATACCATTAGTATTCATTCATACATAAGATTTTATTGTTAGCTTACTTAATACACCATTATGTATACTGTTTGGTACATTTAAAGTACTTTTACAATGAAATTGATAATATTTTTTCTATGTGGAACATAATGAAGCTAAAGATTAATCTCTCAATCCTGTATGGTTTATATTGCTTACCGTTATTGCAATTTTATTGGTTTGTTAGCGCTGAATGAATGTTAAAAAAATATGCACTAATATCGATCAGACATTTCTTGCTTTAATTTCACAACCTTGTCGTCGGGATTATCAGTCGAATGAATATATGACCAGTTAATTTTAGTATTCCTGAATTGATGAAATCCGTATTTCGTTTGTTCGTCCTTTCTTGGAAAGTGATAAGCTTGGACAGGCAATCTCCATACCTAATTTTGCTTATCTTAACGCGAGACGTCCAATCTTTATTGTAATCTCAACTTAAGCATCAAGAGATCAATAGAAAATGAACTTGATCTTATTGTAATGTATATATCTTGATCAGGTTTGAAAGCTGTTGATTGAAATCACGATTCCTGATCAATCAGACTCATTCCGAAAATTGTATCAATTTAAATATAGCTCCTGTGTGTTAAAATCTGTAATTTTCGGTATTTATGGGCGAGGAAATGCAGAAACGCCATATTTATGAAATATTCTATCTTTCTTTATCGATCCATTTTAAGTCCGATAGAATTTTTCCCTTCTTAAATTTTAATTTATCATTTGCATCAATGCTTCTGTGAATAGATACTATCTGTGTGCTAGCTTAAAATGTACGAATCTAAATGTATACTGAATTTTAATTGTAACTGTTTATATTTTTATCAATTCTTATCATTTAGAAGCTGATGAGTATCTATGAAATAAACATGTTTTAACTTTTATGTAAAGGGAAAAAATAATGATTAACATTTTGTAAAATAACAAAGGGGCATAATTGTTTTACTGCTATTTAGATAATCGAATAAATGAACTCTGTGTTTGAGCGCTCAGCACGATTCTTCTGAAGGGTTTAGAAAATAGTCGATATTTATAATTTGCAATATAAACCATCTCTGGACTACAAGGTGTTTTTGGTTTGAAGAAACAAACTTGTTGATAAAATTCAAGCAATCTTACAAACGAAAAGTTAAATTCAAACAATAGTTTCGAAAAATAAAACATTATGAAAACCTTGAAAACATAAGTTCAAAGATGTTAATCTTCTTTTATGCAAGATAAATTGTGATGTTTATAAGAATATGAATCCTTGTGGAAAAAATGACGCAAAATTGATTTGTAGGTATGCATATTGTTGTTTAGTGTGATAATCGTAAATCTATTGATAAAAGCTTTAAAAAAAGATATTTTATGAAGAAAATATATTTATCAACTTCTACATGTTAGGTGTTTACATATATATATTCTCCATATACCTTATTTCTTTATTGTTTCTGAAGGGATATTTGATATCTTTCTTCCATTTGTAAGAAAGCAATTCAAATCGTCATTCATCACCTTTGCCACATAAAAATACAACTTTCTGTTAAACTAGTTTAAGCTATAAGAATGATAAAAGCACCACTGAACATCATTCTGTTCTTCCGCATCCAGGCGATTTTGTTTTCGTAATTATCGGGTCTTTTAGTGTCGTCACGTGAACATCCTGATTTGCGATTATTGTGACCGAAAACATGGCATGATGAGAGACCGTGTCAAATTGTGTCACTATACAACTGAACACGACGTAGCCGACAGCGACTTTCGTTCTCTGGCTTCATAAACTATTTTTAGTATATTTGTATGACATTTGATGAAACATACTCTTGTTTTATCACTGTATAATATTTTTCAAGATTTTTGGTTTTCAATACGATATTGTAATTTTTGAAAAATATCCATTTTTCGTTACTTTTTTTTTCTTGTTTTGTTTGCTCTCTTTATATTATTTAGTATTATTGTTATTTACTATTATTAAGGAGATTTTGTGCCATACTGGGCAACATAACTGACTAGAGGAAAATCTCCTATCAAACTTTAGGTGCCTAGGTTCGAATCCCACTCGGGACAGGTCCTAGTGTGAGTAAGTTTGTCAGTTCGCTTGCCGAAGATTGGTGGTTTTCTCCGGCACTCCAGTTTCCTCCACCATTCCAGAAGTGACCGCTTCGAAATAAGCAAAAGAATCTTGACTGGGGCGTGAAACACCATTACTCCACTAGTACTCCACTCCTATCAAACTTTAGCTTTAGTTGATATTTATCAAATGTTCTACTAACTTGCAATTCTGTTTCGAGATAACGCAATCAGTAACTTATCTGAAATAGCATTCGCTTTCGGAAAAAAAGTGTGATAGATTTTAAAAGAATTTAAAAGACAAAATATCTAAATATCTATGTAATTTTCATAAGAAAACAATAATAGTTTGAAATGTTGATTTTTTATTGTTTAAAGAATTATTGACATAATAACTGGTTTAAAACGCATTTATCTCGAGTATGATTTTGCGAAGTTTGTCAATCGGTAATAAATGCTAATGTTCACTAGTTATTGAGTTATTATAGTTATTGATAAAAAATATTCTTCTACAAAAATGTAACTACGATACCCAGAAATCCTTTTAACTATACAAATATCACTTTATCTAAAGAGACTAATTTATACGTTCTATCATGCATTACTTTTGATTTTTTTATTCACAAATCGGTTAAGCTAAGCGTTTTATATCATGCCCTGTAATTGCATTTGACATTATTATTTCAACTAAATCGCTTACATGATCTTGACGTTTCCTTATCATACATGACACTAAGTGATATTATTAAAGGTTTATGAATTATGTTCACTTAACATTGTCAACTATACTTTGAGAAATAGAGTGGGCGAGAATATTATATTGCTATGATGGTTTCATATATCGTAGTCTCAGATGATGGGAATATCAACAAATGTGTTTATATCACGGACTCGGGTCCTTTACAAACATTTATACATTATCCTGTTTATATATATATATATATATATATATATATATATATATATATATATATATATATATATATATATATATATATATATAAGGTTACTAATACTGACTGATATAAGCGATGGTCAGCAGTTTATCAACAACTAGGATAATATTGCGATTTTAATAGAAAAACCCGTAGACTCGTTTTGAAAACTCAATGTCCAATGAAGCCATTGTATTAAGCTTTAAACAAGAAGACTTACTACATTAGTATAAAATATAATATAAAAATATCTATTAATGTTTTATTCTTTTTATAACCAGCAGCATGCAAAACGTTTCACATGCCAATGTTATAACTAATGTAGAAATAGTCCAGTCATTTAATTTATCTCAGAAAACATGAAAATAAGACAAGTGAAAATTACCTTTCCCTTAGCCTGCATCATATATGACGTCATGTTGAAGTCATTTGCATGACTACACTTTTACTTTTGTACTAATTTTGACAGAAAATCGCTTAAAGTCGTTTGCGCAATATTTTTCACGCTGAAACAACGTGTGAATTTCGCTCCAGTTTGATATTTTAGGAAGAGATACATTTAGATTGTGATATTTAATTTCATTTTAGTTTTATTTTTCATTGGTTATTATCTTAATTAACAACTGGACATAAAAACAGCATAATACTTAATAAGCATGCTTCATATGATATGTTTACAAGTTTTTATTGTCATTCGTACATCTCTTTCATTAAGCACGTGTTATCGGATGTGATATGAGAACTAGAATATCATATGCTTAGCATGTAATCCCCGCATACTTTGATACGGCTTAAATCGTGTAATCTATATCACCGACAGCACGTGCCAGGTCAGAAAAGCCGTATCAACAGTCTGGTATCGATACCAGACCAGCTTCTCGGAACAAATTTATCCCTTCGAAACTCCTCGGATTCGATTAAAGGCTCGTTCAGCTGAGGCGGAATATGTTATTGTAGTAGACGATTGTTTACATGGTAAATTAAAAAAATGTTTAATGAAAGTTTTAGTATATGATAAAAAGAATAATAAAGCCCACGGCCTGATCTTGGGAGCTCGGTCTGAAGTATATAATATGAATTTCACCATGTATTATTCTATATCTGTAGGACAAGTATCTATCTCTGGTATAGAGTATTATTTGAAAAAGAATCACATATGCTTAAAAATATTAAAACGGGTATTATGATATAAATATAAACCTCATTTGCAAACCTAAAGAATGAATTAAGAGCTACAAAACAAGATAACATTATCAACCAAACTTCTAGTGTTTATTGTCTTCTTAACGTTAAGGAGGTTCCAGTTTAAAATGTTTATGCCATAAAACACCTTACAAAATGCATTTGCACTTAAAATATTGTGTATCAGTTGTCTCAGATTTTGATAAAAATAAAATTACTTTTGATTTACCAGTTTTCATAATGTTCTCTAACACATAATCAACATTTACAATAGCAATAAATATGACTACAAGTTCAGTGTAAAAATAAATATTTTATTTCTGATAAATTACATATTCGGTTTACAATTACACCTACTTCCCCATTAATCAACCTCCTGAATTCGTATCAAATTCGTTATATATTTGTTATTCTTATCTATTCTATTAAGATTTATTGTTTCTTAAAAACACAGAAATTAAATTAGGCACAATTGATTCTAACTTCAATGTATTTAATTAAAAATGTTTTCTGTGGTTGCATTCAGGTTAATACAGAACTGACAGAATATATTGCTTCCGCCAACACTGAACAATTAATCTACGTTTTAAAGTCTGGTTTAAAGCAAGGCAAAAATTTACTCTCGAACTTTGTGAATAAGAACACCACTGAAAGAAAAGTATATAAAAGTAAAGATTTGCAGCAAAAAAAAAAAAAAAAAGACTTGTGGCTCATCTTGGTGTACTTTGATTGAAGAACATTAAAAACAATTTGCAAGAACTCATCCAGGAAGGTGAAACAAAGTTTAAGAAACTATGGCGGTATAAAAACTACCATTTCCGTTGACACATTTGTCAACATGTAATACTAGGCTTGAGCGAATGTAAAGATGTCAAAAATAAATAATTGTTTAACAAATAACACGTATGAAGTTATTGTGAATTAGAAAGCAATACGTTTTAGAAAGGCGCACTTTAAGCTATACCTTCACAAGGTGGTTCAAATATGGACATATAAAACCATGCTAATCTTAAACAGAATCTTACAGCAACTATAAAACAACTATTTTCTAAAGACATTAAGATATACAAAGTCAAAGAATTTTGAACAACAGTGTTTACAAAAACGTTACCCGCAGGAATAAGCTAGGATCTAGTAGCTTTGTGTGAATTGTTACACTTAATACAGATAGCGACTAGATAACCTACTTTAAATTATAACACATGAAAAACGTAGGGTCGAGTTTCTTTTTGTAAAATATAACAATACTGAAAGTTGTACTCCATAAGCTCCCTGTAAATTGTAATATTAACGCAGGTAAGGCTACAGTTGCTTACTGTTAATTGACACATTAGAGAAAGCTAGATTCGAGTGGCTTTATGCACATTGTAACACTAAAGACAAAATTTGCTTTATGCCATATGGCATATTTTTTTATATCTGATACTCTGTAACACTATTAGTAAACTGTTTTCACTGGTATATCAATACTTGTAAAACGTACACTGAACCTCCTATATCACATGTCACATGATATATCACATGATAAAATCATTTTATATACTAATAAAAGGTACGAAAGAATAAAGTTTTAAAAATTATGGAAACTACATGTATTTTTGATAAATCATTATTTCATAAATTTTAAAAAGAGCATCAGAAGGAAAAAAATGCTAACTCCTTCCTAGAAATGTCCCTTTGTTTTAACGTTATGACTTAAACAATTTTTACATAAAAATTCTCTAAATTCTTATACAAATCAAATAATCGCATTTACTTTGAATAAATTGAATTGAAGAAATTCCATTTATATGAATAACGCTATTTCATAAGATTTGATTTAGATAAACTGCGATACATATTATGAATATTATCTTTGACAACAATTCAAAAAAAAAACCTATTGCTTATCTAGCAAATTTTCTTTCCAATTTTAGAATTACATACAGACCAAGTTTTTAATCTGCCAATGAACAAGGAAATATTACGAAATACCATTAAATTTAGACTGTTTGTTTTTTGACAGAAAATGTAGCTAAATTTAATAAGACTTACTTGTTATACGAAAATCTCTTCTCAGAAAAAAAAGTTAGAATTTAGTTAAATGGTTATTACAAAAATCATTCTATATCATGTTTGTACTTTTTGTAATTCTCGAATTCTAGACAGACGCTTATCAATTTTGGTTCTACATCACAAATCTTGCTTATATTGGAATATTCGAATTCGGCCCAATTGTTTGGAAGACGATTTATTAAAAATCGGAAAAAACATTTACTTATCCTGATCCATTGAAATTGCGTCTTTTTACATTAATAAAATGTCGGACAACCATGCCAGACAAAGGCAAAATTTTAAAATTTTAAAACCATATCTCAACAAGAAAATCTGATGTTTGAAATTTGAATCTACTCGGCCCAACGATATCAGAGATGAAACATTAACCAGGGACAATTACACTCTAGGTTGTAAACTTAACTTTCTAATTTACTAAAATTCTAAAATTGCATCCTGAAACAAACAAATCCAGGATCGTTGAATTAACCTCTCTCTCTCTCTCTCTCTCTCTCTCTCTCTCTCTCTCTCTCTCTCTCTCTCTCTTGGGGTTTTGAGATTAATCTCAACACGAAGCACAATGCCCAAGTATAATGTTAGTTGTTTTTATTTATCAGTATCCCTGAGACAGCTTAATTTCGTTTTTCTTTAGAAGTCATCCTACGCGTTATGATTAACTTTCATTATGTATCATGAGACATGTATATAACACTCCTGGAACAACAACCTGTTTTGTTTAAAGAATTCCATATTACTGTAAATGCTTTGCTATTTATTTTTCTAAACGCTGGTAAAAAATTTGCTGATTTACGAGCTTATCATTTGCAGTACCGTGTACTAATTAGCTACTAATTACGACCATTTACCAAAACAACACGTTCAAAATCACCGAATGACAATTAGAACCTGACAATTGACATCAGCTTCCCACGTATGCAATTTTTATAACGCAAAGAAATTTAAAGTAGTCATGATTTTGTATTATCGATTCGGCTTTTGTTTTGTACGCTTCTTTCCTTATTAGTGGTAATAATTCTGACAGAGCGGTGACTGAAGCTGATACAGACAATAATTATAGCTTAATTCTTATCTTGGTTTTTATAACGGTTAATGTGCCATTGAGGACTTAATGAAGTTCTTTTTATTTACATTTAATATTCAGTTTATGATGTTCGTCAGTTACAGATTCGTTGTACACGAGAAAGACAACACTTTAATGTTAGACTTGTCCTTCTTAAGAGATTATTAGATATAGCTATATAACTGAGATGGTTACATAATTGGTTTATATATTAAGGGCAGCTCGTATATTTGTCCCATAATATAAACATGTATACTTTACCGTGTGTGTGTGTGTGTATGTGTGTGTGTGATATTTTTCACACGCTACTACTACGGTAACTCAGTTGGTAGAGTACTCGCTTTGTATTTAGGAAGTCGGGGTTCAAACCAAATGTGGGTCTAACCAAGACATGAAAATCATTAGTGACTGTTGTTTTGCCAAACACTCGGAATTTAGAAATGACAGTCAAAGGGTTCTTTCGGAGACAACCTCAAAAATCGATGCCCCGTGTCACGGCAGCCTGTACAGCTGCAAAGGTCAAATTTCTGCCACTTCATCTATAGCTGGTGACGTCTTGATATAAGTGAATTATTCTTGACTGGGAGGTAAAACCCCATTAAATTGAACCAAATTTTAACACGGGGACTGCAAATGATACGGTTGTTATTCAGAAAATTCTGACCAGTGTATAGAAAAGTAAACAGGAAGTCCTTGTTGAATTTTTATAATTCATTAAACAAGATCGATTACACGTCTGGATCTTTGTCACCATCATTTCTTACTAAAATTGTTTGCATGGCAAGATACTTCAATAATTTTCCTAGTAATATAATTATTTCAGTGAATTCGTAACCATGGCAACATATCGACATAGACAGGGGACCATTAAATTTTGACAAACGTTAACAACAGATGAAACAAATTAGTATACACATGTCATTTTAAATGTAATTAACAATTTTGATATTTATAAATATACATGTGCATATGCATATATACATTATGCAAAATAAATAAATAAATAAAATAAGGTATCGCTAACAGATTGCACAATATATGCAACAAAACTCCTAGCATATGTTACTGAAAATAGCAAAGTTTAGTAAAATTCATTCTTCAAATACCCGAAATAAAAGTCTTATATGTATATAAACATTATGCAAAGTCTGAAAGTCATACAACATATGAAACGTCATACTATTATACTGTTGAAAATTAGGAAATCTCACCATAAAAAGTTCATAACAATACAGTTTTTTTTTAAAATTTTATCTATATTTAAAAAGATTTGATATGTATTATGTAGATAAAGCATTATACATTGAAAAATATAGTTATGATACAGAAAAATACTGAAAGATTGTAAAATTAAAAAAAAGGAATACCGAAGTATACGACAATTATGTCATTTTTAAGGCAATTCCTTTACAATTGCTGATTGTTCTCTGGAATAGGTCATTAAACACCGACTGTACATAATGCAATATATGTCAACGGGAATTTGACAAAAGTACTTCATTCAAATACAAAAAAATAAATAAATAAATGTGTATATGGAACCCGATTGGTTAAAAAGTTACATAGGATATGAATATAGATAAATGTTGCAATAGCAAGCTAACAATGCAATGAGCATTCTAGCAATACTTTAATATAACATAAAACACTTTTTACCCTGTGTTGATAGACTTTTTATTGACATGTACGCAAGAACTCATAATAACTTTGAACAAATACTTCATGATTTCCTCAGGTGTATATACCTGGAATCAATGCCATACTTTACAAATGTGACAACATATTGGATCCGACATTAATTTCAATTGGCTTAAAGCATCAAACAATAATGAAATGTTCCATCTCGACAAAAGTTTGTTTAAATGTGTTCATATAGTTCATAAGGGGATTAATTGATTGTAGAAACAGCTAACAATTAATTGATGTGCGAATTTTGCATCGATAATGAAAATGGTTTCTGTCGGGATACATTTCAAAAGATGTCTTCAAATACTACGTACTGTATCATGAGAAGGCATTCGCTGTACTGTGATTTGTTATCTGTTTGTGTTATCACAAACATATCCGTTAAAATTCATTGCAGTCTAGAATACAGTAAAAAATGTAGTGAACTAAGCACAAGAATAGATTCTAGTGTGGTCAGAGCGGTATGTTTTGTGTTATGACATCCTTGTATTATTGGAATAAACAAACTTTCCTTTAACATCTAAAATTTTCCGTCTCCAGATGTTCTATAAAATTTCGACATGCATTTATATCCAGGGACGACTATCTATTACAGACAGTAAAAGAATGCTAAAATAAAAATGTTTATTTTTCTTCCGTATTGTAGTCTGCTTGAATGAAACGGCTTTTCAGCTTGGAACCAAATCTTACATCGAACTCAACTCGTGCAAATCCTTGTGTCAGAAAGTTTGTCAATTCAATCGCAAAAGGTCAGTTACTTACGGTAACTTACCATCTCAAAATAAGTATTTAAATATAATAGGAACGTGCAATATTTCACGGAACAGCTTTTGTAAACGATTTCAATGTAACAGAAATAAAGTCAACCAACACGGCTTTATATAACTGTAACGAACTGACCAAATGTATTAAAACATCCGGGGTATCTACAGTTATATAAACAACCTGGAATGTTGTGACGTAAATTTGTTGTATCACAATCGAGCATTAAAATGCACAATCACGTCGTGATTCGACAATTTTCCTAGAAGCCATCTAAAAGGAAACCGGGTGTATGTTCTCAATGTGTCATTCAAGGGGTGGTTTGACAAACAACTCGGTTATGTCGCTTCCTTGAAATCCCGCCAGGGACAATTTTTCTCAAAACTAGAAATGCTTAGATAATACATATGTAAATTTATAATTTTTTCATTTGCCTTGTAAAATTCCCATTTCTCCAAGCTTGAGAGCTTTTACATTCATTTAGACCACAAATTACAAAAAAACCATATGACTACGTATAAAATGCAATACACAATCCGACACTACAATACCAAAGGTTAGCAAATACGGCTTACATGTTACACTTGTTTACATTCGAAACAAGGCTAATAAGCGCATTTACGAGGTTTTACAAAAACGGTTAATTGCTAAAAATGCACAAAATAAAATCAATGAAATTAATCGCTTTCGCATCCAAACTTCTTTGCAAATTCTAACTCAGTTCATTCCTACACTTTCAACTTTCATAATTGAAATGGCACCACACCGGTGTACCAGTCAGACAGTTAACACACGTTATTAATCCGCACTATTTTTGTGTGGGGTAACCACAGGGTATGTTGGTTTGAAAACTAATATTGTTTTCAGATATATTGATGGTATTTTCTCGATTTTTCATTAACATAATGTATGAGAGTGTTTGATTTTTTTAAAAATAAAAATAATATTTTTAATTTAAATATCAACAAAATAAAATGTAATGTGTTGTTATTTGTGGACTATAATCGGGTCGATAATCACGTTTTCAGTCTAAAATGCACGTTCTTCGTGTCTGTTGGGTCTATTGGACTCCTCCTGATGTGCAAGAGGATTTTTAAGTCTTGAAATCAATAATATTTTTAATATTTAACGAAAATATAACAATGAACTGTTTTAAAATAATGTGTATTGTCAATATGAATGGAAATACTTTGTAAGGTAAACAGAATAACGCGCCTTGCAAAGTTTTGCTTTGTTTGTTTTGTTTTTGTTTTGTTTTTATTTTTATTTTTTTATTTATTTTTTTTTTTTCATAATTCTATTTAAAACCTAACATATATACATATTAATATGTTAGCGGTTGAATACGATATAGACGTAGAAGATAACAAGTTTGAAATTAAAAACATCCACAATTTATTATTATCATTAAACAACTTGTTGTTGAATGTTTCATATATGACAAACAGAACTTGCCGTTTAGGTCGGTAAACAACCTATGTAAAAATGTCTACTTATGTAAATGTAAAGCAATACTTGTCTTCAAGTTCTATCATAGAATGATAAATTTGCTTTATTCATTTCATATAAAAATAAATAATTTTTGTATCCAAACAAACAGATAATGTGACGATGAATAGATTAATTTTAGGGAATAACAAGACATTTTACTTTCGCTACTTGAGATAAAGTAAGCATGTTGGAAGTGGATAATAACATTATATTGTCAATTATGAACGTTTGGAAATTAACCCTTTTAAGACCGAAACACTAATATCTTTTTATAGAAACATCAATTAGTTTCTTATTAAGATTCGACTGATAAATATGTTATTGTAGTGAACAAAATTGAAATTGACTTTATCAGTGAAAACTAATGCATATAAGCGACTGGAATCATTTTAAAGGAAAATAACGTCAAATCTAAATATCTATAAATCACTTATTGCCATTAGATGCTTTTTAATGTCAATATAGATTACAAAATAGAATCTTGTGAATTATTGGTTTAGAATAAAATATTCAGAAATTTGTAGTTGATTTTCATATGGAAGTCGTAGAACCTACAAATTATATACAATAAATTTAAAGGAATGAGTGAGTGAGTTTTTGTTGCCTCATCAGCGTTTTTGCAGCTATTCGCGGCTAAAATTGAAAGAAATGAGCTTTAAAAATAGGAAAATGATGAGACTGAAGAAAAAAAATTTGGACCGACGTATGACCCTGAATGAAATCGCATGGTCTCTAACCATCCTACTTAATAAACGCTATTTTTTTCACAAGAAATTTGCCACATTCACCTTAGAATCCAATTTATCTGTGACGTATTTTGTAAACAATTAAAGATATGGCATAAATGTAACCAGTAGTTCGAATCAATACCTCTTGTTAGAGAGATTTCAAACCATCCTATTTAGTTAGCATTAAGTTTTTCAAGAAATTTGTCACCTTCATCTAGCAATCCAAATTAGCTGTGCTGCTGTTATAGTTTAATTTTTTTTCAATGTACATGAAAAAAAAAAAAAAAAAAAAAAAAAAAAAAAAAAAAAAAAAAAGAAGTTACTTGGAGCAAAATCAAATAATGTTGGTTTGTATTATTAAACGTCCCGCCTTAAATGATAGTACATGTACTGGTTTTACTGAGAGACCTAAATGCTCAAATGACTTTAAATAAGGGGCCTTTAGCGACATTAGTACAAACAAATCCTATACTTTTATATCTTGACTAGTTTTCTGACTGATTTAATATATTCCCAAGTTTTGCTCTTCAGAAAGCTGTATAACAAAATAACTTTTTTGGTAAAGAGATGTCAACGTCCTTATTACTACTATATGCAAATATCTCTGGTATTGTTTTATTAAGCGATTTTTACCAAGAGTAATTTCCTATGGCCTAATTTACGCTTTTTTTAAAATTCATCTTAAAATTGTAAGTTTGTTATTCTATATATCCCCTGAAGAATCTGTACGTGGTTAAATTCAATTTGAAATTGTTACATATGATGCATAGAAATTTGATGATGTAGCTAGGATCAGCCAAAAAACAAACAAACTGAAAAAAGTAAACTCAAGAAAAACACGTAGTTCAAAAATTTAAAACAACATAACAATTTAAAAATAACTAAATGACAATAATAAAATTCTTACCTCTGCTTTTCCCCGGTGTTCAGCAGTATTCAATCCATGAAACAAAACTTAATCCTTGGCTGTTGTGATCAGATACAACATTTCTAACTCTGACTTTTGGTAATAAAAGTTAGAGAAACAGATAAACGCGCGGATCAATAAAATTTTATAATACGTGTAATTTCACATTTGTTTATCAATAAGAAATATTTAATACATACAAGAAAATTGTCATGTATGACAGCTTGTAAACGTCTAGATGACTTTTACATACAAGGACTTTTTAGCGATTACAAGCTGATCAAAATACCTAATCTAAATACTAACGATATATCAGTCAAATGGGTAATCCAGCAATCCATTCATTCAACAAGTAGAATCGATACCGCCACCTGTTTGTAACCAGATGATCCTCACTTTTTATGACGTCATTCAAATTCACAACAGGGCTTGGGATCGGAAATGGACAAAAATATGTTGCTTAGTAACTGAGAAACAATCGAGACACTAACTACCAAGACAATTTAACTAAGAATGTGTCAATTGTTCCGTGCATAATAAAAACTAACCAACCGGTGAGTAGTGTTACTGATTGCAGTCAATCGATAATAGACAATTTATTTAAAGGTCAGATGTTGTATCTTAATATTGCTGTTTTTTCTCATTGACGTTTATTTCTTCTCACCAAAGATATGGAAACAACAATAAAAATAAAACATCGAGCGTAGAACATCAACATGAAATAAAACAATAAATCTGCCATAAAATATTTTATCTAAAAAAGCAAATAAAAATTCCCCTAAAAACTATTCACTCATCAACGTTATGTATTTAATTTGGGTAAAGATCTTCACGTTACACTGACATAAAATGGATTTATAAAAGCGTATATAATTGATGTAAGTGTAAAGTTCGTTCATTGCCCTGAAGCTTGCTCAAATTCCCTAGTGACGGCATCTCCACACAAATCATAAATACATTTGTTGTTATTAAATATTAGATTAAAGTGCTCATGATCCCTGGTGTTTTATTTCTTTTATTATGGTATAAATTTACACATCACATACACCCATGTGTGTGTGTGTGTGTGTGTGTGTGTGTGTGTGTGTGAGGATGACAATAGAATACATACGTCACGTTTTTAGCTGAAAGTGCAATAAACGATTTTATCAATTTAAAGCTCAAATTCAAACCCAAAGACGTAGAAGATAACTGATCTGGATCTTTTAACCACTTCATTTTATATCACTGTGTAGGATGTATACTTCACGGCCTGTATTATTACGCTTGTCCAAAATCCTTTTTGTTATTATTTTTTTATTTTAACAGTAAACATCAAAGAAATCGTTGAAAAGCGATAAAAAGTATCTTCATTTCGCGAAAAAGAGCCTTATGTTGACTGGATCAAGTTTAATGGGATAAGCTATGATTGGCTAAGGGTTGCATCTTGATATTCTGTATACAACACATTTCAGTAAGTATTTGACAGACAAACAAAAATACTCGTCAACGAAGTTTGCTGACTTTTTTACTCGACAAAATATCAACATCATATTCTTCACGAAAATTATCAACGTTTTTAATCTTAATCCATTATAATTTCGTTTTACGCTCAGGATATTTTAGTGGAAAACTAATTAAAACTGCCTACCATTATGTACATACAGGCATTGTTATTAATATTGTTGTAAACAACAGTGGATACTATTGAACTATAAACTTCATAACTTAACAACAAATGGTTTAATAATTTCACTTTCATTCAAATGCAAACAAAATGTCAATTTTAATAATTTTGAAAACTAACATTATCGTTTATCAAATGCCATAATATCAACATTTCTACCCACCATTACATTCTAGATCGAAATTTCTATTGATTCGATAAGACATTGTACTAAACATAGATTCATCGTCTAGGTTATGTAATGTAAATAGACACTTCACATCTATGATGATCCTTTGTTCAGCACACATTCTGTCCGTCTTTAGTGTTATGTACATGTATCTTTATGTTTAGTCTATATTGGCCACCTACAAAACCTCTTCTTCCGGATTCAGAGTCAGTCTTAGGCTTTTATATATTTCAGTTCTTATCACAAACAATTAGAAAACAATCCAAGCACATTGCTTGTAAACATTTAAAAAATGATTCTCATTAACGATTTCAAAACCTTTCGATATTTTTTTTTCTCCAGAAACACCTAATTCACGTGTCTATGATTCAATCGCCAGATACAATTAATGATAAAAAAGTGCAAAAGTCGGTTCAATTCGTTGAGATGTTGTTTTTTTAATACAAATATGACGCTAACACATTTTTGCTCACAATACATATGTCAAAACATACACAAAAATTGAAATTTGATAAATATCTTTTTTAGATTAATTTTAATCTTTACGTGACAATATGTTGAAAAAAGTAAAACTCGGTATTTAGATCTTGTTTTGAAATTGTATTGTTTACAATTCAAAAACAAAAGAAACTGAAATTGAGATAATAAAAATTAGTCAGTATCCGCCCAGGTATAGAGTTGCTGTTTAAGTACATAGCCTGCATATCTTTAGTCACGCATACATATATACTCACAATCAACAGAGCCACAAAATCTTTAAAACAAAAGACATTACCATCAAACAACCAACTCCCTGAAACATGTAAGTAAAACGTTGAATTGAGTGGAGAAATGTTATTTTATTTACATTGAGGCGGTTGGTAGAGGAAAGCAAATTGAGCATTAGGGTAAAAACACTGGTTTTCGGGAAATAAAATTTACAAAATTCCTCACACGCCAATACCTATATATGTTCCAAACAACTTTGACGCAATACCAAGGGCGACAACCAGCATACAACTAATACTGGGAGGGTGTGTATAATCTTAAATCTAAACATTGGAAATGAGAGCCACTGTGATCCAGGACTGGTTCTTTAGATTACTCGGCAACAAAAACGCTATCTGATTGCCTAGATGATTAGAAATACACATCTTACTCTTGAAAAATTGTTTATACAAAACTCATAAGCATCACAGTAACAGTTCATATCTATTAATTATGTGTAAAATAATTACACTATAGAAAATTTAAGACTATAATCATCAAATATCTATGTTTTGTTTTTGAAATAAAGAATTTTTAAATCCCCAAATAAATCTTAATTTCATGAAATATCTGCGTCACATAATATACATTTATTATGATTCAAATTTTTAATTAAAAATATAGAAACAATACTAGGAAGTTTATTTGATATTTATCTCTGTTCTTTTAAATATTTTGTCATGTTTGTTTACTTGAACTTTAAAAAGTGTTTTAAATACAATGCCAAATAATGCATCTTACAATAATGAACAAAATGTGTTTTAAAATATGTTCAGAAAACGTCAAAACAAAAAGTGTATTATAAATTAACCAGTAACGTGGCAACAAAATGTGTCTATAAAATGCACAGAAAACGTCAAAACCTTCGTGTCTATGTTATAAAGCCAAGTTTTCTTATTCTCATAAGATATTTATATAGTTATTGACGATAGCGCAATTTACATGTGACTGTCATCTAAAATTTAATACTCGTCTGATAAAATCTCGTTTGTGATTTGATTTTGTAGAATATGTACAATTGAACAGTGCTTGAATAAAGCTATAAGTAAAAGGGTAGCCATTGTTCGACGAAGCAGGAAGGAGTTGTATTAGGAGATACAAGAGTTTTTTGGTTCTTCATAATCAACCTCTGTTTCGTGAAGCTTTATGCCATGTGCCACCAGGAAATTGCTAGCAGAACCATCTATAATAATATAATAGCATGATGCCGCCAACATCAAACATCGAAAAGTAGTCTTCTCTTAAAATGACATAAATTATATACCCTCCCTAGTTTCTGTTCCGTTATAAAGCCTAAATATAGAAGAAAGTATTCTAAACTCCCCTACGTTTTGTGACATAATTGAAAATGCGTAATGTACTAAAAAGATTATGGACTGTACGTTACTGTTTAACATGCTAAGCTTGGTAATACCATCCTCTTGTGGAATTGTGTTAATGCAACTGAACTGAAAGCACAGAAGGGGTAAATATGGAAATATTATTCAAAAAGTATCATGTGCAATCTTGAGTTTTAATACAATAAAATATTCATAAATTGTCATGTGCATTTTTTTAATATCTTACTTATATAAACATTCAATAATTATCACTTGTTTTCAGATACCTGTGTCACAGTTTGATAATGTAGTCATTAATCTGAGACTAAAATAGATGTAACACCCGTAAAAGCCAATCTTGAGTTGAAATCTCGCGAACATTCATTGTTTTAATTAAGGCCACATCGTGACCAACTGTTGATGTGATTGCACTAAAGTAGATGCTCCTGAGGAATTAGCCTATCAATATACAGGTTTGGCAGGCTACTATCTTTTATCTTAATTTACATGATAAGATTTATTGTGTATTTAATTAGTGCTCAGTGAATAGTAATCTCAAATTTAACTTTTATGGCGCTAACATATATCTCGTGTTTCAATGAAAATCATCTCATGTTTTGCTAGCGATGGAATATTTGCAAAATATGAAGTGATTGTGTCTTACGCTCCATGCAAGATTCTTTCACTTATATCGAGAAGCTCAGTTCTGGAATGGGGGAAACTGGAGTGCCAGGAGAAAACCGTCGACCTTCGGATGTAAACTGGCACACTTTCTTACTTAAGGATATTGCTCGAGAGGGATTTGAACCTAGACTAGACGGGCGAGAGGCACTGTTTAAACGCGCGCGATAGACCGCCTGGCTACCGAGGCTCTAAAGTATGCTAGATAAACATTTTATTCAGTTGATAAGTAAACATTGCAATATGCGTAATAGAAATTCATTTTACAGCATTATGTTATTGAGAACAAACTTGCTTTTTATTTCTATTCCATCTATAAAGAAATCACTTAAATCAGGTATAAAATACATAGATAGACTTTTGCAATAGTGAGACAGTTTAGCCTAGCTGTGTAATAAAATTGGTTGACAGAATAAAATCACAATTTATAGGAGAATTTTAGACCATAAAGCTTCCGAAACTCTTTTTATGACTATAATTGCTATTTGTGAGAAAATTCTCTTTTCTGTTATAGTGCTTTTGAGAACGTGATCACTCTTATTAACAAATATTCCACTGGGATTTCTGTATGCATCCAGTCGTCAACTAGCACATTAAATCACATTTAATTGGCATAGCTCATTGGATTGGTGGCCATCGCAGCATTGTTATGAATAATGTTATCTCTCCCTGGGTTATTTTTTAAATCCGACTTTATTTTAACTTTTTTACAGTGGAAAGATTTACTTTTTGACTTAGTGTGTGTGTGTGTGTGTGTGTGTGTGTGTGTGTGTGTGTGTGTGTGTGTTTGTTTACCTTGTGACATTGACCTTTGACTTTTATTTTAAGATGTAGAGCACTTCTCATGGGAATTCATTTGTTCCAAGATTGATCAAAATTCAACCATAGATGTGAAAGTAATGGAGCGTAAAAATTTTACAAGGAAAGACAGACAACAGACAGACATGTTGTTTCTTATATCCCTTTAAACTTAGCTTGTGTGGAGAATAATAATCAAACATTAACTCTCCTTATCCGGCGTTTCTTTGCATGTAACAAGCCAATTTTGTCTTTTCCTGTTAATCACACTGTCTTCATCCGTCTAATGGCTGTTTAATAGCACAAGGTCAGTAATCGTCTGATGGTTGTTTTGATACACATGCATGTGAATAGAATTTTTACTTAATATAACTCAAACAAATTTACAATGTAAAAATTTTTTTAAAAATATTAAATCGTAAATTACACAGCATCTAGGTTGCTTATACCCTTCGAGACACAACAGTAAAATGTGTTTACTAACAGAGAGAGAGAGAGAGAGAGAGAGAGAGAGAGAGAGAGAGAGAGAGAGAGAGAGAGATTGTTAATGCAACAAGTTATTTCTAGAAACTTGTCCAATGATTTGATTTGACTGAACTGTCGGAGTCCGGAAAGTCCTTCCAAAGTATAGTTGTATGTTAAGAGGACTAGTAGTAAGCTTGTATTATAAAGTATGGAAAAGGGTACATGTGGTTTCACTAGTGCCATTTACAGCTCATTTAACTATTTTGTCTGATTTTGAATCATTTTCAACTAAAGCCTAACACAGTCATCTTTAAAAACTTCTTTTAAACAAATGCCTTTTGAACAGGACAGGACTTGCCGTGATAAAAATAAGTCGAGATATCGAGATAATTATCACGACTGGTCAACATAAGTATTGCGGCATGTCGTGTTACTTATCTCAACTTTTTGGTTTGGAATCACAACTTTTCATGATATTATCTCGATTTGTCAAGATAATAAGTCGACATGTTGAGATAATTTTATATCGACTAAAATTATGTCAATGTCAGAAAAAAGCCACCATAAAATTTAGATTGATCTTCAATTCTTGCCTCGGTTTTCAAGGGCCTAGTTACGGTACTGTTGTATTAAAACGAATAATTGCAAACACAACCTTGAAGTAACTACAATTTGTGAATCATGTGTTACTCAAGGAATGTACCTTTTTTTTATTTAAAAAAAAAAACCAAAAAAACATTATTATCTAAACTTTAACATATCAAAAAGTAACTTATCAGCGTTAAAGAACTGTTAATGTTACCTAAGTGACGTCCGCTAATAGAGCGGTAGGTCGATGTTTCGAGTCCCAATCGGGTCATTCATAAAACTTTAAAATGTGAAATACTGTTTCCTCCACTGGCGCTTGGTATTATGAGTACAGCATCAACTAATTCACCGGTGGTCAAGATAATGTGAATAGGACAATAGTATGCTTGTCTATGGCCTAAGGACTCATTGATCATGTGCTGGTACAGGACTGACTATAAAACAAGCCCAAACATTTCATGCAAACATGAACTTGTTCTTACAAATTGATAAAATTGTTCTTGTGTTGAATAACTAAACAAGTTATTTCTAACATTTCTTGAGAAAATGGTTATAAATATATTTCATTTAAATATAATATTTATCATATTTGATCAATAAAGGGCTATTGTCATATGTAATTTTTTGCACATGACAGTTTTGTTCAAGAGATAATTAATACAATAAATGAAATAAAAATGAACAACGTTGAAGGAAAACAAAAGCAGCATTTTAACAAGTTTAGTTGACCTACATAGATCAACCTAACACTATGTATTAAAGCGTTGGGGACCGCATATATTAATGTATAGAAGTTTCAATCTTTTCACATTTCACACTTTTAACAAGGCTACAGTATCGTTAATAATAGACTTTAGTTAAGGCTTAGTCAGTGACAAGTTGTAGAGTTTTGGATGATTTGCGTCTTGGTTTTATTACGCGCTTTAGATTTTTCAATGTTTTAGCAATGGAAAAAAAAGAAGTGTGTAACTCATGTACAAGTTAACGCATTCAAACACAAAAAAGAATAAGAAAAACCAACAGTAATTCATATTGTGACCATCGGATATGAAATCCCTGGCTTTGGATCGACATTGGATGTAATAAAAATATATTTTCATTTGCCTTGTGAAATTCCCATAGCTGCAAGCTTGAGAGCCGTTGTAATTAATACTGACAATGAATGCCAAAAAATTTTGTCACTCCGTGTATGAATACATATAAAATGCAATACACAATCCGGAACTACATTATCGTAAGTAAACAAACAAGACTGTTACGTCACATTTGTCTACATTCGAGATGAGACTGAAAAACACATTTACGAGATATTACAAAGTAAAATCAAAGAAATTAATAAAATAATATTTTGATAACATATATAGGCACCTGGCTGATATTCACCGTAATATTGACATTGTGAGAGACAGAGTGGTGTTTTTGATGGCCTGTTGAAAGAACAGACAACAACAGATCAGTCAAAACCATCAAACCACAAACAAATTTTGAACAATCGGATCTTAAAAAATTTCTTCCTACCTTGACAAAGCTGCTATATACCCTATTATTTTGAGACAATATGTAATGGTACAACTTGTCAATCAATTTTGTGTCTCGCGGGATGTAAATTTCAAGTGATGTAAATTTCAATGGAATTAGATTCACGCAAGTATGCCACATCCAGTGAAAATTGTCCGTTTCACATGCTGTGTTTGTTGATAGGAAAAACTGAAAAATCATCTGTAGACATGCTTTTAATCAATTTACAAGTGATACAATAAGATCTCCTCAAAAAACAATACATGGTTTAAGTACTACACAACTCCTTGCTAACCTTAAAACGATAATTTTATAAACTTTGCGAGATATTTGCACCACACCAGGCGTAAAGAATAAGTATACTTCTCACTGCTTTGCAGTCTACATTTGAATGATACTGAGTATGAAGCTCGGCACATTATTTAAGAGTGAATCTCAACCTAACAATGTCGACATTTCAGAAAAAATCTCGGTAAATCCCTGTCTACTCACATATCACAGATTCGAAACCCACATGCTTGGCCATTGAAAATTATCCTCAGCTACAGTACCCCCCTTCCCGTTTCAGATTCACAAATTTCACTTCCGACATTTAGCCAGCAATCTTTTACTCCAAACTTCTTTGCAAATTGAAATGGGGCCACACAGGTGCACCTGATTTTCGACTGAAATATAGTCCACAAATAACAACACATTTATCGTTGATATTCAATTTTTATACATATTATTTATATCCAATATTCTAAAAAAAAATTCATTATGTTAATGAAAAATCGAGAAAATACCATCAAAATACCTGATAACACTATAATTTTTCAAACCAAAACTCCCCGTTGTTACCCCACATTAAAAATATTGCGGATGAACAATGTGTCGTTCTCGGTCTTAAATTCAGCTGTTGCGTCTATTGGACTCCCCCGATGTGCATGTGTTATAGATGGGAATTTTTTTCTTAAAATAAATGAATAATTTTTTTTTAAAAATATTAAACGAAAATATAACAATTGAACTGTTTTAAAATGGTATTCATTGTCAGTATGAAGGAAACAACTTTGCAAGCAAACTTGTCATAACGCGCTAACGCGCGTTATTCCGTTTGCTTGCAAAGTTGTTTCCTTCATACTGACAATGAATACCATTTTAAAACAGTTCAATTGTTAAATGTTAACACAATGAGATTTAAGGGATTGAGAGATTCTTAGAATTCCGCTGATTTCAGAACCGATTTGACCTAAACTTTCACATTTTAAATCCTAAAGACGAAAGCATGGATGTAACAAGCTAAGATGTTTAATTGATCACTGCCATTTCAGAGTCATCTTAAAATAAAACTAAAATAAGAATCAGTGTACAATATATATATATATATATATATATATATATATATATATATATGTATATATATATATATATATATATATATATATATATATATATATATATATATATATATATGTATGTATATACAATTTTTCGACTTTGCCAAAAAGGTTGTAGAAAATTCGCTTAATGATCTGATATTAACAATTTGTCTTTTCTTTGCTAATGTCATATAGCATTTTTGAATTTAATCATAAAAACATTCAAAAATGATATATGACACTAATATCCATACAAAATGTCTGGTAGTTTCTTATAAAACACTTTATATTGGACCAGACAGTAAACACGTGTGAGTTTGGAAAACAAATTGGTGTATTATTAGCACCATTCCCAACATTTCTGCGAAAAGTTAACTGAATATTGTGAAACGTGTTGAAATAATGATAGATAAAAAGAATTCCCAGATCTATGATATCTAGAATTTAATAGTGGGAATTTATACAGACTATAATTATGACACGCATCATCATGGCGTATAGAGTCTAGATCTGCTTATGTTTTAACATAAACCCTTTGTAATCTGGACAAGGCTTACTACGGCTACTTATTTGCTTTTATTTTACTACAGCCAATGAAATGTAAGGGTGTAAAATTAAAATCAGATATTGAATCCATCAATGGTTTTAAATCATGAAAAATACGGGATATTTGTATAATTTTTAGAATACAAGGATTTAGTACTAGAAGACAATTACACAGCAAATCACAACAAATGGCACAACAAATGACTTTTTCATTTGCAAGTAGACATTCATATTTATCACTCAAATTGACCCTACCCAGCAACTTATTAATATCACCATTATCAATACTGCTGAAATTTCAAAGGAAGGGTTACTTGGAGGGCGCTTTCCAAATTTGCACTTTTGGTTGTCGTAGCTGTAGAAAGAAGGTCACTGCGAACTACATTTGAAAAAAAAAATAAAAATAATCCTCTTTTCTGAAACCAAAAGTGTTAGAGAAAAACTGATTTGATTTTCAGCTTCTTCGGTGTCTTAGGTATACAGTTTGACATGGGGTTAGAAGTTTTATTTATTTTTTTTTTTTAATTACCTTCAAAATTGAATCAAGGTCAAAGATCAAGGTAAAAGATCAAGGCCATGTCCTAGTTTGTGATTTTTGCAGTTTTAGGCTATTTTCTTGAAAACTATAAGAGGTAAATAAAACAATAAATTTCAAAAATGTTCAGCATGAAAAAATCTAACAAGGTACCAAGTTTCGTAACAATACGATATTCCATGTGGGAATTATCGCCCTTAAATTTAAAATGATATTTTTGCTTAGAAATACTAAAATTTTGAAGTAGCTTGAAAACTATTAACATTTTGTGTAGGCATGTATATAAGAATATTGTAGGTACTGATATGATTGACAATCATTTTTATGTATGTTTCAAGGTAATAGGTTCAAAGGTCAAGGTCATAGCTACTTAAGAATATTATTATTTTATTTTCTTTAAAAAAAACTATTTAGCATGTATATTAGAATATTGTTGGTATTGATATGACAACCATTTTGATATATGACTCAAAATTATATGTTCCGAAAGATCAAGTTCATAGCTGCTGAGGATTACTAAAATTGTAGATTATCATTGAAACAATAAAAGCTATTGAAACTATTTTTTGATTGAATTCTGACTAGATATTACTTTTACGTATTGTTGCAGTTCCAAACTAAGAAACTCATTGAAAGTTTCTATAATTACAGTCACTGCATATTGTACTTTGCGATTTTGGACATATCCTCAAGTGAGCATTAGGGTCCATGGGCTTCTTGTTCTATGTACTATCTCAATAGCATTTTACATTTGTTTATTTATTTTATTTATTTATTTATTTGTCTTTTTAGATTATCCATTCATTCATTAAAATTTTATTTATTTATAACTTCTTGTTGATTTATTTATATATCATATGTAATATTTTCAGGAAGACTAGTTTATATAAGAGTCTTGTTCTAGAATCTCCTTTTGTGTAATGTAGATTTTGTTTGTAAACATTGTTTAAACAAAGGATCATTGTTATTAATTAATTAAAAAGCAATACCAGTCTACTATAGTTGATGTATGATAAACGTGAAAACAATATGTATACCTTTTAAATGGGAAAAAACGATAACAAATTACCGAATTTCTAAAATGTAATTTATGCTATGCAAGTAAATATTGAATTTAATATGTGCAATTTAAGTGGGATAAATATAAAAAAAATCTATCTATTTACAATATTTAATTTGATAATTTTTAAATCGTATTTCAGAGCGAAAATAATTATGAAAACGCCTTACCTCTCTCTCTCTCTCTCTCTCTCTCTCTCTCTCTCTCTCTCTCTCTCTCTCTCTCTCTCTCTCTCTCTCTCTCTCTCTCTCTCTCTCTCTCTCCGAAGCTGTAAAAATATACGGGGTCGCTAATAGTCTCTTTATTACAACAGATCTTGCAAATAAAAAATATCCTAAATATCAATTCTATCATTAATTCTTCAGGAAACCCCAGATCTATAAATTTAGAACTGTCAATTTAAACCATGTCCCAACATGAATGGTCTGTAAGAAAAACTTGCACTTATTTCATGTTTGGAGTCACACCAAGTCTTGTGGTATGGTCTAGGAAGTTCTAACTGATGGGTTGAGCGAATTTCTAAATTTAATGTCCTTAATGACCGATAGACTATGTCTGTGTGTCTAACCATTTTGGTCTAGAGAGTGATAATAAGAAACTGCTTGCTTTTTCGAATGTTCATCTAAGTAAGAAGTGTTTGTTAACAGTGCTCCAGATATTGGAAGAACCTACATGGAAGAAAACGTTTGTTTACTTCCGCGAGTCATCTGAGATAAGAGACCTCGTGATAATGATCTGAAAGTAGGGAAATTTTTGGAAAATCTTGAATGAAAATTTTATCCTGGATGCATTTCAACGCCTCGATATGGTAGAATATTTAACGGGTTGGCGACTTGCAATAATGATTGAAATAGTTGTTTTTCTTCTAATTCACACAAGTCGTGCATATTTAGGTTTACACGAGGAAAGAAGTTTTATAAATGTTTTTCATAAGCTGAGGTTTCAATCTCATGAAACTGAAAGGATTGATCCGGAAGTAAATATGAATGTTGTAAGTTATAGAGTTAAACCAGAGACAGGTTTCTAGCTGAACTAAAGGCGATATAATATCGGGTTTTAATATGTGAAACTTTTTAAAAAATGTTTTTCCCCTCTAAATTTATTTAAAGTACTGTTAAAAGTTACCTAAAATTATTATCAATATTTATTTTATTTTATTTTATTATTCTATTTACATTTTACTAATTTTTTTTAAATTTTATTTTATGTTATGTTTATTTATTTATTTGTCTATTTTAATTAATTAATTTATTTATTTATTTTATTTGATTTTATTTTATTTTATTTTATTTTATTTTATTTTATTTTTTATTTATTTATTTTATTTTATTTATTTTATTTCATTTCATTTCATTTCATTATTTCATTTCATTTCATTTCATTTCATTTCATTTCATTTTATTTTATTTATTCTTTTCTATTCATTTTTTAGACACAGTTGATAACTAGTAAAGGATACCCATGTGAGGACCATGTAGTACAGACAGAGGATGGTTATCTACTTGGGGTTCAGAGAATACCACATGGCTTAACAAACAATAAGAGTACTGGACCAAAAGTAGTTGTGTTTCTCCAACATGGACTTCTGTGTTCAGCAACAAACTGGGTTGCAAATCTTGCAAATGAAAGTCTTGGTATTAACATATATGATAAGAATCAATTTTTAAATAGATTTAAGATTCATTTTACACTCATCATGACTTATGTTTTTTAAAGTTATTTTAATAAATTTTATAAGTCCTTTGTTTATTATTTGACTTGAATTGACAATAGTTTTTGCTATTAAGTTAACCATTTAAAGAAATATTCTATATATTTGAAAAGATTTTCTTCCAATACAGGAACTAACTCAGTAGTAAATGTTTAACCTTGCCATGACATGTGTGACTGCTAAGTTAAAAAAAAACTTTAGGCACTACATACCGTTTAATTTACTGTTTAAAAAATTTCAGTGAAACTAAATTAGACTAAATTGAAGATGGACATGAGTGTAATTTTGTTCAGGCCACCTCAGAATCTGTATAACAAAGACCTTGTTGCAGGTGTTTCCAGGTTCTTAATGTCCCGACATAAAATGTAAAGATACAGAGAGACAGTGCATTACCTTTAACAATGAGATAGACTGAGAGACATGCATAGCATTACATGATAAACTAATATTAAGATTTTAATGATTGATAAGTTAAATCAGAGGATTTAATTATAATTTACATTATTTTCAGCCTTTTTGTTGGCAGATGCCGGTTTTGATGTATGGATGGGGAATTCCCGGGGTAACACATACTCATCTCGACATGTAAAGTATTCTCCCTCATCTGAAAAGTTTTGGGCATTTAGGTATTTTAATTTAAATTGTTTCTACTTTCGATTCATGGCACTGAAAAAAATAATATACATGATAATAGGGAATGAAAAAATGAAAATAAATAAGGAAAAAAGTTGAAATAGAGCCTTTTGATTACATAATACAAAATGTATGCACAACTTCTAAGAAGCAAATAAAACCTTAAAAAATGTAAAAAAAAAATTTAGAAAAACATTCATAATTAAAAAAATTAACTGATATTGATACCAAAATGATACCATTTTGTGATTAAAATATGAAGAATGGTACCTTTTTTTAATTTTGGGTATAAAGAACTGTTTTGTATCAGTATGTAATGTAATATTATCTGACAATTTATTTTGCAGTCCTTGTTTATATCAACATTCTTGTTTTGTTTTCAGCTGGGATGAGATGGCAAAGTATGATATACCTGCAGAGATTAACTATATCTTAGCTATAACTGGTCAGAAAGAGCTGTATTATGTAGGACATTCACAAGGAACTTTACAAGCTTTTGCCTTGTTTTCACAAAACCAGGAAATTGCCAAAAAGGTTTCCATTAGTTAACTTTTTAAAAATATTTTATCACAAATATATATTTCAATTCAAGGGATTTTAAGCAAAAAACTACAAAAAACATATATGTAGACAAAAAATTTTATCATCATATTCCAATACAATAAGATTTAGACTGCAAAATAAATTTCAGTGATTTTTTCACTTGTTCCAGTCAACAAGAATCTAGGTGGTTTTAACATTTCTGATGACTATTGTACTGTAACTCTGAAACAATTATTAATATACAGCACTTTAGTGTTTCTGGACATCCAGACTGGCTTTTACATACTGGACACTAATTTTACTAGTGCTGGACATCAATGTAGACCTTAATATATTGAACAGCAATTTTTTGGTTATTTACAGACAACAAAAAATCTTTTGTACATGTGTACTGGTCAGCAGTTTTACTGGTACTTGGCAAAGGCCAGACAAACCCTTATATACTGGACAGCAATTTTACGAGTACTGGACTGAAAGCCAGACAAACCTCAATGAACTGGATAGTAATTTTACTAGGACTGGACAATACAGACCTTCATAAATATACTTGAAGGCAATTTTCTGGTACTGATTTTTTTCTTTTTTTTTCTTTTTGTGGACAGACAGTCAGACAACCCTTGATATTACTGGAAGGGGGTTTACTAGCTGATGACTGGTCTAAACTACTACTGCATTATATTTCTTTAACCACTGGTCATATTGGGCAAGTAGTCTTTATAAAGAGGAGGTCATTAAAGTAAATTATAATTGCAACGGTATATTAACATAAACTGTTTTAGAAGTAAATATAATATTTATCTTTTAACAGGTAAAACTATTTGCAGCCATGGGTCCAGTGACCACTATTAGTTATATAGAAAGTCCAATTAAGTATCTGTCTGTATTCTCTGACCAGGTTTGTATACTAGATAAAATACCTTCACGACAGACAATCTAGTTCTGTATTTTAACATATGGTAATTTTTAACTTTTTTATATTGTATACATGTATGTCTAATGAAAATTTTCACCCAAGATTTGCTATTTTATCCACTTGAAAAAATATGCAAATTTAAAAGAATCTTGTATGAATTAAAGTGTTCTGCAGTATTCAATTTACATAGATTTACCCTAAAATACATGTATAAAGTATGTTCTTGTTAAAAGATGAGTTAAGACAGAGTAATGAACCATATACATGTAGTTTAAATGGTATGTTCAGGTAAACAGTTCAGTATACACTTTTAAGTTTAACAAAGGATATTGAGTGTAGTTTAAGACAGCCTGATTTTGATTTAGTCAGAGTTTGGTTAAACCAGTGTTAGTTTAATTCAGAGTTTTGGTCAGTGTTTTGTTTACCCATTGTTCAGTTTACCCAGTGTTAAATTAAGTCATTGTTTGGTTTAGCCAATGTTTTGGTTAAGTCAGTGCCTGGTTTACCTTTTGTTTGGTTTAGTCATTGTTTGTTTAATTCAGTGTTTAGTTTACCATGGTGTTTGGTTTAGTCAGTGTCTGGTTTACCTTGTGTTTGGTTTGATTAGTGTTTGATTTCACTTGGGTTTGGTTTAGTCAGTGTTTGTTTAATTTAGTGTTTGGTTAACCAGGTGTTTGGTTTCAACAGTGTCTGGTTTACCTGTGTTTGGTTTGATTAGTGTTTGATTTCACTTGGGTTTGGTTTAGTCAGTGTTTGGTTTACCATGTGTTTGGTTAAGTCAGTGTCTGATTTACTTTGGGTTTAGTTTGATTAGTGTTTGATTTCACCAAGACTTGGTTTAGTCAGTGTTTATTTAATTCAGTGTTTAGTTTACCATGGTGTTTGGTTTAGTCAGTGTCTGGTTTACCTTGTGTTTAGTTTGATTAGTGTTTGATTTCACCAAGGCTTGGTTAAGTCAGTGTTTGTTTAATTCAGTGTTTGGTTTACCAGGTGTTTGGTTTAGTAAGTGTCTGGTTTACCTTGGGTTTAGTTAAGTCGTCAGTGTTTGTATAAGTCATTGTTTGATTCAGCTAGATTTTGGTTAAAACAGTGTTTAATTCAGTGTTTGGTTTAGTCAGGTTTTTGTTTACCCATTGTTAAGTTTGGTCATTGTTTGATTTCACCAGGGTTTGGTTAAGCCAATGTTTGGTTTGGTCAGTGTTTGATTTCACCAGGGTTTGCTTTAGTCAGTGTTTGGTTTACCAATTGTTTAGTTTGGTCACTGTTTGATTTCACCAGGGTTTGCTGTAGTCAGTGTTTGGTTTATCCATTTTTTAGTTTGGTTATTGTTTGATTTCACCAGGGTTTGGATTAGCCAGTGTTTGGTTTGGTCAGTGTTTGATTTCACCAGGGTTTGCTTTAGTCAGTGTTTGGTGTACCCATTGTTTAGTTTGATCACTGTTTGATTTCACCAGGGTTTGCTGTGGTCAGTTTTTGGTTTACCCATTGTATAGTTTGGTCAGTGTTTGATTTCACGAGGGTTTGGTTTAGTCAGGGTTTGGTTTGGTCAGTGTTTGATTTCACCAGGGTTTGGTTTACCCATTGTATATTTTGGTCAGTGTTTGATTTCATCAGGGTTTGGTTTGGTCAGTGTTTGATTTAACCAGGGTTTGGATTAGCCAGTGTTTGGATTAGCCAGTGTTTGGTTTGGTCAGTGTTTGATTTCACCAGGGTTTGCTGTAGTCAGTTTTTGGTTTACCCATTGTATAGATTGGTCAGTGTTTGATTTCATCAGGGTTTAGTTTGGTCAGTGTTTGATTTAACCAGGGTTTGATTTGGTCAGTGTTTGATTTCACCAGGGTTTTGTTTAGTCAGGGTTTGGTTTGGTCAGTGTTTGATTTCACCAGGGTTTGCTGTAGTCAGTTTTTGGTTTTCGCATTGTAAAGTTTCGTCAGTGTTTGATTTCACCAGGGTTTGGTTTAGCCAGTGTTTGGTTTGGTCAGTGTTTGATTTCACCAGGGTTTTGATTAGCCAGTGTTTGGTTTGGTCATTGTTTGATTTCACCAGGGTTTGCTGTAGTCAGTTTTTGGTTTACCCATTGTATAGATTGGTCAGTGTTTGATTTCACCAGGGTTTGCTGTTGTCAGTTTTTGGTTTGCGCATTGTATAGTTTGGTCAGTGTTTGATTTCACCAGGGCTTGGTTTAGCCAGTGTTTGGTTTGGTCAGTGTTTTATTTCACCAGGGTTTGCTGTAGTCAGTTTTTGGTTTACTCATTGTATAGTTTGGTCAGTGTTTGATTTCACCAGGGTTTGGTTTAGTCAGTGTTTGGTTTACTCATTGTATAGTTTGGTCAGTGTTTGATTTCACCAGGGTTTGCTGTAGTCAGTGTTTGGTTAACCCATTGTATAGTTTGGTCAGTGTTTGATTTCACCAGGGTTTGGTTTAGTCAGGGTTTGGTTTGGTCAGTTTTTAGTTTAGTCATTGTTTGATTTCACCAGGGCTTGGTTTAGCCAGTGTTTGGTTTGGTCAGTGTTTGATTTCACCAGGGTTTGCTGTAGTCAGTGTTTGGTTTACCCATTGTTTAGTTTGGTCAGTGTTTGATTTTATCAGGGTTTGGTTTAGTCAGGGTTTGGTTTGGTCAGTGTTTGATTTCACCAGGGTTTGCTGTTGTCAGTGTTTGGTTTACCAATTCTTTGGTTTGGTCAGTGTTTGATTTCACCAGGGTTTGCTGTAGTCAGTTTTTGGTTTACCCATTGTATAGTTGGTCAGTGTTTGATTTCACCAGGGTTTGCTGTAGTCAGTGTTTGGTTTACCCATTGTATAGTTTGGTCAGTGTTTGATTTCACCAGGGTTTGCTTTAGTCAGTGTTTGGTTTACCCATTGTTTAGTTTGATCACTGTTTGATTTCACCAGGGTTTGCTGTGGTCAGTTTTTGGTTTACCCATTGTATAGTTTGGTCAGTGTTTGATTTCACGAGGGTTTGGTTTAGTCAGGGTTTGGTTTGGTCAGTGTTTGATTTCACCAGGGTTTGGTTTACCCATTGTATATTTTGGTCAGTGTTTGATTTCATCAGGGTTTGGTTTGGTCAGTGTTTGATTTAACCAGGGTTTGGATTAGCCAGTGTTTGGATTAGCCAGTGTTTGGTTTGGTCAGTGTTTGATTTCACCAGGGTTTGCTGTAGTCAGTTTTTGGTTTACCCATTGTATAGATTGGTCAGTGTTTGATTTCATCAGGGTTTAGTTTGGTCAGTGTTTGATTTAACCAGGGTTTGATTTGGTCAGTGTTTGATTTCACCAGGGTTTTGTTTAGTCAGGGTTTGGTTTGGTCAGTGTTTGATTTCACCAGGGTTTGCTGTAGTCAGTTTTTGGTTTTCGCATTGTATAGTTTCGTCCGTGTTTGATTTCACCAGGGTTTGGTTTAGCCAGTGTTTGGTTTGGTCAGTGTTTGATTTCACCAGGGTTTTGATTAGCCAGTGTTTGGTTTGGTCATTGTTTGATTTCACCAGGGTTTGCTGTAGTCAGTTTTTGGTTTACCCATTGTATAGATTGGTCAGTGTTTGATTTCACCAGGGTTTGCTGTTGTCAGTTTTTGGTTTGCGCATTGTATAGTTTGGTCAGTGTTTGATTTCACCAGGGCTTGGTTTAGCCAGTGTTTGGTTTGGTCAGTGTTTTATTTCACCAGGGTTTGCTGTAGTCAGTTTTTGGTTTACTCATTGTATAGTTTGGTCAGTGTTTGATTTCACCAGGGTTTGGTTTAGTCAGTGTTTGGTTTACTCATTGTATAGTTTGGTCAGTGTTTGATTTCACCAGGGTTTGCTGTAGTCAGTGTTTGGTTTACCAATTGTTTGGTTTGGTCAGTGTTTGATTTCACCAGGGTTTGCTGTAGTCAGTGTTTGGTTAACCCATTGTATAGTTTGGTCAGTGTTTGATTTCACCAGGGTTTGGTTTAGTCAGGGTTTGGTTTGGTCAGTTTTTAGTTTAGTCATTGTTTGATTTCACCAGGGCTTGGTTTAGCCAGTGTTTGGTTTGGTCAGTGTTTGATTTCACCAGGGTTTGCTGTAGTCAGTGTTTGGTTTACCCATTGTTTAGTTTGGTCAGTGTTTGATTTAACCAGGGTTTGATTTGGTCAGTGTTTGATTTCACCAGGGTTTGCTGTAGTCAGTTTTTGATTTATGCATTGTATAGTTTCGTCAGTGTTTGATTTCACCAGGGTTTGGTTTAGCCAGTGTTTTGTTTGGTCAGTGTTTGATTTCACCAGGGTTTGCTGTAGTCAGTTTTTGGTTTACTTATTGTATAGTTTGGTCATTGTTTGATTTTATCAGGGTTTGGTTTAGTCAGGGTTTGGTTTGGTCAGTGTTTGATTTCACCAGGGTTTGCTGTAGTCAGTGTTTGGTTTACCAATTCTTTGGTTTGGTCAGTGTTTGATTTCACCAGGGTTTGCTGTAGTCAGTTTTTGGTTTACCCATTGTATAGTTTGGTCAGTGTTTGATTTCACCAGGGTTTGCTGTAGTCAGTGTTTGGTTTACCCATTGTATAGTTTGGTCAGTGTTTGATTTCACCAGGGTTTGCTTTAGTCAGTGTTTGGTTTACCCATTGTTTAGTTTGATCACTGTTTGATTTCACCAGGGTTTGCTGTGGTCAGTTTTTGGTTTACCCATTGTATAGTTTGGTCAGTGTTTGATTTCACGAGGGTTTGGTTTAGTCAGGGTTTGGTTTGGTCAGTGTTTGATTTCACCAGGGTTTGGTTTACCCATTGTATATTTTGGTCAGTGTTTGATTTCATCAGGGTTTGGTTTGGTCAGTGTTTGATTTAACCAGGGTTTGGATTAGCCAGTGTTTGGATTAGCCAGTGTTTGGTTTGGTCAGTGTTTGATTTCACCAGGGTTTGCTGTAGTCAGTTTTTGGTTTACCCATTGTATAGATTGGTCAGTGTTTGATTTCATCAGGGTTTAGTTTGGTCAGTGTTTGATTTAACCAGGGTTTGATTTGGTCAGTGTTTGATTTCACCAGGGTTTTGTTTAGTCAGGGTTTGGTTTGGTCAGTGTTTGATTTCACCAGGGTTTGCTGTAGTCAGTTTTTGGTTTTCGCATTGTATAGTTTCGTCCGTGTTTGATTTCACCAGGGTTTGGTTTAGCCAGTGTTTGGTTTGGTCAGTGTTTGATTTCACCAGGGTTTTGATTAGCCAGTGTTTGGTTTGGTCATTGTTTGATTTCACCAGGGTTTGCTGTAGTCAGTTTTTGGTTTACCCATTGTATAGATTGGTCAGTGTTTGATTTCACCAGGGTTTGCTGTTGTCAGTTTTTGGTTTGCGCATTGTATAGTTTGGTCAGTGTTTGATTTCACCAGGGCTTGGTTTAGCCAGTGTTTGGTTTGGTCAGTGTTTTATTTCACCAGGGTTTGCTGTAGTCAGTTTTTGGTTTACTCATTGTATAGTTTGGTCAGTGTTTGATTTCACCAGGGTTTGGTTTAGTCAGTGTTTGGTTTACTCATTGTATAGTTTGGTCAGTGTTTGATTTCACCAGGGTTTGCTGTAGTCAGTGTTTGGTTTACCAATTGTTTGGTTTGGTCAGTGTTTGATTTCACCAGGGTTTGCTGTAGTCAGTGTTTGGTTAACCCATTGTATAGTTTGGTCAGTGTTTGATTTCACCAGGGTTTGGTTTAGTCAGGGTTTGGTTTGGTCAGTTTTTAGTTTAGTCATTGTTTGATTTCACCAGGGCTTGGTTTAGCCAGTGTTTGGTTTGGTCAGTGTTTGATTTCACCAGGGTTTGCTGTAGTCAGTGTTTGGTTTACCCATTGTTTAGTTTGGTCAGTGTTTGATTTAACCAGGGTTTGATTTGGTCAGTGTTTGATTTCACCAGGGTTTGCTGTAGTCAGTTTTTGATTTATGCATTGTATAGTTTCGTCAGTGTTTGATTTCACCAGGGTTTGGTTTAGCCAGTGTTTTGTTTGGTCAGTGTTTGATTTCACCAGGGTTTGCTGTAGTCAGTTTTTGGTTTACTTATTGTATAGTTTGGTCATTGTTTGATTTTATCAGGGTTTGGTTTAGTCAGGGTTTGGTTTGGTCAGTGTTTGATTTCACCAGGGTTTGCTGTAGTCAGTGTTTGGTTTACCAATTCTTTGGTTTGGTCAGTGTTTGATTTCACCAGGGTTTGCTGTAGTCAGTTTTTGGTTTACCCATTGTATAGTTTGGTCAGTGTTTGATTTCACCAGGGTTTGCTGTAGTCAGTGTTTGGTTTACCCATTGTATAGTTTGGTCAGTGTTTGATTTCACCAGGGTTTGCTTTAGTCAGTGTTTGGTTTACCCATTGTTTAGTTTGATCACTGTTTGATTTCACCAGGGTTTGCTGTGGTCAGTTTTTGGTTTACCCATTGTATAGTTTGGTCAGTGTTTGATTTCACGAGGGTTTGGTTTAGTCAGGGTTTGGTTTGGTCAGTGTTTGATTTCACCAGGGTTTGGTTTACCCATTGTATATTTTGGTCAGTGTTTGATTTCATCAGGGTTTGGTTTGGTCAGTGTTTGATTTAACCAGGGTTTGGATTAGCCAGTGTTTGGATTAGCCAGTGTTTGGTTTGGTCAGTGTTTGATTTCACCAGGGTTTGCTGTAGTCAGTTTTTGGTTTACCCATTGTATAGATTGGTCAGTGTTTGATTTCATCAGGGTTTAGTTTGGTCAGTGTTTGATTTAACCAGGGTTTGATTTGGTCAGTGTTTGATTTCACCAGGGTTTTGTTTAGTCAGGGTTTGGTTTGGTCAGTGTTTGATTTCACCAGGGTTTGCTGTAGTCAGTTTTTGGTTTTCGCATTGTATAGTTTCGTCCGTGTTTGATTTCACCAGGGTTTGGTTTAGCCAGTGTTTGGTTTGGTCAGTGTTTGATTTCACCAGGGTTTTGATTAGCCAGTGTTTGGTTTGGTCATTGTTTGATTTCACCAGGGTTTGCTGTAGTCAGTTTTTGGTTTACCCATTGTATAGATTGGTCAGTGTTTGATTTCACCAGGGTTTGCTGTTGTCAGTTTTTGGTTTGCGCATTGTATAGTTTGGTCAGTGTTTGATTTCACCAGGGCTTGGTTTAGCCAGTGTTTGGTTTGGTCAGTGTTTTATTTCACCAGGGTTTGCTGTAGTCAGTTTTTGGTTTACTCATTGTATAGTTTGGTCAGTGTTTGATTTCACCAGGGTTTGGTTTAGTCAGTGTTTGGTTTACTCATTGTATAGTTTGGTCAGTGTTTGATTTCACCAGGGTTTGCTGTAGTCAGTGTTTGGTTTACCAATTGTTTGGTTTGGTCAGTGTTTGATTTCACCAGGGTTTGCTGTAGTCAGTGTTTGGTTAACCCATTGTATAGTTTGGTCAGTGTTTGATTTCACCAGGGTTTGGTTTAGTCAGGGTTTGGTTTGGTCAGTTTTTAGTTTAGTCATTGTTTGATTTCACCAGGGCTTGGTTTAGCCAGTGTTTGGTTTGGTCAGTGTTTGATTTCACCAGGGTTTGCTGTAGTCAGTGTTTGGTTTACCCATTGTTTAGTTTGGTCAGTGTTTGATTTAACCAGGGTTTGATTTGGTCAGTGTTTGATTTCACCAGGGTTTGCTGTAGTCAGTTTTTGATTTATGCATTGTATAGTTTCGTCAGTGTTTGATTTCACCAGGGTTTGGTTTAGCCAGTGTTTTGTTTGGTCAGTGTTTGATTTCACCAGGGTTTGCTGTAGTCAGTTTTTGGTTTACTTATTGTATAGTTTGGTCATTGTTTGATTTTATCAGGGTTTGGTTTAGTCAGGGTTTGGTTTGGTCAGTGTTTGATTTCACCAGGGTTTGCTGTAGTCAGTGTTTGGTTTACCAATTCTTTGGTTTGGTCAGTGTTTGATTTCACCAGGGTTTGCTGTAGTCAGTTTTTGGTTTACCCATTGTATAGTTTGGTCAGTGTTTGATTTCACCAGGGTTTGCTGTAGTCAGTGTTTGGTTTACCCATTGTATAGTTTGGTCAGTGTTTGATTTCACCAGGGTTTGCTTTAGTCAGTGTTTGGTTTACCCATTGTTTAGTTTGATCACTGTTTGATTTCACCAGGGTTTGCTGTGGTCAGTTTTTGGTTTACCCATTGTATAGTTTGGTCAGTGTTTGATTTCACGAGGGTTTGGTTTAGTCAGGGTTTGGTTTGGTCAGTGTTTGATTTCACCAGGGTTTGGTTTACCCATTGTATATTTTGGTCAGTGTTTGATTTCATCAGGGTTTGGTTTGGTCAGTGTTTGATTTAACCAGGGTTTGGATTAGCCAGTGTTTGGATTAGCCAGTGTTTGGTTTGGTCAGTGTTTGATTTCACCAGGGTTTGCTGTAGTCAGTTTTTGGTTTACCCATTGTATAGATTGGTCAGTGTTTGATTTCATCAGGGTTTAGTTTGGTCAGTGTTTGATTTAACCAGGGTTTGATTTGGTCAGTGTTTGATTTCACCAGGAATTTGTTTAGTCAGGGTTTGGTTTGGTCAGTGTTTGATTTCACCAGGGTTTGCTGTAGTCAGTTTTTGGTTTTCGCATTGTATAGTTTCGTCAGTGTTTGATTTCACCAGGGTTTGGTTTAGCCAGTGTTTGGTTTGGTCAGTGTTTGATTTCACCAGGGTTTGGATTAGCCAGTGTTTGGTTTGGTCATTGTTTGATTTCACCAGGGTTTGCTGTAGTCAGTTTTTGGTTTACCCATTGTATAGATTGGTCAGTGTTTGATTTCACCAGGGTTTGCTGTTGTCAGTTTTTGGTTTGCGCATTGTATAGTTTGGTCAGTGTTTGATTTCACCAGGGCTTGGTTTAGCCAGTGTTTGGTTTGGTCAGTGTTTTATTTCACCAGGGTTTGCTGTAGTCAGTTTTTGGTTTACTCATTGTATAGTTTGGTCAGTGTTTGATTTCACCAGGGTTTGGTTTAGTCAGTGTTTGGTTTACTCATTGTATAGTTTGGTCAGGGTTTGCTGTAGTCAGTGTTTGGTTTACCAATTGTTTGGTTTGGTCAGTGTTTGATTTCACCAGGGTTTGCTGTAGTCAGTGTTTGGTTAACCCATTGTATAGTTTGGTCAGTGTTTGATTTCACCAGGGTTTGGTTTAGTCAGGGTTTGGTTTGGTCAGTTTTTAGTTTAGTCATTGTTTGATTTCACCAGGGCTTGGTTTAGCCAGTGTTTGGTTTGGTCAGTGTTTGATTTCACCAGGGTTTGCTGTAGTCAGTGTTTGGTTTACCCATTGTTTAGTTTGGTCAGTGTTTGATTTAACCAGGGTTTGATTTGGTCAGTGTTTGATTTCACCAGGGTTTGCTGTAGTCAGTTTTTGGTTTATGCATTGTATAGTTTCGTCAGTGTTTGATTTCACCAGGGTTTGGTTTAGCCAGTGTTTTGTTTGGTCAGTGTTTGATTTCACCAGGGTTTGCTGTAGTCAGTTTTTGGTTTACTTATTTTATAGTTTGGTCATTGTTTGATTTTATCAGGGTTTGGTTTAGTCAGGGTTTGGTTTGGTCAGTGTTTGATTTCACCAGGGTTTGCTGTAGTCAGTGTTTGGTTTACCAATTCTTTGGTTTGGTCAGTGTTTGATTTCACCAGGGTTTGCTGTAGTCAGTTTTTGGTTTACCCATTGTATAGTTTGGTCAGTGTTTGATTTCACCAGGGTTTGCTGTAGTCAGTGTTTGGTTTACCCATTGTATAGTTTGGTCAGTGTTTGATTTCACCAAGGTTTGGTTTAGTCAGGGTTTGGTTTGGTCAGTTTTTAGTTTGGTCATTGTTTGATTTCACCAGGGCTTGGTTAAGTCAGTGTTTGGTTTGGTCAGTGTTTGATTTCACCAGGGTTTGCTGTAGTCAGTGTTTGGTTTACCCATTGTTTAGTTTGGTCAGTGTTTGATTTCACCAGGGTTTGCTGTAGTCAGTGTTTGGTTTACCCATTGTTTAGTTTGGTCAGTGTTTGATTTCACCAGGCTTGGTTGAGTCAATGCTTGATGTAACATCTACATTGTACATGTATTAATTAATATGGCTCTTTATACAAAGCAGCAAATCCTTGTATTTGAAGGATTGGCCATTATAAAAAGTTGTCTTTTAGTTCAAGATAGTTTCATTAATTTATTTAAAACATTTTTAAAATCTGATACATGTACAAAGTACTATGCAAGCAGGTTAGATCCCTTGAATAAATTTTCTTTGGTTTTGTACTTACATGTAATAAACGTTTGTAAATAAACATGTTCAACAATTTGATTTTGTAATACATATACATGTACATATACCATTATTATTTGTCTTTATGGGTGGGTAGGAGGAGATCACCACCATGATTCCATATTAATCCACTCCATTTTTTTATTAAAGTAAAATCATTCTAATGTCTTTTGAATTTGCCTGTCATTACTTTATTTTCAGCTTGCATTTGACATCTTTGGTAGAAAGGATTTTTTACCTAGTGACCTAATTATTAAAGTACTTGGGGACACGGTGTGTAAAGAACCTGTCACTAGATGGATATGTGATGATATTCTATTTTTACTTGGTGGTTATGATATTAGTAATTTTAATACAGTAAGTAGAAAATGTAAATATAGTATAGTAGAGTGCTGTCTGATATTTTTTTTACTTATATTGAGATATCACCAGCTGAAGGTGAAGTTGCAGAAATTTGTACTTTTGCACTTATGGCATAAACAGTGATGATTGATCTATTGTGACATATAATAAAACACAAACATTCTAGTCCACGTCCAAATTACAATCCCAAAAACAAAGTAAAAACCCCGAAAACTGTCCAGTTTAATTACACAGGCAAACTTCCATAAGGCTGGGTGCTCCATAAGGGTAAGGAACTACTGTCTAGCTAGCTACAACCGTTATTAACTTTTTATTAAAAATCTGACATCTCATCTGGATTATCCAAATGCAGAGTGTTAAGCATGAGAACAGTGGCCACTTTTCAAGTCTTTATTTGGAACAAACAATAAATTGACTTTTATCTTTAGAAATCTTTTAATAAGATGAAGATCATTGTTCAATGTTGAGGATTATTTATTTTTTGTAGAAAGATTTCATTAAACACATCATGTCCACGGTAAACTACGAGTAAATCAATTATCTGTTTTAGATCTAGATTAACCACAAATACGCATATTTTACATATTTTTCATTTCTTTTTGGTAAATGTAAGAACATGATGACTGAAATATGTCAATAATTTGGTATATCAGTATATCAGTAGCATTAACATTTCTCACAATTTCAACGACAAATACCATAATTTGATCTTTTAGCACTTGTTAAGGACTTATTTGTCAGCATTCTTAGTGTAACACTACAAGTAGCTGTTATTATGAGTGTTCTTTGGCATTGTGCCTTTTGAAGGCATGTTTCCTTTTAGTTTATATTATATACATGTCTATAATTTCAGACACGTTTACCTGTATATATAAGTCATACACCAGCAGGTACTTCAGTACAAAATATGGTTCACTTTTCACAGGTAAATATTAATTGTTAATATAAAATGTTAACATTTTCAGTGGTTTTGATAATTCAGAATTTTATTGTTTAAAATAATTTCAAAATCTTTGTGAATTAAAAAATTAGATAAAAAAGTTTAAAAATTGTATGATAACACAGTATTTGCTGTTAAGCTGTTAGACTTTGGGCCTTAGTTTTTCTCAAGTTCATTATCATTTTATTTAAATCAACGATAGTATTACTAGGGAAGAAACAGGTGCTAAAGTTTCAAATGTTGAATAACTCTGCAATCCTATTGGTTTTCTTGTGAAAAATATATATCTGATCCGTAGGCATACTGGTCTTTAAAGCTTCAGGGGGCTTCATTGGACAAGTGTTCTAAAGTGCAGGCTTATGGATGGTAGTTCTGCTATAAAAGTATGACATGAAAAGTTGGTAGTTATCTCTAGGTACTCTGGTTTTCTCCATTACGAAGCACATGTCTCCCACATAAATGACTAACTGTGTAGAGAACCTATTTTTTTATCAGACAGTTCTTGTTTTTCATATTTATTTGATCTATTTTAGCTTTACCGGAGTAAGAAGTTTCAGATGTTTGATTATGGGAGTCCTCAACAAAACAAATTACACTACAATCAGGTATTTATTAAGTTTTAGTAGGTCCTTTTGGAGAGCTTTAGTGATAGAGTGGTCTAAAGAATTGACTTATAGATAACACAGCACCACAGTTTGAATCCCCATCTGGACAGATTCTAGTGGTGAGAAAATCTGTCAACTCACTTGCCAAAGGTCATTATTTTCTTTTGGTCCTCTGTCCATCATAAAAGGATAATCTTGGTTTGTGGAAAAGATTTTTTGCTGGGGCATAAAAATTTATACATATATTTCACTCCTCTCAAGTATTTCCATTATGTCTTGAAAACACAGTAGATTTCATATTCCATTTCCCCATTTTCAGTCCCACTGCTACAGTCTGTGTAAATGTAGGTGACTTAAAATATTTTTGAAATAACTGAGGTGTATAGATTGTACATTCATAGAAGATTTTAAGAGGTGTTTTTTCTTTATTATTATTATTATTATTATTATTACTTTTTCTCCCCTATGGGTCCCCAAGGGGACATAATGAATTCATTCGTGGAAATTTCAAGGTCTTCCACCCAGACCTTGGTCAATTTTGGTCCAGTAGTTTTGGAGGAATAAAATTAAAATGTAAAAAGTTTAAAGATCATGAGTAAAAACAGATAACAGTAATTCATCTAAGCCTTTAGTTTTGGTGAGAAAAAAAAAGGCTCTGAAACATACAAATGTATTAAAATGCAATTTATGGCATTGTGAATTAAATTATGCCAAAATTCTACTACTTTTTTAAAACAGTATTTAGTACAAATTATTAATGAAATGCAATAACATGTATGTCTAATATAAGATGCAAAGATTAAACTTCACTTATGCTTGAATATTATCAACACCAAAGTCTCTCTTTTTCAGACTACACCACCATTGTATAATGTCAGTAACATGAAAACTCCAGTTGTTTTGTTTTGGGGAGATAAAGATTGGCTAGCAGATCCAAAGGTAGATAACTTGACATATAAAGCTAAGCATTTTATGTTAATGAAGCATTTTCTTCAATAGAACACATCTGACTTAGTAAAATAACAAAACCATGCTTACCACACTCGTCTTTTTACATAGCAGCCGATAACTTTACCCATATCACTGGGTAAAATTTATACATAGATTTGACTGTACAGGCATTTTGCTTCACACACACACACACACACACACACACACACACACACACACACTCACACACACACACACACTTGCTCACTTTATTTTTTCTTTTCGCAGGATGTTCGGGAAATGATACCAAAGTTATACAGACTTGTTGGTAATTATGAAATAAAGAACTGGAATCATTTAGATTTTATTTGGGGTATAGATGCTGCTAATGTTGTATATAAAAAATTAATCAGTATTATTAAAAACACATAAAACCAGGTACAATAGCTTAAGGTTTATAAAACATCTTTCTAACACAATGTTTTCAAAGTTTATACATGTTTTTATTTTTTTGAATATATTATTTATTCAAACATTTTTTATTATTTTTATTATTATTTATTTTATTCTTATTATTATTGAATTTTATTCTTATTATTATTTTTGCATACCTGATATAAAAGATCTTGTAGTTATAATCATAAACTAGCTTAATGATTGAACTAGTGTACGATGATTAAGCATTGTTTTTTTTTCATTTTTTGATATTTTATCATAACATGTTGATTATGGACCACAAATTGTATAAATCGCATAGCAGTTGTCTTATAACTGCTATGGCTATTCCAGGTGAACTAACATGTAGTAGCACATTATGATTAGTTTCACTCGGATATCTATGATAGTTATAAGACCACTGTATCTATATTCCAATATTTCATTTCAGTGCTTGTTATATATTCAAAATTATATTGATAATCAACCAGACAAAAGCAGTGTTTTAAATAAATTCCATGGCCATATTTAATTTGAAAATTATGTAACGCGACTAGAAGTAACAGCCATGTTGTTTGTCAATGTTATAATGTTGCTATGAGTTGACATGACGAAATAAATTGTTTACATCTTGCTACTTGCTATTTGATAGGTGTTCTTGTATTTTGCTAAAAGCCAGTTATTGTAAAACTGAAAAGTGTGTCTGATTTTTTTGTTTTGTTTGATAAGATGAAGTTCATGTCAGAATGTGAAAATAGTACTGTAGAATCATGAATGTTCATGAGGTTAAAATTTTGTGGTTTTGTAATTAAAACACTGATTGGAGAAATTCTTGTTGAATAGTGTTTGGTAAAAATAAATCCTATTGCGACCTTGGTCAGTAAAAAACCTTGTTGACATTAAATTTTAAGGTATTAAATAACTTACACAAAAAAAATTTAACCCCCCTCAAACATTTGTATTTCACTGTATTTAAAATGTAAAAGCCACTTTTATGCCATGGCGTAAACGAGTATAGCCTTGTGGTGATTATAGGAACTAGACAAGACATCCAACTCCATGGAATTTTTGTTTTAAGGGTAAATTAATGATGATAACATTAGGTGCTAAATTTTGATGGTAGTTTTACATTTGTATTTTCATTTTATGAAGTGAACTGTATTATAAAGTGTAAAATTTTATTGTTGTATTTTAAAGTAACTGAAAATAAAATAATTATTACGATAGAGTTGCTATAGAATAAGCCATTCCTAATGAAAAGTTAAGGATTTATATTTTTTTGTTTTATTTAGTTACTGATTGATGTAACATTTGTCAAGTATCAGCTTTAATATACCATGACACTTTAATAATTCAAACAATCTATCATTACAATTTATGTCTATAATATTTATGTATATATGTTTTTTTCTACATTGTTTACAATAAATGTCCCTTGTTGATGTAGCAGTATATTTTGACAAAATAAACAAGTGATGTATGTTTTATGTATTGTATTGTATGGTATTAGGGTTTGAAAGATAGTCAAGTACGTAAATGCATGTATATTTTTTATAATCTTTTTCACTAAATTGTCTTATACAGTATTTCAATTTGTTGAAGTTGATAAAATTTTTAAAAACTGTTATTGAAATATTGAAAAATTGAAATAAATTTTTGAAATAAAATAATAAAACTGAACTTTTTTATGTGTATGTGTGTGTGTGTGTGGGAGAGAGAGAGAGAGAGAGAGAGAGAGAGAGAGAGAGAGAGAGAGAGAGAGAGAGAGAGACAGAGAGAGAGACAGAGAGAAGCTAGGATGATAATTATTTCAGGTGGCCCTGGAACTATATGGAGGTAGATGGGTTTTTTGCCAAATCTATGTATTTTAGTCCAGTGTAAAGGCTTTGATCATAAATAATTTGTCTAAGTTTTCATAATTTAAACTTGGAACATCAGCAATATATTACCATGTAACTGAACCATCAAATGGCATTGAAGTATATTACATCGTATTGTACTGCAATTTAAAACAATTATCACTTTCAAACCTTAAAAAATGAATTTTTAAGTTAATGTACATGTATTGTTAAAAGATTTTTTTTACTGGATTAAAATTACAGAAAATTTAATATGGTAGAAATTAGATGCAGACAGGGAGAATAGGTACACTGCAAGAATGAAATCCTACTCTGTGTGTTTATGGAAATTCAAAGTGACTCTGACCATTTTTAGGCCATGTTTTAAGGTCTTTTTCTTAAAGACTCTGTTGTGAACAATACATGAATTGCTTTTGTCTATTTCCGTTTTGTGAGAGAACAGTCAATATATTTTCAAGCTTCAGTTCCAGACCAACTGGGATCAAACCTGTAGATTTCTCATTTACAAAGCAAGTAGTTTAATCAATGGTTACCTTGAACATGAAATGATTTTGTTCCAATTTATAAAAGTTTTCTTCAAAATATGACATCAAAGAACAAGTTTGTCATATGTCATATGACTAATCTACTTGTGAAGTCATTCATCGTAATCCCTTATTCAGCCTTTTATTCCAGTACTAGAAATTGCAAATTCAGACTGGTCACATGGCGACTTGCAGAACTTATTTGAATGTATTCTGTATATCATAAATAACAAAGTAATGTATATTATAAATAACAAAGTCATATGGCTATCAAAGGTAAAATTAAAAACTAAGAAAACGTTTACATATAAAATATATATGTTTTTAATACAGTTATCAGTAAATATAAGTAAATACATTGTATAAATTATCTATCACAGACAAAAATGGACAAACCATGTTTATATTTAAATTTATAACACATTCAAACATAATTTAAAAATTATCCAAAATTTTTGTATAGGCCGATCTTGAAGTAAGTGAGCTAAGATGACTGAATACAATAATGAAAATTAACATAGACTGAACACTTTTCCTGCAAAACAGAAGCAAAATTTCCAGTTCTAATGACAAATGATTCCAACAGAAAACCAGTTTTGCATGAAAAAACCATTATAATAATAATACGTAAATTAAAATTTTTTCTTTAGGAAATGTTATAATCCTTGATAACTCCAGTCCAGTATATTTTATGATTTTTCTATTAACAGTTCTAAATATTAAATGCGACTTAAATCTAATTACCCACTCATATTTTCTGAACATTCAAGACTTTAAACTGTTGATTATAATATACATGTATATAAATTCTGGTATGGTATACAATGTAGCTAAAAATCAAACCAGCTTATTGTCTATGGTCTACCACTTAGACTAGATGTAGATTTAGGTCTTTGGTTAACTGCTGTGTTATCATAGCTAACTTTTTCTGCTGAGGATGGCAGTCTTCTTTTGGTTGGTCCTCTTTGTACTTGCCGTGCTCTCGTTCCAAATCCCATGCATTGTAATGATTCAGTAATGTAACGCTGTGATGGAGACACACACAGTAAAACCAGTAGTTTTGCATCACCACCTGAAATCAAATTGAAAAATAAAGGTAAAATCAAACTAATAAATTATTTTGAAAATATAAATGTACATATTTATCCCCTATAGATTTATTTAATCAATACTTTAAAGCATTCAATTAAAACCTCTACCAATATGATAATTTCTTTTAATACCTGAAAATGTTTGTGTATGGCACACCTAAACAAATCTGATAAAAATGCTGACAACTGCTCTTTATTGAACTGTAAAATGAAATGTTCATTGTTGAACCTGTAACAAACACATTGTGAACATGACGTGTGCATTTGTAGAATTTTTAAGTGTTTATGTTGAAGTCAACTGCATATGTTCACAATCTAATTCAGTGAGAACAGGTCTTATAGTTTGTGACATACAAACCTTGTAGTAAGTGTTTAAGACAACTGTTCCTATGTAGAACATGTGTTCTGTATTCAACAGGTGTTCACAATTTTATTCAGTAAGAACAGGTCTTTCAGTTTGTAACATACCTATAGAATCCTGTAGTAAGTGTGTAAGTCGACTGTTCCTGTATGGAACATGTGTTCTGTGTTCAGCAAGTGCTCCAAGTACATCAGCCAAAGCAGATAAACTCTTGTTTATATTTGATGCTTCACGTAATGCTGCTCCCTTTACACCACTCATCCCTACAAATAAAAAAATACTCTGTAGAGTACTGTTCCTCAATTAGCATATACTGTAGTCTAGTGGGCCACTAAACCCAACATTAACAGCTTTGCAAACTTCCTTACATAAACTGTTCACATGCACTGTATTTGTAATTGTACTTGAGAAAGCTGTAAGAGGAATTGAATGGCTAAAATGGATACCCTTTCAATAAAATATTATTGAAAAATGCTTAAGTTCAACTATTTGTAAAATCTGAAAAAAATATTTTAGTATATAACACAGCCAAAATAAGAGGTGCACATCTTCAATGTATATAAAAATACCCTGTAAAGTTTCAGACTTGTTGGTTAAAACCTATAAGAGGAGCTGATTACACAAAATGGGTAACCTTTGAGAGAAATATTGTTGAAAAATAACCAAGTTCAACTGTCAGTAAAATCTGAAAAAAAAAATTATATAATACAACAGACAGATGGACAAACAGGCTTAAACCTATAACCCCCCTCTCCCCAAACTTCATTTGTGGGAGTATTATTATATAAAGTACCATTTAGGGAAACTTAATTTATCTTCATGTGAATACACCAGCCATAATATTGAAATGAACTTTTCAGATATCTAGGAGAGAATCCATGAGAGCTATGTTGTTTGCATCATTTAAAGACAACTAAACCTCTATTTACTTCAAACTTTTTTGATACTGTTTGAAACTTCATACACCCTCTTAACATCAGAAGGTTACTCTGAATAGCATTCAAAACAATTTTTTAATTCATTTCTGCTCTAAACAATGGTCGTTAGGACTTTAAAATAATGTTTTTTTTAAATTTCAAATTTGTTAAACTTCTACGTTTTTGATATTCCTTCAATATACGAAACTTACATAGCACTAGTGATTCTAACTTAAGCTTTTTGTACTTAAAATTTGAAAAAAAATATTAGATGAAAATGATTTTAGAGTACTAGAGAAAATCTGATAAAGCAATTTGTTAAATGATGTTATTTTGACTGTTTTTTTTAGCTCAAATGACCAAAGGTCATAGTGCAGCATGTGTATGTGCGTGTGTGTGTGTGTGTGTGTTTGTGTGTCGTTAACACACATTTTTGACTTCTCTTTCCAAAGTACAGGACAGATTTCAATGAGACTTGGTCAGAAGCATGTCTGGGTTGGTGCAATTCAGATTTGTTCGTGGCATTGCCATGGCTACCAAAACTAGGTCAAGGTGACCTAGGGTGCCAAAATCTTAAAAAATCTTCTTCTCCCAAACCAACAATGGAGATAAAAACTGATGTGATATTTGGCTTTTCTAGGGTCTTAAGCCTATAGTTTGTTCATTTTGTGACATTCGTGGAAAAATGGACTATGCGTTTTTTGCATTAAAATTTTTAGAATTTGGAAATTATCTTAAAAATGCTATATCTTGATTATTTGCAAAGATAATGACTTGGGGTCTTCAGTTTTGATGTCAACTTGAAGTGTCCTTTAAAATGAGGTCAAGGTCATGACATATTTTTGACCTTTGAGTTTTTAGTACCAAATTAGCTATTTTTCAGATATTCTATGCTTATTATGTTTTTAAAATTTACAAGCATGGTAAGATCTAATCAGTTGTTAGATTTTTAAGAAATCAGAAAATATTTTGGAGTTATTGTCCCACAATATGGTAATTTTTTGCAAATTTTGCTGTTTTTGACATTTTTCTTAAATGTTATAAATAGATGATAAAAATAAATTGTGAAAATGTTCAGCATGACAAGATCTAGCAAGGTAGCAAGTTTCGTTCCTATATGTTAATCCATGTAAGAGTTGATGTCCCTGAAATATTGATTTTTTCAGAAATTTCGCTTTTTTTGACTATTTTCTTGAAAAATATTATAGATAAATTTAAAAAAAATTGCAAAAATGTTCAACACAACAGAATCTAACACTGTAGCAAGTTTGGTGTCTTTATCTTAATCTATGTAAGAGTTTTTGCCCCTGAAATATTGAGTTTTTGAAAATTTCATTGTTTTTGATCATTTTCTTGAAAACTATTATTAGATGGATAATATCAATAAATTGCAAAAATAATAAACATGACAAAATCTTACAAGAGAGTAAGTTTGATGATAATATCATAATCCATATAAAAGTTGTTGACCCTGCAATACTAGTTTTTTGCAAATTTTGCTGTTTTTGACCATTTTCTTGAAAACTTTAAGAGATAAATACTAACAATAAATTGCAAAAATGTTCAACATGACCACATCTAACATTGGTAGCAAGTTTTGTATCTATATATTAATCCATGAGTTGTTGCCTCTAAAATACTAATTTTTCACAGATCTAGCAATTTTTTAAAACTATATTATATTCCATGTTTGAGTTGAAATATAATTTTTTGTGAATTTGACATACTTTGATGATTATCATGAATACTATTTTAGTTTAAACAATAAATGTTGCCACAGAATTATTCATGTTTTGAGAACTCTGATGTTATTGGCTATTTTTGGATTTTTGTAAAAGAATTCTGTATTTTATGAATTTTTTTGTGTAAAGAATCTTCGAAATACAAACAGTCATTTTCATTTTGAAATTAAAGCATTTAAGTAAGACATAATTTATCAGGTGAGCATATCAGGCCCATTGGGCCTCTTGTTTAACAGATGGCAGATTATAAAGATTCTATCTTTCAGGTACATGAAACATAATTATCATTAAAACTAAATTAACAATTTAGGGTTTACTAAGATTGTATAAAACTTTTCATGATTAACTGCAATGTAAATATAAGAAATCAGATGTTTTTATTCTTACACTGTGGCAATTTGGAAATTTAACATGGACTGCTACATTTACTTACCAACACATTCACTTCCTGCTAAATCAACCAATTGAAGTTTAGTTTTTATAACAGCTTGTCCTTGTCCTCCACCAGATGGAGCTCCAATAGACTGAGATAGATTCTCTACAGATGACCATGTTGGTTGTACTTGCATTGACTGAGATCTCCCTCTTACATCCCTGGATATAGTAGTCTGAGATGCTGCAACTAAATATATAATCAAATGTTTTTAAAATCCTTCACAAAAGCATTTAAGCATGTTAAAATTAGTGGTCTATTTATAATATGACTGATTAGAGAATGAAAAGCAATACTGGTAAGTATCAAGTAACAAAATCAATTGCCTAAACTGAATATTACTATCTGACAAATTGACTCCAAAATAGTGACATGCTAGACTAAACTAACAAAGATAAGCTAAAGCATGTGCTGACTGATCACAGTGCCTCTCATTGAGTAGTTTTGAAACCTACTAAGGGCAGATCCCAGTTTGTAAAAGTTTGTGAGTTCCTATGCCAAAAGTTGTTGGTTTTTTTCAAGCACTCTTTGTTTCCTTACCAACTCTGAAATAATCACCTCAACTAAACTCTAGTTACTTAGGTCAAGTAGACATAAGTGCTTCATTGAAGACCTTAATGGCAACAACTAAATATTAAAACTAGACAATCTGGCGTAAATTAAAATTAAAATCATTTTCTTTAACAATGTTTTTATCAGTAAATTTTATCACTTTCCTTTAAACTTAAGATAATGACACTGGAAATGTAAAACATACATCCTTGTGAAGACAAGATATAAAATGTAAGATCTGTTTTTACCTATGAGTTTTAACTAACAGATGATACACAAAAGACCCAAGTGTAATACAAATAAAGAAAAAAAAAAACAGGATCAACTATATAAATGTAGGACCAGCTATATATCTATTTAAAGTGTACAAAAACTAGCCTAGCTAGGCCCTAAAATTACTTGTGTATAAATGCATGATGTTGTTTTCTCACCTAACTGTCTTAAATTTCCTGAAACAGGGAAGTAAAGGTTCTTAATCAATATTAAAAAAAAATACTTTTGTCTAATGGGAAATATTATATTAGAATTCAGGAATATAGTACTTTGTCAGTGAAGAATAGTGGATAATTCCGAGGGTTCTATCAAACAAAGCTTCCTACATATATCAATTTTACAAACCTAACATTTCCATTAAAATATAGTTTTTCTTTAAGAGTACCTGTTCAACTTTGTTTACACATTAAGAGAAAAAAAATACATATAATTAAAAGGTCTTAAATTGGCGTCTATGTATCTGAATCTAATAATGATTTGAATTAATATGTCAGCTGAGTATCAATACAAAACAAAAACTTATATGTGCTAGTTCACACTTGAATCCATGCTATCTTTACACTCAAACTTTTGTATTATGGGTGTAATTTTATTTTAAATCAACTGTACATATCCTCCTTTAATATTCTATCAAAGATTAAAATTTTAGAATTTAGGATGGATGATTTTAGTCAAATGGATACTGAAATTAATACTAGCACTTTTCACTTACCTGCAATAAATCTAAAATAGGTATGATCTGATATGGATCAACCTCAACTTTGTTTATAGTAATCTCTCTCTCTCTCTCTCTCTCTCTCTCTCTCTCTCTCTCTCTCTCTCTCTCTCTCTCTCTCATTAGCTTAGTAATACATAAGCCTCAATACTGTAATGGTGAAAACTTTGTTAAGTCATATGGAGTAGACGAAAATGTTGCTGAAAATCAGCTAGTTCACAGGGTGAGATTCATCAGTGGGTCAGACATGCAGGTAGAGGTCAACTGAAACATAGGTGAAAGGAGGCAGGAGATGGGGTGGCACCTATCAATTATTTGATAAATGGAAAGTTTCATGGGTGGGTAAACTGATTTCATCTTTTGCATGCAGCGTTAACAATACACATACTATTATGTTTGTGACAGATCAAATCAAACACTAAGCTGTTACTACAAAAATTTAATATTTTACAATCAAAATGGAGATGCATATTAATTTTAAAGCAATGGAGGGAGGGGTAAATTATTTTTTATGGGTAAATTATTATTATTTTTTTAAATGAAGTCTCTTTTTTTAGAAGGTTTGTGTTACTAAACTTTTATCATTGGCTTACGGCTGATAGGAAATTTTATGGTAATATGATAAAATTAAATGTAAGCTGGGTTTAGCTATGAAATTTTTGGCAAAAATGGTTAAATAAAGTCATAACTCACATCTAATTTTCTGAAACACATCTAAAACATTAGGATGTAAATGTATTTTATAAAATCACAAAACAGTAATAAATGAAAAATTCAATTTTGTTAATAAAAAAAAACAAATTTCAACAATTTAAAAGCTGAAAAAATACTCAAAATCATTTAATTAGAAACAGTTATTTCAAAATCAGCAAACACTGTGATGTTCAAACAAAACATAATCAAACTGTAACTTAAAAATCAAAAACCCAAAATACCAGAACCCTGTGTTTTCCCTCTCTTCATGCATTTGTATTTATCTGTTTCTACATAAATAACAGAATACACATTCAAAATCAGAAATAAAATTAATTTGATTTGTCTGTGTTTACAGCTCATGTACACCATTTACAGGTTATGCAAAAGAGTAAACAGCAACTTTTTTCATACCTAGAAACAAAATATATCACAGTTATTTCTGAAAATTAAATTATTTTCTATTAATTTATAAGGAATTTGCATTCATGTCAAATCGTAATGTTGCTACATCTTTATATATAAGATTTTACTACTGTACATTTATCAGATAATTTTTTTAAATTCATTTATCAGATAATTTTTTTTAAAATTAGGATCCTCTACTGTTCCCAGATTTTGGGTTTCAATGCAACTGTTTGAGCAGATGAAAATACTACTTGTCCTCAGGTTCTATAAAGACCTATTGGAAGTTTTAGATAAATTTTAAAGGCCCTTTACAGATATTGATTGCTTCTTAAATATCTAGGGTTAAGCTATTGTGTGCTAATTGGAAATGGTTTTTAAATATTTATGAGGGCTTTGATGTTTTCACCTTATAATTGGAAACCAGTGTGTATAAATCCATGTCTAAAAATATCTATTTTATACCATTTTACTTCTAACGATGTAATGCATATGAAGAGTTATCTCCCTTGTGGTTTGACTAATTTTTTCATCAACTGTCATTTTATTAACTACTGTAACAAGGAGAATTTAAAAAAATATCTTACCATCTGTCTGTGATGGATGTTTGGAGAAAAAGCTAGGTGCTTGTGATGTCACTGTGAGAGTCACAACTAAGTGTGAACGACTTGAATGTTCATGTATTAGTGTGGCAGATTCCTGTCTGGTTCGGAGTCCATGTTGAACAAGTCGCATAACTTCATATACTGTATCAACTTGTCTTAAAATAAAAGTGGTATTATTATCATTTGAGCAAACTATAAATAACCAGTCCAAAACATAACTTAAACAATCATGTCCTGAGTAAATTAAATAGATAAATAAGAATTCCACGGATTTAACCCAGTTAGTTTTTGATTGAGTAAAAAAATTGCTTCAACATAAAATGTCACATTTTGACAGGCCACTGCGGCCTACAACACCGGAAAAGTAACAACTAAGTCTAACCTCATGGTAATGCCAGACTCAACAACAAAAAGTGAAACAAACAATAAATATTTATTTTTCTAGAAGTACTACTCAATCCTGTATTGTTGCAACAAAAATATTTATATAGTTAGTGGTTATGAGCTTTATATTAAGAGAACTCTTACCAATACATTTGTTGATTTTAAGTGGCAGACTAATTTCACTTTGAAAAGATTCTAATATCCCCATAGTTTTCTCAATTACATATGATAATATATTTATCAAGAGCTATCAGAAAAACAACAAAGTTGACATTCTTGTCAGGTAAAATTAGTCTTAACAATCTGAACTTAAAATATTAATATTCTCTCCATCAAAAAAAAAAAAAAAAGAAAAAATTAATCAATCAATGGATACAGCAATTGATGCCTACATGCAGTTGATCTCTGGCTAGGGATATGGCTTAAGCTCATAGTTTTAAATCTGCCAGTAAAAATGCATTGAGAATGTCTGTAAATAGGAATATTTTGGCATCATATTGTACAGAAATCTATGCACGTAGGAACTTTTAATTATTAAAACTCAACAATATGACTATCATCACACATTCATAATTTACCGATTTAATGTGGTAAAACTTTAAAATCATATAAAGATTTTCAAGCTTCAATCTTATACAGACATAACTAGAAATGACCACCCCTTGACTGAAAGCCATCAAAATACAGTTTGTATAGAACTTACTTTGAACACAGAGTAAGTAGATTAACAGTACCATCTATCCCTGTGTTAATGTCATGTTTAGCATTAGGATCACTACTTAATAAATCCCTTATATCATTGTTATAGATCTCCGCTACCGACACTTCTACACTGTGACTTCCTTCTGGTTTCTCTGAAATTAGTCTGTATTAAAAAAAAACTGCCTTAATATCTAAATTTGAGATTTCATAGAAATACAGTAAACCCTGTTTAAATGACTAGATTATTTTGCTGTTGCACTAATCACAAGGTATTTTTTTAAAGTCGAAAATAATCTATTTCTTTTATTTTCAATTGTGAAAATGCTATTATTAACATAATTATTACACCAAAACTTTGACAGAATTAATGTTGCCTGTAAAACAAATATTTTACAGTACAAGTACTATATCAGCAATTTTATGGTATTCTAAATTATATGGTTACAATCATTTCGAAAACTTGAGGTTTATAGAAATATTAAGCAAAAATTGTCATTTAAGTGAAAGAGCCAGTCAAACAACCAATCATGTTAATGCATATTTAAATACATCAAATAGTCCAATTAAATCAAAGAACAGTATGTATCATTAAGTGTAGCATATGTAAGTATTTTACCTGATTTGGTTATGGTTATAATCAATTTAAATAAGATTTAATTAATTTAATTTATATTTTTAGAAACTTGTAAATATTTAATAATAATTTTTTCAGTCAAGTTTTTCATTTAATTTTTTTATCATTTATGATTCATGTATAGTATATGGCCTACAGTAGTTGTCTCCCTTCAGTTGTTCATACTATATTTGTACATGTGTTGTGTGCTATGTGACATATGACTTTTTTTTTTTTTTTTTTAGATTAGATTTACTTTTTTTAGTTTTAATTCCTTTGAGTTCTATTTGTTTAATTGGTGGGGTTCTAATACTCTAGATATTAAAACACCAAGAAGACTGCTTGGCGTAATATATGTCATCTAAATCTGAGTTACTGTAAAATACTTCAACTAAACTGAATAGGAAAAACAAAACACTAAGCAAAAATCACCATTATTCTGTTTTGGTCATATACGACTGGGAAATCATCATCCCATAGAGGAAAATCCAGAATGTTTTCGATGTGAAATAAATTTAATCAAATTTAAAATGAATGACACTAATGGAATTTGCTCAAATTTCAACAATCGCTACAAAAGCAATAACACTGCATTTTCCATGTTAAAACCTACATGTTTTAATAGCTCTTTGGCTTTCTGATGTATAAACTTATTTATGGTTTAATGTCCAGTCCAAGGTTTGGAAGTTTAGTAATGATTGGACTCGATGATAATCTAATCTTTTATATCAATTTATTAGCTCTCATATTTCTTTGAATTCCTTCATAAATATACTTTTTATGCATGTATCCCATACTGATTTTATCTTTTTTTGCAACCACTTTTTTATTATCAATTTTCTCACCTAAACAATTCTCTAGCTGCTCTTGGTATCACACCTTCATCAGGATGTGGTTCTCTAGACAAGTTATAATCTTCATTTTTATGACTGCCCAACATTGTATGTGTTTTACCACTCCCTGTCTGACCATAAGCCATTATACAGATGTTGTACCTAATGGAGGATGATACAAGATAAAATAAAACATTTTAAAGATCTTATAGAGGTATCTTAATAATTCATTACAAAACCAATAAGAACTATTTCGTAACTAAACGGTGTGTATTTCTATCCTAGTGAGACATATACATGTACGATAGTGGTGAGCACCCAAATCTGTTTTTCAAAATCTGGGTCCCATCATATTCCAATTTAGTTCATCATATTAAAAATTCTTGGTTTTTTTTATGACTCCATGCATATTATTAAACAATATTGCCCTCTGCACACAGATACTTTAAGAAGTTTGCTTGTCAGAGATTTTCTTTCCTTTTTGATGTGTACAGGGAGTTCAAAAAATGACAAAAAAAAAAAAAAAAAACAAAAAAAAATTGTTTACAAATAGCCTTCAACTTGCTTGGATAATGGTAGTTACTTGTTTATTTCAGAAATTTATTCTCATCACCATCATATGTTCATGTTATTTTCTAAGCTCTCATAGTCATGTGGTGTACTAAACTTACTATTGCCTTTCATTGAAGCAACTTTGCACTTACAGTGTAACTTAAGGAGTGCAGACAATGTAATTGCTAGACACAAATTCTTCAATCAGTAACACAACAAGAGCATAGTTGCTTACATAAAAGGTAATATAATAAATTGGGTAAATAACTAGAGTAAACAGACAATTAAAAAAATATATTTGGTTATATGACATTATTACAAAGTGTTAAATATGATAGCAGGACAAATATATATACCCGTCAAGTAATGATGTCAGCATTGGTTGAACTTCAGCAAAAACCCCATCTTGCTTTTCAGTTGGTCCATAAACTCTAGAATTAAATACCAAAAACCATTATAACACAATGCCAAAAATAAATGAAAGTTCTGGATACATATATATATATATATAGATATTTATACATCTGGCAAAATTTATTATTGCATTTGAATATTTGTAGCAATACTAGATGAGACACATTCTATGTTACCAATATCTTAAAATTTTATCTATCTACATGTGTATATAAATAGTTGATGTGGTGTGTGAATATGTGACAGTGTCTGTTCTCTGGCAAAGTTTACCACTGACATTTGCAGATTCAAGGCCCGCTGGGGACTTGATCTTTCAATGGTCGCAATAACTCATGATAAAATGATCAATGCCTGGATCTGCCACTAACTGACCACCTTGTTACTTCACTTTTTCACAGTATTGCAGATCAACAGTGCAAACCTCTTAGAAGTAAAAATTTACATAAGTGAAGCAATCTTGAATATAATATAAAATATTAAGTCACTCTCCAACCCCCAAAATTTTGCTTATTAATTAATACCATAATCTGTATCATCATCATAGAAAGAAATTCACAAGATTGTTATGTGATACATTGTATGTATGCTGAAATTATGTGTGGATATTTTATTTCCATTTGAAACAGAAATGCATTAACTGACAATTCTTGTAAAGATGTTAGTTTTAAATACTAAAATGTTTAAGTTTTCCATATCATTCCACACAAATGTTAAAGAAATACTGTAAGTCAGTAACTGACCATAAGTTACTCTAGTGAACCCAAGTTTGCATTCTAGTTACTGATCTCCATAAAAATTTTGTATGTACTGACCACATTTGGTATGCTAATGATCCCAAATTTATTATCTAGTATCTGACCTAAATAAAAACCAATTATAGTACTAGTATTATATGTACTAGTATAACATGTACCTTTCATATTCAAAAACTTTGTTATGCTTTGCTGTTCTAACACATACATTTTCCTGTAAAGAAAATATAAACAAATTCATTATTTAAAATCGTGTATCTTTCACAGCTTTATGTACTAATACAATGCAAACATGTAAAACTTTTTGTTTTTCATTACAAATGCGTTGAAGCAATGCATATAAAACAAAAGAGAACTAATAAAATCTAAGCATTTTAGTGATGTGCAACATCATGTACTGATTTAAAACACTTCTGAATCAGTGACTAAGAAAATTTGGTTTAAAACAAATTCTTATTGCCATTATTTACATTACTCAAAGCAAATGAGTAAAAGAATTCCATTTGATAAGATTCTAAATAGTGATAATGGTGAATAACCAAAGAACATATGACATTTGTCCCAAATGTACATGTAATCTTTCTTATTTTCTCCCAATAAAATAAAAGAATCTCTTTTCCATGGTAGCAATTGATTAATATTCCGACTGGAAATTTTAGCATCTTCTATAAGTTTTAATACACTACACTAGGACACTTAGTCCCTGTGTTTAAATAAATATCACGATTTATATTTCACAATAAATTATCAATTTCAATTGGTTTTTGGTATATTTGATTGAATTACATACTTACATCATCAACACCATGAACTACAACCTCTGATTTAAAACCTGGTCTGAAATAACATATTTGAAGTATATTTATTATGAAGTATATTTATTCTCATGTGATCTATATTAATGCAATTTTAAAAAAACATTTTTCTTTAAAACCAACAAAGAAAGATTGAAAGAATGGAAGAAATAAAGAAAACTAAGTTTCTATTTTAATGTACAATATTTCATATAATCATCTAAAAATTTAGTTTAAATCTGTCAATTTACAGGTTCCTAGTTTATGCAATCTGCACTGTATATAAAAAATCCATTACAAGGGACATGGAAACGAGTTGCAGTATCCACCTGTATATACAAATATTCTTGTTTAAATCCTTCGAGTAAGAAATACATGTAGTCCTAATTTTATTACACAGTTATTATCCAGTCATCAGTTTGCTTGCCGAAGGTCAGTGATTTTTTTCAGGCAGTCTGGTTTCCTCCACCATTCCTAAACAGGCTGCCTCTATACATGTCTAAATAAGTGGACAAATCTTGACTGGAGCATAAAACACTATTACTCCACTTCAATCCTGTTGTCAATATACTATGGAAAGTGTTAAATCCATACAATACATTCTGTATCTCTATTACATGTGTAGATAAAACTTTTTGTCATAAATTTTCAAATGATACATGAAACACACCACACCGTGACACATCTAACACACAATGATAGTTACCTGCCCAAGGTGTTAGGATCTTCTGTCCCACAATCAAAGTCCATCAATGGACGTATTCTACAATGTACCCGGATATTTCCTCGAAGCTCCTTTATCAAAAAGAAATGTTATACATGTATATAATTTTTTAAGAATTACCAGTACTGGTAATTATCATCTACCAAAGTTTTAATATATCTCAAAACGTCCAGACAATATCCTCCGGCACATGTGGCATTATATAGACTTGAACATTAAATGATTCAATTATATTGTATAACATGCTAATCAACTTATCAAAAACCCTAATGTCATGTTATACTATATATCATAGAATTTGTAAATGAAAATACTGTAAAGTACTGTAGTTTAACGATATAGTAATAATTTTCCAGTCAAATTTTGGCATTACAAAAAGGGGAGACTATCCATGATACAAAACTGGAGTTAGGAACTTTGAAAAATATAAATACAGATGGTATTTATATCACAGAGTTTGAATATATCTGTGTTATACATCTAATGCCTATTTACTCTAATTATTCTTTCAAAAAGAATAATCATCTTACCCAATCCATCAAGTACTTTGGGAATATTTTATACACTGTACATCTAGATTAATATATTGCTTCGTTTCCTAGAAGAGCATCCCTAGTAACACTCATACATGTACCCTGTATATGGTAATGGTTGGGCTACATTTAGCAGTCATCATTATTCTACTTCTGATTCAATATTTTAGAACATCACAAAAACAATTAATAAAGAAAAGTACTGAATATAATGACATAAAGACCAAGTTGCAAAGAGTAATCAAAATGGAATTTAGAAAGGTTTTATTCTGTTATCATGATTACATAAACTCTATACCATCAATATATTATGAAGTTCTTGTCTTCGTTTTTTCTCTTTAGCATGGCTTTCTGTAACTTCCTGTAGTGCAGTCTGCATTTGTGTGATCTGATCTTGCATAACAGTTAGACTGGAACTTTGAGATTGGAACACATGTCTGTGTTTTTGTACAACAGCTCTGGCTTTCTCCATGTCAGTGTTGAACTGTTTCGGCATAGCAACAGCTACGTCTAACACTGAAGACAAATTGTGTTTTATATCCTGAAAATTAAAATTACAAACCATATATTTTTGACACAATATTTTTATTCTTGGATCAATAATAATTTTTTAAATATAGATTATGGCATTAATATTGATTCCATATGTTGAATCTCCATACCTTATTTATCAAAAAAAAAAATCACAATGTATGTGTTGCATGAGTGTGTGAAAATACTTATGGTCATTTCAAATTTTGCCTTATGGCTTATTTTTAGCAAATAGAACTGGATATTAAAATCCTCAGTCTATTTTTTTTTAAATTGTTAAAGTTGATGCTGAACATAATACTAGACCTTGAATTCAATTCTTTCTGTCTTACAAATCAATAGTGCTAGATTCTTTTATCACCTGCATTACCCTTTGTTTAAAGAGGTGGGGGAGTCTTTGCAGGAATTTTATACTATAAGGTAATATAGATGCTTAGTGTCAGACTTTATCAATGCAAGTGTCAGACATTATCAACATTATCAATGCAAATTTCAGACATTATTAGTGCAAGTGTCAGACAATATCAATGCAATACAATCTTACAACTTACATCAAGTTCTCTTTTAAGTTTGAATGCTGTTTCTGCTACAGATTTTCTAAACTTCTGCTCCCCTTCGTACTGTGAATTTAACCTGGATGTATCTTCATGATTCTTTTGTATAACTCCTCGTAGCTGAGCTAGTTTCAGGTATAACATAGCATTCTCTGTTTCCAAGGCATGAATTCTTTCATCTTTGGACTACATAAAGTTAAACATTTTATCCTATAATTTTTGTTAATTCAGCAAAACTAAGACAATTCTAAGTGAATTGAAATGAAATTAGATATTTACTTTAAGTTTTTTGGGGAAAAACAATAATACTTAAATATGATGTACAAACAGAGAAAATTTTGAATTTGGATCAAACTGGTACGAACAAATTTTATTATCTATATCACCTAGGAATTTTTTAAACAGAATTTTGCTTTCAACTTGTAAACAAATTTAAATAATTTTTTTTTTAAAATCAGCTTCATCTTTATTGCATATTATGTTAAAAAGGATTCAACCAAAGTGTTTTGAAAAACCAAGTAAATATTTTAAATGGATATAAGTCTACTTTGTCTTTCCCAAATTTGAACAAAATCAGTTGATAAATAAACCTATATAAGTTATTTTTATACTTTTCCTTCTATTAAGTGTAATGGTAACTTGGATGCCAGATAGGGTTAGTATGAACAAATTAATGCAATGTTATCAAAATAAAGGCACCTTTTATAATAAAACAGTTATTTTAAATGGTATTTTACAGGAATTAAGTTCATACCATCAAAGTTGTTGAGGTTGACAACAGTGTAAGTATGTAGGTTTACAAAATTTACTGAGTTTGACCAAAATAATTTTATCTTTATGGTACAGATGAAATATTTTATCCAATCAGAAAATTGGATTTGAGTAAGATGATGACAGAATACAAAGTTTGGTGGAGGCGGTAGATTAAATATAAACAATGAAACAAACAGTAGATGTAGATAAAGTGACAAATGGTAAAAATCACAATTACTGGGACTCGGGAATTTTTGATCCAGCATTGTAGATTTTGCTTTAAATTTCTATTCCAAAACTGCAGCATCTGATCAAAAGATTTTTGATTTTATACATAAGCCCTATGATAGAAACAAGTGGTTTTTAAAAGCATGATAATATGAGGAATATGAACATGACATGTGTCTTAACGGGGCAAAGCCGTTAAGAGTCATGATTTTCAGCCTCTATACACCGGTATTTAGCATATTTACCCTAGATTCCTTTTCCAATTGCGTCACTTTGTCCGCAAAGAAATGGCTTCTGTCAATACCTAATGGCATTGTGTATTTTTCACAGGCTATCGGATAGCTTTGTTTTTTTAGCTAGCATGTAAGCCTTCTGTGTCTAACTCTTTCAAGACCATTCTTGTGCACGAATCCAATGTCAACAAATCTTTTTTTTCGGAACACCTTTAATATTTACTATTAACGCAAGGGAAACTTCCGATGAATTTCGATAGATAAAGTAGTTTATATCATTTCCTAACATAAAAGATTTCTTTTTCCGGGAAAAGCCACATGGGCCTCACTGAACAGTTTATCAACATTGCGTCAGGACATTCGGTTTTTCATCCAAAAGCTGTTTATTTTCAGAATTCAAGATGCCACACGTGGAGGAGATTGGAGAAAAAATGAACTTCACCGATTTTGTAACTTCTCATGCTCCCCAATTACAATGCATCCCACAAGTTTTTTGGCCAACTTTACACGAAAAACTTGCAAATGAGGTAATTATGTATACTTTATTGGCAATATGAAATTAGGTGACTTGTCTTGGGTCACAACATGCTGCAACTGGATTCTAATTACATTTGGGTCTGTAGTCTAAGAATCTCACTTAAATCGAGGTAGTTCTGGAAAGACGGAAGAAACGAGAGCACCTGAAGTGAGCCGACAAACTTCTCATGCTAGGTGCTATATACTTGTTGGAATTCAAACCTAGATTACAATCACAGTACTTGTTTCGATATTTCAAAAAAATAAAATCCTTTGACCCTAACTTATGTTAAGGTCCAGGGGTTTCTTTTTTTTGAAATATCGAAACAAGCGCCTGTGATTACAATAGGTGTTTTGATTCATAAGCACTAGCATTTATTATTATGAATATCATATATAAAACCTATAACCTTATAATAAAGATAATAATTATGTAATATATATTACTTATATAATAATAATATATTATTATGAATATCATATAATGAACTTAAAAATAAAACCTATAACCTTATAATAAAGACGTTTTTGATATCGATACGGTTGGGTTTTATTAGCAGCTTTTACTGTATTAATATAAAGGCCGACATTATTTGCACGTACGGTAGAATAATGCATGTTGTAGGCTGGCATTATTTACACGTACGTGTGCGCAATAGGATAACTTCTATCAGCCGTATAAGGACAATGTTTGTGTACAATGAAGTATAACGGACAATTTAATATGCTTATTATTATAAAGTAAACGATAAAAAAATAAAAAATAATAATAGTCAAATAAAATTAATAAATAAAAAAGGTGCTTCATTAATAAAATAATAAAAACAATTTACTTTTAAAGAAAATGATTAAAACGATAAATAAAATAATATCTATATATGTATCTTTTAGCTATAATATAGCCAGGAATGAAAAATTAACACTATTTCAGATCTATCGCAATATGATAATTTTGAAATATATTTTAGAAATACATCGGCAATACACAGCACTGGTCAGTACTTGTCTGTAGAAAGCAAAATAATTACAAAAAATATATACATGTATATCCGATATTTATATGATTTTAACTTTAAACTCTAAGACTTTTGCTGATTTTATAGATGAATAGAATAAAAAATCCAAAAGAAATAAAACTTGATGTGTTTAAATAAAAAAACGTACAAGATCGAAATTTTCTACTTCAAAGAGTATCTTAACATTTTGTGAAGGAGAGTGCGTGGCGCAAGGTTATTACAGGTATTACAAATCAGATCAAGACAGCAAAAAAAAGAACATTGACAATAGTGCTGATTAAGACTTATCCTTGTCACAACATTAACATATGGTAAGTACAACACATTCAATAAAACTTTGCATCCTTTTCAGTTCCGCAACTCTTAATCTCACCTGCTAAGTCTAAATAACCATGGTCCACAGCCTTCCGAAAATTAATATGCAAGTTCAACATTTTAAAAACTTGTGCTATATATTATATTTCATAAGGAGAAAAAGTAGACAACACTCATTCTTCAATAATTATTATTGTTATTATTGAGACCAGGAATTATTGACACCTATTTCAGTAGTAGCAGTTCATCCTGTGTTGATAGGTACTTAATTATCTTGACAGGTGCTGTCAATTAATGACTCATCATCGTGTGAGTAGGGCCTTAATAGCATTATGTGATTAGCGGAATTCTGTGACCTTACCTTCCGCAAAAATCGTTTTAGTTAGGTAAATTCGCTGAGCACCATTCATAAATCTTTTTTTTCGAACCCGTATACTCGTCTTATATTGATTATTATAAAAATCATAATGTTTATTTGCAATAAAGTACAAAATACTTGTAGCGAAACAAATGACATTTTTACAATTTGACAAAATGACAGAAAACAAGTTAATAACAGTTTAATCACAACTATTATTAGAATGTATAATGAACCTAAAATAAGTATTTAATTTTAATTTTACCTAATAAATTTTTATTTTTTCATAATTGATTATAAGAATTTACCTTGTAAATTATAAATAAATATTTTTTACTTTTATTTAAAGCATTCTGATTATCGGCTGAAACATGTCGTTATCAAACTTTTACATTAAATAATCATTTTGTCTTAAATGGTTTCATTAGTTTGATAGGTTATTTTACGTAATCTTATCTAAATTGAGTTTCATATAGCTGATATACTTCATTGATCAAAATGATCGTATTAAATAGTTGGACCATAAGTCCGATATACTTCATTGAACACAAACATTGTCCGTATACGGCTGATATAAGTTATCGTATTGCGCATGCGTACGCGTAAATAATGCCAGCCAACAACATGTGTTATTCTACCGTACGTGCAAATAATCGCTCCGTAATATAATATCCTTCTGAAATAATATAAAAATTATTTTGATAGGTTTTTGATGCTGGGAATAGTTTTAAAATTATGGGCATTGAAGATGAAAACACTGGTGTTACATCCTGGAAAGTTGTTACAGTTAGAGACATAGAAACAAATGACCCAGAAAAGTAAGATATAGAAACAGGTGACCCACAAAAGTAAGGTTTAGTAACAGATGACCCACAAAAGTTAGATTTAGAAACAGGTGATCCACAAAAGTAAGGTTTAGTAACAGATGACCCACAAAATAAGATTTGGAAACAGCATGATGACCCATAAAAAAAAGAGTTAGAAACGGGTGACCCACAAAAGCAAGTTTTAGACAGGTGACCCAGAAAGTAAAATTTAGCAACAGATGACCCCCGGAAAAATAAGATTTAGAAACATGTAACTCTCAAAAGTAAAATCTAGAAACAAGTCACCTGCAGAAGTAGGATTTAGAAACAGGTGATCTGCAAAAATAAGATACAAGCACAAAAAATTTGATATGCACAAGTTTGATATAGAGTCTGATGGCCTTCATAAGTAATAAATAAAACAATGTGACTAACAATAGTATAACAAAAACAGATCACCCTTAATAATATGATAAGTAGATCAATGTTAAGCAAAGGTAAGACATTTAAACATTAAAATTTTTTGTCCACTTGGTAACTTACCCTGTAAATTTGTTAATATGGAAATAATGAGAATCAAAATCATGGTTTGAAATGTTTTAAATTTTCAGTATTTATTTGATTGATCATGCATGGACATACAGAGTAAAGGATGCTAGAACACAATTACAACAAATACCTGGGTTGATTGACAGAATGGCAGCATTGATGGAGATTGATACAGATGACAAGGAACAGGAGGATATCATTGAAAGCATATTGAATCGGATGTGGAGGTACAGTATATTTTATATCTGGCCTAAGATAAAATTTAAAGTGTAATTGTCATCAAATATTATTAATAAATGTTCATAACTTGTTTATTAACTCACCCTAGTAGAAAGCCCTTGGGAGTTAAGGGCAAAATGCAGCGTGTCTTTAGCCAGATTTTGCCAAGAATTCAATTTCAAAGTTGGTCACATTTACCAGTAATTTTTGCTTTTTGGCATAGCTCTTGTAAAGTTTTTCCAAATTTAATCATAATAATGATAACTCAGCTGTATCATTAGCACTACCTTCCTTGTCACAGGGTAGTAATAATAGTGTTTTACATCTCAGTCAAGTTTCTTTAATTCATATTGAGGCAGACACATCTGGGATGGTGGATGAAACAAAAAAAAAAAAACACTGGCTTGAACAGTCAAATCAACAAAATTTTTCTCTTACTAGAAATGAGTTATGAATGACATTATTATGTGTATTAAATATGAAATACCCTCATAATTGTACTGTTTAAGGGGTTTATATTAAACACCATGTTTGGGGCACAACATATTGCTACTTTGGAGGAATTTCATGAAACTTCATGTAAATGATAAAATTGTTCATAGGTGTGTCATGGCTTTAAACCAGACTATATTTTAAATGGTTAAGGTCACTGAGGGTGTATTGTTTGAAAATACCTAAGCCCCATTACTCATTGTTTCTTTGGAGACATTTTTAAAAAAAAAAAAAAAAAAAAAAAAAAAAAAAAAAAAAAAAAAAAAAACTCCACTAAAAATATTTCCTAGTCAAAGAATAGCTTTATTACATTGAACCAAGTTCAAGTTTTAACAATCAGCATCAAGGAGGTTGCCATGGCATTAATTGCAATAAAAGCTTTTTTTAGTTTTTATATTACTCATTTTACAGAAGAAATTGAAATTTCATTGAATTTCAGGTGACCCGATTAACGATTTATTATGTAAGTCTTTTCAAACCGATATATTTTATTTTTCAGATACAATCAGACATATAAATTTGGACATTTTCAGTTGGTAATTATTAATTTTTTCTTTTTTGCAATTTCTTGGGAAAAAAATATTTACTGAAGAAAGTTGTCATAACAACATGTACTTAACATTATTGATTAAATGATTGACAGAGCCAAATAAAAACTGTTATATATTCACAGTGCATACATACATGTACCATGTTAAATTGTTAATATGAAAATATAACAAAAACTCTTTTGATTGTTATTTTATTCAGAAATTTCTAAAAAGACATTCCAAATCAAAGACTAAAAAAGTAAGGGGGAGAGGTTTATTCATTTAAACAATATTAATTGTATATTCTAATAAATTTGTTTTATTTATGCTAGTTTGCATTCTTCTTAAAAGAGCCAAAAGGTCCAAAGCACTACAGATGCTACCACTGCTTCCTACTGCCTAGATTTGAATCCCCCTAGGGTGAACACTAGTTGGGTTAAACATTAATCACTTTGCTTGAGAAAGCTTGGTGGTTTCTTTCTGGTCCTTAAATTGACATCTTTGATATAAATGTAGGACTCCTGGTCATAGTGTAAAATACCATCACTCCATTCTCTGCAGTTTGGTCAGAACTTAATCTCTAAAATTCTTCTTTTAAGAAACCCAGTAATCCATATATTAGTTTATATGTTTATATTTTTATTTGCCATGTGAAATTCCCATTTCTCCAAGTTTGAGTGCTTTTGCATTCATATAGACAATAAATTACAAAAGCCATGTGACTCCATGTATGCGTCAAACTTTTTAATTGTTAAAAAATATTGTTTTGAAATCTTCACAAATTTAATTTGTGGAAAGTGTCATTCTGCTAAATAGTGTGTGTGTGTGTGTGTGTGTGTGTGTGTGTGTGTGTGTGTGTAAAATTGTATTTTTACTACATTTCTTTTTATATTTTTCCTGAAATTTTAGAACATTCCATGAGAATTATTTTTCCAGAAAAATAATTGTTTGCATTTATATAAATAATTAATTTAATCACTGTCAAATAATGCAAAAACTTTAAATATTCAGTTTTATGAATTGGGTGTGACATAATGATTATAATATAAACCTTTGACAAATACAAATGGTGTTAATTGTTCATAAAAGGCAATTTATTCTAAAACATTTTTTTATTTGAAGGGTTCAGAAGAATCCGTTCCTTTCTGGTATATTATGGATGAGTTTGGATCAAGAATACAGCATGCTGATTCCCCGACATTCAAGACGGCTCCATTCTTTTACATACCATTACAACTCACATTCACACTGTTATGGCCAATAGAGAATGTTGCCGAAGAAGGTACAGTTGTCTGATAGCATTAAGTATCACTTGGTATTCTTGGAAACCCTACTGTCTGGTGTCTTGTTATATCTCATCAGTAAGCCAGTATATGTTGGTATAGTATATTAAAAAACTCATGCCATTGACGTAACAGTTTGATATTTGGCATATATATATTTGTTACATTCAGGAAGTATAATTTGGGTACAGATTTTTTGCAACATGTTCTTAGCTTAAACACTATTCTCCCATTAGTTATTTAAAATACATGTACAGCATTTTCTTTCTTTATCCTGCAAATTAATTTTTTTGGTTTGTAAAGGATTAGATTGTCTGTCTGTAACTCTTTCTGTGAATGGATTAGTTTCCAAAGAATAACTCAAAAGTAATAAACCAATTTTAATCATACATTTTTTGATGTGTAAAATCATTGTAGGAATACAAAGACCAAGCTTCATTCTTTTGACATTCTGTTTATTTATAATGGAGTTATTGCTCTTTGATGCAAAAAAAAAAAAAATAAATAAATAAAAAAAAATGAATTAATTAATTTATTAAATAAATAAATAAATAAATATGTTTTTCAAATAAAGAAAAGCTGTCAGACAAAAACTGACTTGGTATTTTGCATCTTTGGTTTACTAAGCATGGAGTGAATATATTGGGTAATAATTCATTGAAAAATAGAGGATTTAAAAATTTTAATTTTTAGGTTTTACACCATAACTGAAGGCATATTTTTCTTATGCATTTAAGTCAACATGATGAGAAGAAGATTCATGAAAAAGTTCATAAAAAATTCAGTTTTTGCAATCTATTTAGCAACTAGATGTGGAGGGGTATTTTTGGTTTTTAGAAACAACTATAACTTGTTTTATATTCTTGTAGATGAGGTTACTAGAAATTTTGTTGAAAACAATTATGATAGTGAAACCAGGAAAGCGAGGTTATTACCATGGAAACCTACAGATCTGAAATATATAAATTTTAAACAAACAGAACCAGACACTTCATATTTTCAGGTACAGTAGAACCTGTCTAAACTGAACTCCTTCAGGACCAAAGTTTTTGTTCAGTTTAGAAAGATATTCAATTTACATTTATATAAATTAAAAATTAATTTTTAACTATTTCATTAGAATGTTTTTTTTTATTTAATAGTCTTATAAAATGGAAGAGACTTTGCCGGACCCAGATGCACCATTACCTGAACTTCCAAAAGATCGTAACATTAGAATATACATAAACTATAGAGGATTTAAGGAGAACTTGACAGATCCGAGGTTTGAGGTGGTAGATAATATAGAAGAAGCTGATATAATATGGACAACACAACATTGGAAGGATTATAGGTTTGATTATATCATAGTATAATTAACTTCACACAACCTCATAAACCTGATGAGTCTCTATGCTCAAGAAAGATTTAAAAAAAAATTTAATCCAGGTTATTCCCTTTAAATTGATTGTGGGATGTAAATTGAGGTTTGCTAGATTGATTTGTTTTGGCCATTCATGTTAACATTTGAATTACATATATTTTGATACATCATCAGATGGAGATTTGTATTGTCAAACCTAAACCTTTCTTTATTGTGACTCGAACTTTTATTTGTGTTATTCTTTTGCTTCTTCTGATCAGTTCTCATACCGTAAGTCATTAAGGGAACATTCCAAAAATCTTTCTACCACTGGACACAACTTAATCATTGGTTTGTGTTGATGTGCCTATAGGTGTTATTTCAGTGATTTCTGGTCACATGACCAAATAAAGGGCTGTCAGTTGATAAAATAAAAAAAATTCAAGATAAGATTTTGAATCCTTATTTGGATTATTACCACAGTTAGGTCTATTTATTGGTGTTTTGAAAGTTTTTTTTCTGTGATTATTGGTCACATGACTGAAAAAAGGACTTCCTAGGATGAAATCAAAATTCAAGATAAAGTTCTGTTACTTTTTTGTATAATTGCCATATTTGGGTTTTTCTAATGACCTTTTGACACTACTTTACATGATTCAGTGATTGTTTGGATGGGGTAGACTTCTGTTATTTTGCTTTTCACAATCAAAAAACCCTTGAGTCCCATCCCATGAACTAAATATTCTTGATCCTTATAAAATGTTTAATTGAATAATGAGATGGATATTTGTCCCTTACTTAACAGTTGTGTGATTACAAAAAATGTGGTTCATATTGACAGCTGTCAAGTAATATTGGTTGATTCAAAACCAGATTGATAGAAAACAAATTGAACTTTTTTTTTCTGAAAATTCTTCAAATATTTCAATAGAGTGCTCCATGATATTTGACATTATTTATGTTTTCTTTTCTTTTACCTTTTTTTTTTTTTTTTTTTTTTTTTGCATGCACATTTATGATTAAGTTATGAAACCTTTATAAAGTGGAATCCAGATATTACTTCTCTTCCTGTTTTACTTCTATACTGAGGGTTTTCCTTTCATGTACTTTCAGAGTTATTATGTTGTGTTGCTGTTAGTCTCAAAATATAAATGCAGAATCCCTTCATTTATTTGTTATACATTATAAATGTTGATTATATACAATAACAAAAATTTCTTTTTGTCTGTCCCACATATTGTTTGATGCACACTTCCCATGTTATTATATAAAACACATTTCTAATGTTACAGTCACCTGCAATTCTTTTAAGTAATAAGACAATTTTATTTATTTTTTTTTTTTTAGAAAATTGAGTACAGAGATGCCGAATAAGTTCATCAATCAATTTCCAAATGAATCAGTTTTCACAGTAAAAGACTTGCTGGCTATAGTTAGTCGGAGAGCTGGAGAGTCAACAGACGATGTTACCATAGAACCAACACCAAAATGGCTTCCAGTTACTTATAATTTACAGACAGAGTTGCCAAAATTTGTATCTTATTTTCAAAACAGAGAAGAAAAGTGAGTAGTAATTTGTTGGATATTTTCACAAAATTTGTGATTTATAGAGAAATTTAAAGTGCAAGCTTTTAAATTTACCTATCAGAGTATAATTGAACTTAAGTTTAAAATTTGTCTCTAATCAATTTTAGCTTATAGAAGAATTTTATGTTATCCTCTGTGCATTTTACATGCCTGTATTGGATGTTAACGTTAATTCCCTGTATGCATGGGTGAGCTATTTTGCAGACTTGATTCTACTGGTGATGGAAATTCACCTTTTTTTTTGTTTTTTGTGTTTTTTTTTTTTTTTTTTCTTTTTTCTTTTTTTTTTTTTTTCTTTTTTTTTGCACTCAGTAAACATTATTCATCACAAAAATGTTAAATAAAACTCAAATTGCCAATGAAGTAGATACATAGATTAATAGATTATCTGGAATGTCACATAGTACATTGGCAAATCTTACAGAAATCAGCGTTATAATGTTACATGTTAATGATTGGTACATGTAAATATGTACATGTATGTGTTATATTATGATTACAGAGGTTTGGATAATCACTGGATATGTAAACCATGGAACTTAGCCAGGGGGTTGGATATGCACATAACAAACAACATTGAACACATTGTTCGTCTTCCAGATTCTGGACCCAAGGTTAAAACTTTACTTTGATTTTCTTACAATTAGATCATTATAATAAGACTTAATTTTTTGATTCGTAAATGAAATCAAATGCAATCCCTGTTTATTCATTGAAAATCTTTCACTTTAGCAATGTAAAAAAAATAAAAATTATTACCAGTACAACATTGCTTTACTGAAAACTAAGAGAAGTCATTACTACTGATTAAAAAACCATTGTCAGTCCTTATGGGAAAGTATGGTAATGTGACTATTTGTGCAAAGAAATATGCTTTTTTATCAGCAGTTTGTAGTGCTATTCATAAAAATCTTGGAATAACAATGTATATTGATAATGCAAAGGTCAAATTTGAATTTAACAGCATTTTTTGTATTTTGGTCAAGCAGCTTATAGTTATGTCTGTTACTAAAAATTGTCAGTTGAAATATGCATCATCTAGGTATTTTGAATTCTTAATGTTATAGATGTTTGTAAATAAAAATAATTTTTATAAGTTGAACGTTGAATACCATAACTATGTACATGTGACTTGTACATTTGTATTACAGATTGCCTGTAAATACATAGAAGATCCAGTTTTGTTTTATAGAGAAGAGATAGGCGATGTTAAATTTGATATCAGATATATTGTTTTGTTATCTAGTGTGAAACCACTCAAACTGTATGCCTATAAAGTATTCTGGCTGAGATTTGCCAATAGGTATATCTAAACTTTGTATTTTTGAGGGTAGTTGATGCTTTATAGAATGATACTGCTTTATATTTCTGTTTGTCAATCTTTTCACATTTACATTTTGCCTCGCCTAACCATAGAAACTATTACCATTGCGATTATCATGAAGAGTAATGTCTTATTTTAGGAGTAGGATGGAAAAAATTGTGTTTTACACCCCAGTCAAGACTTGTTTATTTATAGTCAGTTAATGGATGGTGAAGGAAGCTTGAGTTCCTGTAGAAAAATGCTTGCCCTCAGCAAGCAGAATGACAAGTTTCTCACACTAAGTTCTGTCTTTCCTACTGGGATTTTAATCATGACATTGATAGTCACTGTGATCCATAAGCCTGCACTTTATAACAGCTCTACCACAGAAGCCAATCTGTTTTATTTGTGGCTAATAATAACTATAGTATGTAAAGTACAAGAATTATTGGGGGAAAATTTCCCCTGAAATCTTCTCTTTGTGAAGTCCTAGGAATTTTTCATGGGAAAGTCCCCTGAAATATACAAGAATTTTTGGGCGAAATTTGTTCTTGGATTTTTATACCTGGAAATATACTCTGTAAAAAGGATAAAAAAGATTTTCCATTTTTACTTCTGGATTGCATTGTACATTAAAATGATTCTTCCTATGTGTTATCTTTACCATTAAGTAAGCTTCACAGATATAGCATGTGATATCTCAAAATGTTAATGTGAAATTATTATTATCATTGGATAAATTAACGATTTCTCATAAAAATGACATAATTCTAGAAATAAGAGACAGTAACTTTTCTCTTAATGTTCCATCCAATGTTGGTCAATCAAAATGAATGATATCTTTAGTCTTTTTAAATTGAATGAGATTTTGTTCTTTAAGAAATTCTGGATATAAGGTTTACTAAAATAAAAATCTTAATAAGCAAATAACATAAAGTGTAAGACAAATACTTTACTTTCCTGTCTCTCACAAAATGTATGATATAGGTGACTTGATGAAATTTGTATTCACTGGTAATTTTAGTTTTAAAAAAATTAAAGTTAATAAACAAAAACTTTGAAGAATGCACCATATTTGGCCAAGTTTCCAAAAATTAAGAAAGTATTTTTTTTTTCAAATTTTAGGCCATTTTCATTAGATCACTTTGAAGAATATGAAAAACATTTTACTGTTATGAATTATGCAGAAGGAGTTAAATTGAAACAGGTAAGTTAAATAAATATATATATTTTTTAAATTGAAATATTGTGTCACCATGGTTTTGTTAGGCCTGCATCAAAAGAAAAAAATCTTACCAAAAAATTATGCCTAGTATGATCACCACAGCAACTGACAACTGGCAAGTCATGAAATAGATTTGCGGCTTTATAATTTTTCAAGCAAGACACTTGTCTTCTTTTACTTCCAACATATAAAATTTTAGCTTACTGGCACATGGTCTTGTCTTATTATACATCTAATTTAAGCATACTAAATGTACCGGTACATGTATATAATTTTAACATTTTTAGCTGAATTTTTTATATGCCACATTTGTTAACTAAATATCTAATTTTACGATGTATAAATTGTTATAAATATGACATTGAAATGAATAAGTTGATAAATAAATATCGTGTTTTCAAAGGTACATTATGATGAATATATCCCAATGTTTGAGTCACAGTATCCAGCATACAGTTGGAAAGACGTTGAGGTATAAAATCTTATTTTATTTTGTATTGTTTTGTTTTGTTTTTATTTTGTTTTGTTTTGTTTTGTTTATTTTATTTTTATTTTTTATTTATTTTTTAAATTTTTTTTTTGTTCATTAATTTTATTTTATTTTATTTTATTTTATTTTATTTTATTTTATTTTATTTTATTATTTTATTTTATTTTATTTTATTTTAATTAGCTGCTTCATTATTATGGTTAACTTTCTTAAAATTATAAAAGCTTTTCATTCCTCAACTGTTACAAGGGTGTCTGTTACCAGATCAAGTTCCAGAATCACTTATAATTCTTAGTAATAATGTCACCATTGTAACTTTTACATAATATAGAAGTTGTTGCCCTTTGTTACTTTTCATACATGATTTTTTGTTAGAAGCATGTTAATTGGAGAAGGTGTCTTCATTCAAAAAATTTTGAGGAAGCTTGATTTTATGTATGATATATAAACAGCAAAATTAAGAACTGCTGCATTGTGAATAGTAAAAGAACCAGATATGTAGGTGAACATCATGCCAAAGTCAAGGTAATTGTAAATTGTTCAGGTGAACATTCAGAACCCTAGTGGTCCTCTTTTGTCAAATCATTACTGTAGAATATTAAGTACACATGTTACCTTTATGTAATGTAGTAGAACATGTAGCTAGATAGTTACCCGATTTGATAAGCTGTAAAAAAAAAAAAAAATACAACTCTTGGTACACAAAAAAAATTTGTGGGAGACTGATTAGTATAAGAATTATATTCTTGTTTCAGAATCCCAATTGAATTCAAATATTGTAAATGTCAATTTATTGTAATGTTATCAGTTCAATAAAATATTGTTTAAACTAACAAAATTTTGTGTATAAAGCCTATAATCTCCAGTGCCTGCTCTATGGCTTCTTTGTTATATTTTAATTTTGTAATACTGTATTTTGATTTACCGGTAATGGAAAAAACATTTAGCTACCATTTATTCAGTGAGCATCCATAGGTTTTGCTGAATTCATGTCATTTCTATTGTGTTTCCTTGGTGTTCAGTTGTTCTGTTTATGTTGTTATTTGCTTCTTTTTTGTTACAGGAAAGTATATTTGATATGTTCCGTGAGTTATTTACTGCTGCAGCATCAAAACCGAGTCCTCACGGTGTTCATCCTTCACCACAGTCTCGTGGCATGTATGCTATAGATCTTCTGTTAAAATGGTCAAGAAATGATAAAGGTAATACTGGTATACGAACATAGCTAATATTAGATTTGATGCATAAAGAAGTTATTACCCTTTGAACAGACAAGGTTTTATAAGACAGATGCTTTTAAATTAATAACATTTCATAAAATTGTATATGTTATTAAATGTTTTTAGAAAATAGTTAATGGTGTAAAATACATGTACCGAGTTTATATAACCTTAGCAACCTTAAAAGATGGTCCTATTTAACAGACAAAAAAAAAACTGTATGAATTTATATAGTGACTGTGTAATTAAAGCAGACAATGTCTTCTGTATACCGACTTTTACTGTTGGGATTCAGTTTCCATAATGCTTTCATGTGGTGTTAGTTCATGGTTTCTTGAATGTATGAGCTATCTACTTTTTTTTAAAATAAAATTTTGGACTTATAGCTGTCTTCATCAGATATTACATTTGGTTTTTTGGTGTTTAGTATGTTTTTCACACATCTGTTGATGTGAAACATCTATATCTTTGTCATCACTGTGGTTATATTCTCCAGGTTCATTGAGCACTACAAAAACTGATTTTTCAGTATTCTTGGTTTTTTCCTTGTACACAGGAGTGGGTATAACTTGCTTTACAAAACTATGACTGTCTTCATCTGTGTTTTTTTTTTTTTTTTTTTTTTTTTTTTAAACATCAGCTGTCGACTTTGATATTTATTTGATAAAATATTCACAATTAGCATTATTAAGAACCTTTTTTATTTACATTTTAATCTTAGCAAAAAGAATTTTGGATATTTATTACAGACATTAATTTTGTTTTGTTTTTTCTTCTACAGGTGAAAAAATAATGCAGCCAGTTATTTGTGAAGTTAATTTTTCTCCAGACTGTGATAGAGCTTGTATTTATCATCCATTTTTTGTTAATGATGTTTTAAGTACTTTATTTTTGGATGATGTCGAGGGAAGACTAGTTACATTGCTATGAAAACTGCACCATATCCAAGTCTATTTACATTACTGCTATATCTCTATAATGACCAAAACAACCTGAATGCTATACACAAAAATTCTCATTGCTGGGGTCAAAAACTGGGTCTACTTATGCAACTAGTGCTTTAAAAATATTTTTTATCTTAGAGACTAAATTATGAATTAAAAAAATCTGTTCATTTAAAAGTACTCAAGCTTTCTGTAGATAGAAAAGCTATTAAATATAAGAATACCAGTGCAATCATTTAAAAGAAAAAAGGGTTTTACTGGTTTAATCAAGTAGGAAGTTCCTTGAAGGCCATATGGGAATAGCTGACATCTTGAACCCTTGATAGGTATAAGGAAATAACCTCCATTGAATGTTACATTATCAACAAGAATATGTTGATTAAATAATAAATTTAACAAATCAACAAAAATGCCAAAAGCATTTACATGTACATGATTACACGTATGTATATCTTACCTAAATTCACATTGTGTGTGTGCATGTGTGTGTGTGTGTGCATACATAGACACATAATTATTCTAACTTCTATTTTAAAATGTAGGACAGATTGCAATAAAATTTTATTAAAAACATGGTGTGTGATTCATTATTGTTCATGGCATTGTGTTTGCTTCTTAAAACTGGTCACATTGTAATTGATGCAAAAATGAAGGAAAATATGGTATTGTATTTGGCCCCTTTTTGGTTTTAAGACTATGTTTTGTTCATTTCATGAATAGGACTGTTTAATTTTGCCAAAGATTTTAAAATTAATTAAAATTATTTTAATCTTGACAGTGCATTTAAGTTAAAATAATGATGAATATAGGGATTTTAGTTTTAATGCTGTGTAAACGAGATCATGAAATGGTGTAAAATGAGACCAGCATGAAATTTTGTTAAATATTGATTTGATTTAATGGGGTTTTACGTCCCAGTCAAGAACTTTTCACTAGACGTTACCAGCTATAGGTGAAGAAGCAGAAATTTGACCTATGCAATGAACTTAGGGCAACATGCAGGAGAGGGTTCTTTAACTTTTCAGACCTGCCATGACACAGGGAATCGGTTTTTAAAAACTCATCCAAAGACCCTGTGACCTTAATTTCTAAGTGCCAAGTGCTTGGCGAAAGAACAGTCACTACCTATTTTTCAAGTCTTGGTCAGACCTAGCTAGGTTTTGAATCCTTGACCTTTCACTTAGTTTGTTAAAGACAAAAGTACTACAGCACAATAGCAAGACAACTCACTGGTCATGGGTTGTCTGTTTATGAGAAAAACCACAGAAATGTGGAGGTATTGAGCAATGCAGTGTTTTCTTATTCTGTAACATCAATGATTGTAATATGATTATTGATAAGTTATTTAATTGTTCAAATTAAATTTAAATTTTTTAATTGATCAACCCAAATATTAGTCCTTGTCTAATTTTGCAGTAGATGTAACTATTCACATTAAAATTCATGCCATATCTTTCAGGTAAAATATGCATATCTTGGGAAAATAACTTTTTTTTTAGTGACAAAGGCTTATAGTTGTTAATCATAATGAGTTTTGATGTCGTGGGTGTAAAATTTTTACACCTCTGATGTAATGATGTAACATAAAATATGTGAAAAAATGCCTTCAGACACCTGAAGTTTGTAAGATAAATTGTGTTTTAACTTTTGTATCCAAGCACCTCGTCGTAGTTACTGCATTTTATTTGTATGGTAATTTCTGCCAGGGGCAATGTTTGAAGGCTGAAATCTACCCTTGAAGAATGAAATTGACCCATTTCCTATGACAAAAACTCTTGCTACTGTTGATTTGATTCCAGCCAACCTCATGAAAAAAAGGAGTTTTCCTTGTTATAGGTCTTAAATTTACCTGTTTGCTTTGTACTTGTGTAATAGACTGGTTTTTATTTGGGACATTGTGGATGAGTGTACTAGCATCTTAAATGCAGATCAGAAATTCTTACACATGAACTTGTTATAAAACTGAGGGAACTCTCTTTGTCTTGTAATACACATTTTTTTTAGACTTTAAACATCATTCTCACTTCTTAATGAAATACCCTTTTTTAATTATCTCTGGTGTAATCCTGCTAATTGTAAAAGTGCACAGAGTACAACAGAAGATTTCTTTCAAAGTAATGAAAAATTCAAACATTCCAATAACTTGAAGCCATCAGGGAAGTCTTGTGCACTTCATGTTAAAACATAGTTTTACTTTATAAAGAAACCTTATATCTCCATAATTGTTAATATTAAAAAAACAAAAAAACGGGGCCCCAGTTTTACAATCATTTACTCAACTGAGCATACACTCAAAACAAACTTTGGAATATTTCAATGTCAAGTTTCAAGACATTACCCTATTAAATTGAATATCTAATGATATATTTAAGTTGTTTGGTGTAAGTTTGTTGAACAAAACAAAACATTGTCTCATTAAAAATTTTAAAATATTGATGAGAGAAAAATGGGAAAATTTGAGTTAAGTGTACACTCAATTGAGTGAATGATTATGACGCTGGGGTCAGGTATACATATTGAACTCTTATTTTCTGCTGTTGTTTGTTGTAATCGTAGAAGCCTAATAGTAACAACAATGTTTTTGGCAATGGTGGATTATTTAAATTATTGTAGTAAGGAAATAAACAAATTCTAGAAGCAAAAAAAATTGTTTGCAAAAATGCACATTTTAATGCGGATAAAAATGGATGGAAACAACTCTATTAACATTATCACACTCATCACATAGGAACGGTTTGATTGTTTCTATCACAGTTTTAAAATAAATTATTCCACATCAAAGTCACGACAGATATGCCACAGTTATTTCTTTAACAAAAACTTCATATATATAAATAACAAACATTTGACACAGTTAATTTAGGTTTGAAAAGGGAATTCACATCAAAATGTTTTTGGAAAATAGTTATTTTATAATTCCTTTTCCCTCTTCATGATTTCAAGGATGCCGTTTTTCATTTCTGTGATGGCTTCAAATTCTGTAAGTCCCAATCTACGTTTGTTTGAGATATCATAAACACCACCAACACTTTCTGTGTTCTCTCCATGGATACCTAGAATAAGAAAAATTTATAATTTGTGAAAAAGTTAATTTATCAGTAACTTATTATAGTTCTCAACAAAATCAAATTCCAATCAAATAAAAAAAATAGTTTGTCGTCCAAACTTATAATTTTTGCAGACACTTCAGTTGCCTGGAATTAAAAAAAATCCACAAAATAAAACTTTTTTTACTAAATATTTTTCAAAATATGAAGAAATGAATGAATGAATAAATAAATAAAATGATAATTTGTCTTTTTGCAACCAACTTTGGCATTGTGTCACATTCATGGAAAAAAATATAAAGGAAATAAAATCAATTCGTGATTCCTGGATATAAGTTTCGCATTGTTTGTTGTTTTGCTCATTGACAGAAAGAAATAATTTACCAAACATGTATTTATTTAGAAGATCAACAATTTTGTAAAGAATTTTATTGTATATACTATACCTCTTGGTTGAAGATGTAATTTTTCACAGAACTCCTTGAAGTCAGGTTGTTGGGAAAGTTTTGGAATTTTGATATGTACACTGGCTCTCATTGCAGTTCCCAAGTTTGTTGGACAGAAGGTCAAAAATCCATAACCTTTCTTTGTTGCAAATTGTAATCCAGAATTTTGCATTTCATTCATAGCCTGAAAAATGGAAAATGGCAAACATTTTATGCCAAAGTCAAGATTCGTTATTGTATATTGAGAGGGTCATTTCTTGAATGGGGGAAGAAAGTGAAAAAGGCAGCTGACTTTAAGCAAGTGACAAACTTTCTAACACTAGTATCTGTCCAAGTCAGTTATGTGGGATTCACTTCCAGGTGGTGAGAGATGGTTTTAGAAATGTCATATGGCTTTAATAATGCACAGCTATTCCATTTAATCTATATTTGTCAATTACAATGAAGTCAATGCAACAGTATTTACAATCTAAATATTTCACAATGTGCTTCACTTTGCAATGAATTGAGACTTAATTCTAATAAAATTGTAAAGACATTAATTTCATATTTAAGTTTAGACATTGCATGTCATGTCATCCATTTATAAATTTAGGATTTGTTACAGAGAGGAAAGTGGTCGTAAAAGAGTGAAACTATGTTGTTTTAGTGGGTTTTTATTTTATAATGAAAATGATCAACATTTACTGTGTTTTATCTTCCAGTAATGCTTATAAATACTGACATGCATATCGAACATTATCTCTCTGTGGCTTTGCCACAACATTGTTTATTCTGACATATGTTCATTTCAGTCCATGCATTACTAGACAATAAAATTTTTCTGAATTAAAAACTTACTGTTACTAATCTTGTGTAGACTTGAGCAAGATCACCACCTTTTTGCATGGAGATGAATCTAAGATGATCTTCTTCATTCAACCACACAAGGAAGGTTTTATCGGAATTATGGTAAATTCCACGACCAGCTGGCCAGTCTCTATATCCACCGGCAGATCCCAACATTCTAAAGTATAAAATACATAACTTTATTCACAAGACTCTTATATATATTCATTTTGTTAAATCAAAATTATAGAAATTACTTTTATAATATATTTCACACAACTCTCAATTTTACTATTGTCATAACTTCTAAGACAACAATTATTCTGTCATTGCCATTGCAAGAACGAATCTTTTCTATTAACATAGTTGGAATTATTGCTTCCCAAAAACAAATATGAAAATTTGTTGGGTGTTTTTTCTGTGTGTCTTTAAAAATGTTATTTCTTTTTACAATTTCATGGATGCAGATCTCCTTAAAACATTTTGAGAATCATTCTGAATACATTTATTTATTGTTTCCTAATTTTTGGTTTTTGATTCTGATTCATGTAAGAGCTGTCAGATACTATCTTTAAGAATTAAAAAGAATGACCTTACAAAGAAAAAAAAGCTAATAAAAAGTAAAATTTTCAGTGGATGATTTATTTTAATTTTTATTTATTTATTTATTTTTTATTTTTATTATTTTTTTTTTGATCAAGATCATGCCATTTGATTACTATAATTATGTCACAATGGTTGGAAATCAACAATATCCTTAAATTTTAAAAATGTTTTTACTGATGCAAGGGGAAAGATTGAAGTAGACATCAGTGGACTTAGATCCTTGACTATTTTTAAAAACAACCAGTTTTTGATTTCTATGTAAAGTTCTATATATGTTGTTTATTGACTGAAAAACAAAGCTTGTTATTATCTTGGAAAAACTTTGAAATTTAAAGTTATGGATATAGACCTGTCATCATTCTTAAACAGAAAATGGTCTTCAACAAGCTGCTTTTCTTCATCTTTGGTCATGGATTCAAGTGAATAGTATTTTCCTGCCAAGTCACCTCCGAGCTTTTTCAAAGCATTAACCGTTTTCTCTTCCATTTCTTTCCTTTGCTGGAAAAAAAAAATATATATATATCATTGAATAAATTTTGGCATCAACGCACCAATACTCTATGGTTATATATATTATAATTTAAAATATTTATTAAAAATACTTCAGGTAATTCATTTATGAGAAAAATGATGATTATGGTTGAATTAACTTTATAAAATTAATACTGTAGATTCCATTTATATTATTTTATTATTTATAATATAAGTTTTTTATAACTACTATTTAAAGTTACATATTTTGTAGTATTTTGGTTCTGAATTAATACAGAATAATGTACTTACACAAAAGAAATAATAAAATTTAAAAAAAAAAATGAAATACAACAAAACAAAATAATGAAATAAAATACAAAACAAATAAATCAATAATAAATAAATAAATATAAAACAAAACCCCCAAAAACATTTTAAAAACTGTGTTACTGCACCAATTTACATCTCTTCATTTAGTGTGTGTGTGTAAGAAAATCTTTAAGATGTAAATTATTTGATGACTCTAATGTTTATATCAAGCACTTGACTTGTTACACAGATAGAAAACTTACCTCACCAGTGACAGATGGACAGAACAAATAGCCAGAATGGCTTCTTCCAACTCGGACACGTGTTGATATGATCATTTCACCACTTGGGTCAAGGTTTCCAAAACCAAGATTTTTCAAATCTCCAAAATCTGGTGATGGGTGGTTGATTTCTTTTACTTGATGGTAATCTTTAATGACAGGATCCAATAACTTAGCGAAGACGGTGTAACCTTCTGGATCGCAGGCATAGACACCACAATGACTGTCCAAGTTCTCGCATCCTACGAACAGAAATTAAAACAATCTTTTTTATAAGTCTTGCCATATGCACAAAAAAGTATTTATTTGAATTTATTTACATTTTATGACCTATGTTTAATTTTGACAAATAAAAATGGTGTGACTTTAACATATAAACAAACAAACAAAAAAGTATATACTAGTAACTATTGCTTCTTCAGAAGGCTTGCAACCTTATTGGATCGGATCTTTGTCTTGAGATACTATTATTTATTCCTTTGAAAATTAATCATAAAAAGAGCTCAAAATTTTATTTACTTTTTCATGCATTTCATTTTTACACCTATTTTAAAAGAAATAACTAATAAATAAAAAATAAAATAACTTTATTTCTGCTAATTTAGAAAAATAATATTAAACAAAAATAAATAATGTATCTTACTATTATTATTATTTTATTTATTTTTATTATTTATTTATTTATTATTATTTTAATTTCTTTCAAAATATGTGTAATATTGGTCATTCGTTTTTTATGAACTCCACTTGCATTCGTTTCTAAAAATTAATATCTAAACAATTGTCATGACCTTTTCCGAAATTGCTAAAATTCCGTAACATTCTCGGATCTGTCTGACCAACAGAAGATGTTTATATAACAATTGCATATCAATTCAAATGGAACCACAAATGGTCCAAATAGGCTTGAATCGCTTAATTTGCTACAAAACAATATGAAATAACTCAAACAATACTATTCTATTTAGACTTATTATAACAATCATTGTTAGTGGCCTTAAATAATTAATGCCACGCCTGGTTAACGCATATTCAGAAGACAATTAAATTGTAGAAATCGTCCAAAAATTATGTCATTAAACCACAAGATTTCAAATTTATTTAACAGTAACCCACTACCCCACCCCGGCATTAGAATATTGGGTAATATAATCTAGTAAAGCATTCACATATATATGCTGTAAAAAGTTAACGGAGGACCTAAAATGTTCATTGAAATCCATAAATTCAAATACTAGTACTGTAGCATGCTGACGCTCTGACCACGCCGACCAAAGTTCTTATTTTTTCGATTCAACATTCTTAAATCTAACAGATAAGTTCCATCTCTGGGGCAAACCTATTGGTTGTTCACTAAAATGTTTAAATGTCAACGATCTAAATCGACGGACGCTTTACCGACTGAGCTACCAGACCAGCTATCGAGCCCGATCCAAATTGCTTTCTGCGTGCATGGTAATAATTTATAAATTTTTAACCGTTCTAAAAATTTTAAAATTATAAAGGAACAGAATACAAATTATTATTTTGTCATTTCTTCATTATAAGATTAACAGAAATGAACAAATTGTTGAACTTTATTTATATATTTCGCGAATTGTTCGGCGTTTTTAGGATACCAAAAAGTCACATGGTTTCTATACATTGAATTGCTACGGCAGACAGTAGTTCTCATAATTTTGACTGCCACATGTAATATTTAAATTTTTTGAAAATCATCTTAAACTATTTTTTTTATCTTTTTGTTTCAATGTTTTACCACTCCGGTTTCTCCCACCAAAAGAAATGACCGCCTTGATAGAGGCCAATGGATCTTGACTGACCCGTAAAATACCATACGCATTCATTCAATCCAATCTCAAAAAAAAAAAATATAATAATAATAATTATAATAACCCCTTATCTTTCTCAATTAAGATATTAATTCACGAAATTTAAGAGTTTTTATTTGAACATGATTCGCTTCATCTGAACGTAACTTAAAGTTGAAAATTGCTGACGTGCCGTAATACAACATTCAACCAACTAATCAATCTCATTTGAATTTACGAAATGTGCATAATATAATCAAAATATCCAAGCCCATGTTAAAAAAAATAACGGGTCTGCAAAATATGATGCGTCTCCATTTCTGCTATTTCTATATCGTATCCATTGATTCCGGCGCGGGTAAATCATTAAAGTTCAAAGGTCATGGTAAAGATACTTTTTTAGGTTTGAATGTTGGCAAAGTGCAATACGTTTTAACATGAACATTTAAATAAGTCGATTTAATCTATAAATCGTTTAATCCAGAGATAAAAACTGTCGAAAACTTAAGATTAACTAAGATTACGACTTTTAAGCTTTTATTAGCATTCAACATGTATTATAAAACAGACGTTGGATTTACTTCTTTACTGCGACTTTTTTCAAGGTTACGAAATATTCTGTACAAGAAACCAGTACAAGAGAATAACATACACACCAAGACGAAAGAAGCATAACTTTCATGTGCAACTCAATTTTGTTATGACCAAAATATTTAAATTAAAAGTTCTTCAAATGTTTTCCCTTGATTTGCTGTTTCAATTTTTCAATTTAAATAATATAAGTCTAGTTGTCATGTGATAACTTTGTATACTCCATTTTATAAAAAATAAAATAAAAATTTAAATATTAGCACATTACATGACCATTTATAAATTTATTTCAGGCTTTTTCTTATCAAATGAAATAAAATTGGGAATTTCGGAGGAAAAAAAAACGCGTATCAATTTTATATTCCCGAAAGTTGCAAGATGTGTCCGTTCGACCCTGGCCGAATCAAATTAGGCTACTCCAAATATTTTTGAAATTTCAAAAATGAGTGCAGTTACATTTCTTTGCAGAACTGTAAGTTTACTGAACGATGATTTTTTTTCTTCAATTACCTGAACGAATGCAATCCAAAAGTGTTCCACCAAGTCCTGTTTTCTTATCCTTTAATTCGTCGTATACTTCCTGTGTTAGATATTTCTTAAGCAAGGAATGGCATCCTTCTTTAGCTTCTTTTAACTTTTTGTAAAGTCCATCCATTTTCGCAGCTGAACTGTTCCTTGCAATTCAAACGAATGGGGCTTTGGAAAGTTTACAAGGTTGCTTAGGACTATGACGTCACAAATGGAATGTGGCACGTCGGATTCTGTGACCAATCGCAAACGGTCTACGTTTTTGGGTGAACTTTAACCCCATATTGAGATAACGTTGAAAGGATAATTCATCAAACAGAAAATAAGTTGAGCTTACTATTATTGATCAATCAAGGCATGTTCACCGACTTAAAACACGTATGGTTGGTTAAAAAATTATCAATGATAGGATGCATCTCAAGTTAACGTTTAGAACTGTTTAAGATGGTATATGTAATAAGAGAAACTCACTGATGATGCTCACACTGGCATGTTTGTACAGATCACTACTAGTTAACTATCATATACGTCGCAGATATAATAAAGAAATAATGTGTGCCGAAAATTAGATTACTGAAAAAATGTGACCGCTTGAAATCTCCTGTGATTTATAAAATATACAGGCTACAATTTGAGGTATAAGGATTAATGCCTTGTACCATCTCCATACATGGAGTGCACTTTCTTGTCAACAGATTTAAGAAAACGTTGAACAATAGAAAGATACGAATTAGGATAGTTTGCCCAAAGATAATTTTAGTTCGTTTTTGACAATTCCAATGCGAACAGAAAAATGTTCTAATAAGGGGTTAAAGGTTCAAGGTTTTTTAAAAGAAAAATTGCGTGTAATAATTTGGAACATACATTTACATTTTGTGAAACATAAAATGAATTTCGCGATTGAATCAACTTGAGTGATACTTGTAAAGGATGTAATGATATATTCCATAAACTGCATGTATTGAAAGCAACTACAGATTGTAAATACTGGGGGAGTTAAGGGGTTTTTATTTTATTTTAATTTTTTTTTCGGCGCAATCCCTTGTCCGGGATATTTATTTATTTATTCATTTATTTATTCGCTCATTAATAATATACAGTGTATAAATCAACGATTGACTTTATGTTACTTTGTCTTCTCTACTTGTTCTAAACTCGGCATTTATGTACATGTATATTATAATCAGTGGCACTGGCGATTATTCCTAATTTTCTCCTTAGATCCATATATCTTTATGCTATCTGCATGTATACTGTTCAGGATATAATATTACATTTATAAAATCTTAGCCCTTTGGGTGTTACAGAATTTAATAGACCGTTAAGTCGAAAACCAGAAATATTGCTATAGGCCGATTACTGTTATTTCTACATCACTCCTGCTCCACAAACCTAATATAAAAAGTCTCTTCTTTTTAGTATAAGTCTCAGTTGGTAGAGTGCTCGCTCCGTAATTGGGAGGTCGTGGGTTTGAACCCCGACCGGGTCTGACCCAAGACTTGAAAGTAGGTTTTGACTGTTCTTTCGCCAAGCACTCAACATTTCGAAATCAAGGTAACGATGCTTTCGAATGGGAACTTAAAATAAACGATATCTGTCTCATGGCAGGCGTGGCATGATAAAGGAATCCTGCTGTATAATGCCATCAGCGCAACGCATAGGCAAAATTTCTGGACTTTTGCCTATAGCTGGCGACGTCTCGATATAAGTGAAATATTCTTAAATGGGACGTTAAACACCATTATTCAACTCAACTCTTTCTACTGCATGTATAAGCGAAATAAATCGGCCAAAATGTCACTTTTTTTAAAAGGCATAAGCTCTATTTAAAATGCATTTCACATAAAAAAACCTATTGGAAAAATCAAGAGACCCAAAACGTTAAACCTTTTAATATCAAAATACTATTTTTCCAAAATTAAATTTCTACTGTATTTTGTAGATCACATTGAATACACCGAATAAATATGTAACTAATTAATAAATATAAATATCTTTCATAAAAACATCATGCAGGTAAAAAGTAATGCATAATATGAAAGAGTAGTGATAAAAATTAAGCCTTGGCCTTGACCTTTGACACTGATTTGTTACGTAGAGCATTTTTAAAAAATGAAACCTCGGGTATAATTATTTTAATTGTGGTCAGGAATGATATAGCAATTCAAGGCTGATTTCATCAACAATGTCATGCCGCTCAGACTATTCACATACTCAAGTTAAAACTATTTGAACCCATATATTTATAAATTAAGGCAAAAAGCGTTACCCTTTTTTTCTGACCAAATTTTACGAAATGAACGAGCTAAAGGCTGAAGACCCAGAAGAAAAAATCTTCTAAGATATTTTACACACTAGTGTTCATGTAGGTCACTTGATCTAATTTTCATACAATGCCAACGTCATGATCAGGTCGTTATTGCACCGACCCATATATACTATATTTCATTAAACTTTGTCTTGTACTTTCAGAGAAGGCACGCACGCACATACACGCTACAAAGGCCATAGATTTATTGGAATTTTGATTCTGTTTGCTTAAAACAACTGAGTTCATAAAAGCCAAAAACAACCGTTCAAGAAATCATGCAAGCTGTTCTGCTAACATACAAGCATTATTTACCTACAATTTGTTTTAAAGACAACTTGTCAAAGATACTGGCCTTGGAGCTTTTACCATGTCACTGGAAATTTATTATTCATTAATAGTTAGTCAGATGTACATGAGGATCTCAGCGCATCTAGGTTAGAATCCCACTCAGACAGAATCTATAATCTGAGAAAGTTTGTCAGTTACTAGCCGAAGATAGGTTGTTTTCTCTGTACAAGGAACTGTACAATTTAAATGTTTGTTCATTTTTTATTCTTTGTTAAACAATCACAAAAGTGCAATAACAACCCAAATATAACACAATTGATTATTTGTTTGATTGATTCATTACATTTTTATTTAACGTCCAAGTCAAGAATAATTAAATTTGGACACCATCAGCTTTAGCTGAAGTCGCAGAAGTTTTCACCTTTGCTGTTTGCTTGACAATGCCCAGTGAGGACTCTTTGGTGCTACTTTTTCCGCTACAATGTTCCTCCTTTTCAGGTTTTCTGTCGAATTTTATTGAAATCTTGAACAATACATTTCAGTGAAAAATGTGTGTAAACGACGATCACGTGTGCATGCATATACACACGCTGAACTATGCCATAAGTTCATTTTGCATATAACCAGATCAGGACTTGTATTTGCATTTGGACGAGATGGAGTTGCCAATGGTAATATTGCTCAGATGAAGTTTTGTAATAAATAAAATAAATAGATATTTGAATAAAACATGTACGACTATATTATTATTATTATTACACATTATTTAATTATTGTTTTTTTTTTTACTTTACATTTGGCAGATCATTAACGCGTAGATAAATTCTCTCAGTTGTTTGAATGTTATCATGTTACCGCAGCCTTGCATGTCAAAGATATGCTGTGTAACCTTAAAAAACGTTGAAGAAAACAAAACAAGCAATCGTGTCAGCTTTAAGATAACAAAACAAGAGCCTGAGCAGACCGAATTCGATGAAACAACGTAACCATTGAAAAAAAAAACTGACCAAAAGACTCGAAACGTCTGTGTGATTTTTGTGACAACTCCATTCAATGTTTATTCACACATCTAAACATCGTTTAAAGCAAAATATAACAAAATCAAGATTTATTTAAATTTTATTTTTCGGAATCCGATACTTATAAAAAGTACATTGAAAATAATTTTTGTAGGAATGCATCCAAACCAAAAACGAACGTCTTGTTTATTCTGAATTTGTGCTTCATTTTCATTTCACTCCATATTTTATAACAGAACAGATCTTTGCAGTATTTTAATAAATACACTGTATTTGAATAATTAAATTGTTATGCGATTGTCAGGCGATCTTTCAGCTGTGGTAATAAAATTTTTTTATTTTATTTTTTTTCTTTTTCCAATATTTTGTCACTTATCGCTCTTTTTCTTCTTTCGCCAAATATCTTCTGCTTCATCATTGTACAAGTAGACGTTTTTGGTCATTTTATTATATTATTTTTATTATTTTGCGTTTAAACCTAGTTAAACCATGGTCTAGTTTTTTATGTAAAGTTTTCCGACTGTTTTTAATCTTCGTCCTTAATTTGTCTTTAATTATGTTACGGATGTAATAATTCTTTTTATTTCTTTTTTGCAAGTATTGTTGTTACAACGGTTTGCTATGGGTCGCTATAGCTATCTTATACGGTAAAAATGGTACATTTATCATGATGTCATTTGCTTTCATCGTTATATGTTTTGATTTTACCATTATATATTTTATATATTATATGACATTGTTTTACCATTATAAGATATGGTTTTACCGTAATATTACTGATCATTATATGATTGAGTTTCGCCATTACATGTTTTCATATACACATACAACGATGAAAGCAAATAATATAATAATAAAATGAATTCAATGACAATTCATATACCATTTTTGTACGATATAAGACAGCTATGGCGTTCCAAAGTTTGCTTTTACTTTAATTTTTATTTTACTGAGAAACTATATTTATTGTTGGAGTCTGTCGACAATCTTTAAGCTTCCACTTCCAGTAAGGGGCGCTTCCAAGTGCTGTTATAATGATGTTGTCCATCTGGTTTTTCTCCTGTATTGGCGATTTCCACTTTAGTTTCTGAATACTATTTCTGAATATTTTGTTAATACAATTATAATCTTTTTATTAGATATATATGCTGAAGTGAAAACAAATTATTGACTGGGGCATTGATTGGAGCAATAACTGATCGAAAATTCAGAACCGTTAGAAGAGCACCATTTACTAAGCGTTACTACAATTGTGGATTATAATTTAGATACAATTAATAGTCTCGGTCATTAATTTTTACTTACTGTACGAGCACAAACATCCACTTACAGTATTTATTTGTTTTAGTATAAAAATGTGGATTTGTTCCCAAATTGCATTTAAATTTTAATGTTCTGATGCAATATACAGTAGTCTGAAATTTCTTCCAACTATAACTCACTATAAGCTGCATTAAGTTTTTCAATTTCCTGATTTTTTTTCTAAATATATATATATTAAAAATAAATAACTTCTAATCACGATTCGTGAGATTCATTTTCTAAAATTTCATTCCTATTAGCTGTAAATAAACGGGATCCTCTAACGGGTTGGTCAATGTTTAACGATGGTTATTATTTGCTTGGAGCATGCGCATGGATGTACGGAAATTCCAAATAATCGAAGGCGAAACCTGACAAATTGTATTAATTATCCGTCATTAATATCCAAATGTATTCGAAATGGTGTTGCGTATCCCTTAGAAAGTCACAAATGGCAAATTTAATGAAATTCTGTATTTAATTTAATGCATTTCATCCACAGGGGCTTGTATCAACTTAAACTGTGTTTCATCGTTTTGTAAGTTGTGTCAGCGCAGTTTTAATTTTTTTCCTAGGAAAACTTAATGCAGCTTTAAATGTCTGGTAAGTTATGCGTATGGCCCGAGAACAATTTTTATATCAAAAACCCGAGATTTATGGACAACTGCATTGTTGATGTTTGTCGAACTCCTCTTCCTTTTTCAAAACAAGACAAACTCTCGCATTCAATTATCTTGAAAGACAAATCATTCACCTATAGCATGAGTTCAGTTACTTTTCTATTGTTCGACTAATATCGTCAATCCCGACCGAAATTGGGAGGAGGTGTCGCTTTAAACACCCGTCGAGGTTCCACTTATTTTCCCTCTAAAGCGAAGTTCCTTCCAACACACGTTGGTATCGGAAAACCTGGGCGTTGGTATCGGAAAACCTGGGTATTTTGATACAGAAATTGTTTATGATCTACAGCCGTGTTAGGGCGGAATAACAGAAATAAGGTCTTCGTAAATGTGGTTATTCAATCAAAATTTGGCTTTCGCGGGAGTTGTAGCGATAATGATAAATTGTTCGTTTTTATTGCAGTTGTGCTTTTAATTGTGGAATCATCTTTTCCATACAAAAGTAGTTACCTTTCTCCAGTTGTACATTTTTAATCGTCAAAATGTGACTTTGATAAATATTACCGCTTTTAAGTGATGTCTTTCCAATTGACTTTAGTCAAAACGAAAAAGGTGAGGTACACAATTTTCTTTGAATTAAAAGTAGATACCTTCCTAGGTATATCTTTATTTTTAAGAGAACCTCTCCGTTTCATAGGTTAAACTGTAATACATGTTTTTTTGATCAGTCAATAAATAAATCTGTAAATGCTGTATATTTTCCTAATGGTAAAGACCATCATCATAGATTTTTGACTACCATACTGGTCACAAATTTTTAATCCGTTTTAACCAAGGATGTTCCTTACAAAACTTGGTTCTTTTTGTCTAGCGGAGTAAAAGCAAAGGATTTTTAAAGAATCAAATTTTAAAAAATATGCTCATTCAATTAAAAATTAGGTCAGACAAAACTAGGAAACTCCTTACATGTGTGTTGATGTCCATACATCAACTTTCTTACTTGGACTTAATTGTTTCATACATAAATAAACTGTTTGTTTTCTTCTTTTCATAGTAACATGGACCATCCTTAATTTTAGACGTATGCAAGAAACTAATTGAATTCTGCAACATCCAAGGATTTTATTTTCAGCCTAGCTTCAGAAAAAGATTTATTTCAGAATAGGCTTTAAATGACACACCATTTGCATAAACCCTGAAGATTGGATTGGCAAAAATTTCTTTTGAAAAAAACCATAAAATGTTTAACGACTATAAAACTACTTTATCAATATCAAATTTAAACGTGATTAGCCAAATCCTGTTCACATAATATATACTAGTATTTGGTTCCAATTGGTTCAATAGTATAGAAGGTAATAGTTTATGCATACACAAACAAAACACCATGATATAAGCTGAGCCAGCTAAAGCAAATTAAGCTAAACAGAGATTCATAAATCAATGCTATTAAAATTAACCAGACTCTGGTAACAAAGATATTTTGTGCTCTTTCCAGAAACTGTAGTCACAAAGAAAATTCTAAATATTTTTTTTTAAATTCTAAATTTGTTAAGAAAAATACCAGATATAATTATGCAAAAAGCATTGACCTAACTCATTTAAAGTTTTTGAATTATTAACTTTACCAGTCTTTCTTACATTAGGGAAACTGTACATTTCACAAAATTGCAAGAAATTTACTAACCTATTGAACCTTATGCAAATTAAGCTGCATGACCACTGACAGTGGTTTTTTTTTTCCCCCAGGTGTGAATGTCCCATAAGTTTAACTCATTACATCACATTTGATGCATGTCAATATTGGAGGTAGAGAGAGATTATTTGAACATTGTCAGATTACTGTTTAGTAAATTTTAAAAAAAATTGCCACATGAAAAGAACAAGTTTTAATTTTTGGCTAAGCTTTATCATTTTTTCTAATCAGGTCAGAAGATATTAAACATATTTTTCATAATTTGAAATTTATATTTTCAAAGCTTGATTTTTAATCAAATTTTCTTTGTGACTACAATTTCTGGAAAGAGAATAGTGACATGTTTTTATCTTTGACCATCATTTAAATCTCATCCAAAGAATGGTTGTTAATCTAAAGCATGTTGCTACTGCTATATACTTCAAATCCATTAATATTCAAAGGAAACCCAAGTTAATTAAAATCAATTCGAGAACCACAACAAATTTACAAAAATGCTTGTTTTTAATGCTAGAAACAAAGTTTAATGACATAATCACACTTATCACATAAGAATAGTTTAAATGTTTCTATCACAGATTTAAAATTCTACTTGAATCTTGACAGACAATACAATTATCTCCTCATTGAAAATACTTCCATATATATATAAATAACAAAAAAGTAATCACGTCAAAATGTTTTAGAAAAATAGTCCTTTTTTATTATAATTCTTTTTCCCTCTCCATAATTTTCATGATACCATCTTTCATTTCTGTGATGGCTTCAAATTCCGTAAGTCCCAATCTACGTTTGTTTGAGATATCATAAACACCACCGACACTTTCTGTGTTCTCTCCATGGATACCTAGAATAAGAAAATTTTATAAATTAGTTTAAGCTATTCCATGCTTGTTCAAAAGAAAATATGAACACCAACTTGGTTCAAAATGCAAATCAAACCAGATAATAAATATTTTTTCCATCAATCCTACCTAGATGTTCATTCCAGACAATCTGGGAGTAGAGTAGAGTATTGTAGAGTACTGATGTTTTACATCCTAGTCAAAATTCTCACTTAAAATAAAGTGCTCAGTTCTTGGATGGTGGAGGAAACAAAACTTCCAATATCTAGTCACATTTTATTTATAAATAGCTCATATGATTGATTTAACTATATACAATGAATAACTTCCAAATCATTAACCATACGGTTATGCAGCCATGATTTTGACCTTTGAACCTATGAACTTGAACCTTATATCAAAATGGTCATGATTTCAATACCTACAATATTCTAATATACACACTTTTACAAAAAGTTAACAGTTTTCAAGATAATTCACAATTTCAGTCTTCTTTTACAGCCATGACCTTGAACTTTCAACATATGACCTTGAACCATATATCAAAATGATCGTCATATCAATACCTACAATATTCTAATATATATGCCTATACAAAAAGTTTATAGTTTTCAAGCTAATGCACAATTTTAATATTTATAAGTTAAAAACAACATTTCAGGGCAACAACTTCTCATTGGAATATTATATATTTTGTCATGCTGAACATTTTAACAATGTTTTGAATTCATATATCTCTTAATATTTGCAAGAAAATTGCCTAAAAATGCATAAATCACAAATAAGGTCATGACCTTGACCCCGTTTCAAATGTCATTTGAAGAAAAAGTAAAAACTGAAAACCCCATGAAATTATCTGTTCAAATAATCAAGTTATAACAATTTGAAGCCATTTTACAAAATTAAGGCAAAACGTGTAACCCATTTTTCTACCAAATTTCACGAAATGAACAAAATACAACTACAAAATGAACAAACTACAGGCTTAAGACCCTAGAGAAGCTAAATATCACATCAGATTTTTTCTCCCATCCTTGGTTTTGGAGAAGATTTTTAAGATTTTTGGACCCCTAGGTCACCTTGACCAAGTTTTGGTAGCCATGGGAACGCCATGAACAAATCTGGCCCATATATGTTTCTGACAAAGAATCATTGAAATCTGTCCAGCAGTTTTGGAGAAGTCGAAAATAGGTGTTAACAACACGCACATGCATGCCATTAGCTAACATGACCTTTCTGTAAGGTGAGCTAAAAATCCACAAACTACTCTAACTTTATACCTCAAGTATTGGATGTTTTTTTTTATACAAATAATATCAATTTATGTCTTTCTTAATCTAATATACTAATGATGATGATGTCATAAACATTGAAAAAAGAAAGTAATTTTAAAGAAAACAAAATTGGTTGAATTCATGGAATGTTCTGGCTGATATTTGTTTGTAAATTTTGATTTCTGGTCACATTTTTTAACACAGTTACTCTCTACCATTGAATAATATCATACTATACCTCTTGGTTGAAGTTGTAATTTGTTACAGAAATCCTTGAAGTCAGGCTGTTTTGAAAGTTTTGGGATTTTGATATGTACACTGGCTCTCATTGCAGTTCCCAAGTTTGTTGGACAGAAGGTCAAAAATCCATATTTGTCCAACCTTGCAAATTCTAATCCAGAAGTCTGCATTTCATTCATAGCCTGACAAATAGAAAAAAAGATAGTAAGAACTGGTTTTACCATATTTTGGAAAACGTGAATAACTCTTGCATTGAAATTTTCATAGTTAGACCAGATAACATCATCAACAAAACTGGGAGTTAGAAAGTAGGATTGTATATTAAAGTTAGAAAAAAGATGACACTTTGTCATTCTAGATATATCAAACATTTCAAAAAATAAATAAATAAAAATGAACAAGAGGCCCATGGGCCTTAACGCTCACCTGAGGATATGGCCAACCTGAGGATATATACAAAATCATTTGCAAAAATGCATAAAATATTCTGATATACATGCCTACAAAAAAGTTAATAGTTTTCAAGATAATTAACAATTTGAGTCTTTTTATGCATCCTTGACCTTTAAACATAAGACCTTGAATCTTATATCAGAATAATCACCATATCAATTCCTACAATATTCTAATATATATGCCATACAAAAAGTTAATAGTTTCCAAGATAATACACAATTTCAGTCTTTTTATGCACCCATGACCTTGACCTTTGATAATGTATGACCTTGAGCCACATATCAAAATGATCGTCATATCAATACCTACAATATTCTAATATATATGCCTATACAAAAAGTTTATAGTTTTCAAGCTAATGCACAATTTTAGTTTTTCTTAGCAAAAAAATAACATTTCAGGGGCAACAACTCCTACATGCATTATCGTACAGTTACAAAACTTTGTACCTTTTTACATTTTGTCACGCTGAACATTTTAACAACGTTTTAATATTATATATCTCTTATAATTTTGAAGACAATAGCCTAAAACTGCACAAATTACAAACTAAGTCATGACCTTGAACTTTGACCTTGACCCCATTTTGAAGGTTATTTCAAGAAAAAGTCAAAACTGAAAACCCCATGTCAATATCTATTCATATAGTCAAGTAATAATAATTTGAAGCCATTTTACGAAATTTTTAAAATTAAACGCAAAAACGCGTAACATAATTTTTTACCAAATTTCACGAAATGAACAATTAATAAGCTTTAGACCCTAAAGAAGCCAAATATCACATCAGATTTTTCTCCCATCATCGCTTTCAGAGAAGAAGATTTTTTAAGTTTTTTGGAACCATGGGTCACCTTGACCTAGTTTTGGGAGCCATGACAACGTAACAAACAAATCTGAATTGCACTGGCCCATATATGCATCTGACCAAGTTTCATTGAAATCTACCTTGTAGTTTCAGAAAAGAAGTCGAAAATGTAAAAGTTTACGCTGCGGACGACGACGGCGACAGACAAATTTTGATCAGAAAAGCTCACTTGAGCCTTTGGCTCAGGTGAGCTAAAAACTGATTTTTAAAATCTTTTTAATTGTTGATAGATTCTTACCATTATAAAGTCATTGTTAGTATGTACCTTTACAATGCATGGTTATGTCATTTTTGTATTTGTGATGTTCTAAATGAACTGTCTTCAATATGTTGAATTATATGTCACTTTTATTAGGGATGTCATGAATAAATTGACTTTTAATATGTGTATACCAGGTAATTATAGCTGAAATGCAGGCAGAAAATCATTTAGAATAACCTATTATGCATCTGCATCTAAAATTCTTATCAAGAAATAGAGTTTTTACAAAATACAATTATACAATATTTTCTCTAAGCATTTTGTTCAAAATTACTATCCTAATTTTTTTAATATATATATATATATATATATATATATATAAATATATATATGTACAATTTTTCAATTTTGAAGTCCATCCTTAAATAAATCTGTTTCCTGTTCATAGTAATGGTTGCCATTTTGGATTTCAGATGGTCATGTGACATGGCAACATCCAATAATCTTTCTGACCAAATTTGGTCTTATTGCCTGATCTGTTTCAGACAATATTTTTTTTTATAAATTTGCTTGAAATAACACCATTTTATTTTTCATTTTTCCTGAAACATGGGTTAAAATGTTTTTGAAAAACCTGTAATATTTTTGAACTTGCTTTACACATACATCTATTTTCTGTATACATTTGTATCATATTTTAAAAAATTATGTCTGCGTATCAGCAGACATCTATCTTGTTGTTACTCAAAATCTTCATTATTATTATTATTCTAAAAATAAAATGAAATAAAATTATAAAATAAAATACCTACTGTTACTAATCTTGTGTAGACTTCAGCCAGATCACCACCTTTTTGCATTGAGATGAATCTAAGATGATCTTCTTCATTCAACCACACAAGGAAGGTTTTATCATCATTATGGTAAATTCCACGGCCTTTTGGCCAGTCTCTATATCCACCAGCATCTCCCAACATGCTAAAGTATACAACATTTATTTCAAATCTAATATGTCTCACCCACAAATAGAAATCATTTTTACATTACACTCAACTCTGAATTTTTGCTATGTTCATAACCCGAGAGAGTGGAGTGGCATTATGGTGTTTTAACTCCATTTAAGATTCTTCTATATCGAGGCAGATAGTTCAGGAATGGTGGAGAAAACCAGAGTACCCAGAAAAAACTACTTATCTCTGGCAAAGTAAACCGACAACCTTTCTCAGGCTGTGAGAGGCAATTTGATCCTTAAGGACATGCTTTAGACCACTCAGCCACCAAGACCCTCATAACCTGGGAGCCAACAATGTATTGATAAGTTCTCTATCTCTATAGTAACAAGTTAACAGATCTTTTGCACCAATAGATTTTGGTGTCGTCTTGTTGCAAACTCAAATATATAAATTAGACTGTTTCTGCATCTTAATAAGGTCAATTCAATTTAAATAGTAGATTCTCATCCAGGTTGGACAAAAATTTTGGGGCGGGTGGCAGGGTTATATTTTTATATTTTATACGAAAACTAGCACTCTCACATGGTTCATATCTACATCGGCAATAGGGGCCTTTTTATCTATATCGCCACATATTAAATTATTGTACACCTCCAGTTACTGTTGAGTGTCTGCTATATTTGCCCCATACCATGCCCGTAACTCTTTCGAACCACTGGTAAAATTAAGAAAACCATGCTCTATCTGTAACATGTATGAAGCTACTTTCGATTTCAACCTTGCACTTCCGGTTTTTAAGGGAGTGCCTAAAACCCTTTTCTGAAACAACACAGATTTGAGATATATATATATATGAGATATATATATATATATATATATATATATATTTTCCAGATTCTTGTTAATCACCCTGGCCCCTTTAGCTGATTGTTCTTTGATCAATTAATGGAGGATAGCATATTTACCTGTCGTCATCTTTAAACAGAAAATGATCTTCAATCAGCTTTTTTTCATCTTCTTTGCTCATTTTTTGCAGTGAATAGTACTTCCCTTTCAATTTTCCTCCAAATTTGTTCAAAGCATTTATTGTTCTCTCTTCCATATCAAACCTTTCCTGAAAACGTAATATGCATAATGAGTCTGAGTTGAGTAATGGTGTCCCACTCAAGAATACTTCACTTATATTGAGACATTGCCAGCTATAGGCAAAAGTCCAGAAATTTTGCCTGTGCATTGCACTGATGACATTATACAGCAGGGTTCTTTATCATGCCACGTCTACCATAACATGGGGACCTCGTTTATCTGAAGTTCCGACCATGACTTTCATTTCATAATGTCGAGTGCTTGATGCAAGAACACTAACTTTCAAGTCTTGGGTTAGACACGGTCTGGGTTTATATGCATATTGAATACACACACAAGTTTGAGTGTGTGAGTAAATTATTCTTTAAAGTTGCATCACCATTACTGCAGCTTTATATAGCAGAGATTGTTAAAATATAAAATATTATCAATAAAAACAAAATTCAGACTCAGTTGTCATTCATTAATGATAGAAATTGGTAGATACAAAAAGATCGAAAAAATAATAGATGTTGCAATTTTTGTAAAGACAAGGTTGAAAATGAATTTCATTTTATTTTTGAATGTCGATCCTACCAAGATTTGAGACAAAAATATATCAAAAATACATGTACTCTGTCAGTAGACAACAATTGCAAACTAGTGGCAAACCTTCTAGATCCAAAATCATATCATGAATTGTATGATATTAGTTTATTTTTATCAGCCTCCATGTCTCGCAGGGGAGTCGGACTAGAGAACATAAAGCAATAATATTATTTTTATTTTAAACGTGTGAAACAGTTTTATATTGTTGAGTGGGTATGTGTGTGCATTTATATATGTAAATATTCTGGAAAACACTGTTTACATGATATACTTAATGGTATTATTACATGTATATACGGTATTCCAATAAAGTTATTAAATAAAACAATGAATCAATCAATAGAAAATCTAAATCAAAAACCGATTTCAAAAATAATACTAATCTGACAAGAACCTGAGTAGGATAACAGATATAAATAAAATACTGGGTAACATATGATGAAATATTTTAATTTATTGGACAAGTTTATTTCCTGAAGGAAACATGAATTTTGTTATTTTCAGGAGAAAAATACTGGGCAACATCTTAAGCAGCCTTCTTGAAGACAAATAATTCTGGCTAAAAGATTTTGCTAAAAATGTCTATGCTCACAAATCCAAATGCCAATTAGCTATTGAGCTATTTCTCTTTTTTGAAAATAATCTGAATCTTAATATAAATTTGGACTGAAAAAGTCAAAAATGGATTTTTTTTTGATTTTTTTTTATTTGCATAAATCACAGCATCAACCATGTTTAAAAACCATTTCAGTTATTACCTTAAAAGTAGGTAAAAAAAAACTTCCAGGGAAAAAAAGTATTTTATTTCTATTTTATTCACATAAACTTAAAGTGCTGTAATTCGATTCAATTTTACAAAAATAAATTTTGCAGATTATTTCAAATGCAGGTTCACTTGCATTAAGATTATTCCAAGTTTGTTGTGAAATTCTGAAATTTTCCATTTTCAACCTGGCATGTACTCTTTCCCATTTTCAGAGCTGCCTTACTTGTCTAAAGTCAATGTCTGATCATCATGTAGAACAGGTTAGCCAAGATGTGGAGGAACTTTATTCAATTTTAGTGCTTCAATTTGAAAAAAGGATGCCTTATTCTATACAATGATTTGTTATATGGGCAATTCCTAGTTTCATTTTTTATATTTATGATTTCAAGTTTTCATTACTGTAAAGGTGTGTTGCTAATAACCAGATAAATAGTTTTTTATATTGGCTTTTGGGGATGGGGCATACATATGAGAGAGAGAGAGAGAGAGAGAGAGAGAGAGAGAGAGAGAGAGAGAGAGAGAGAGAGAGAGAGAGAGATTGCATGCAATTTCAATTACTTATTTATTCATTAAAATTATTGTTTTTATTTTTTTAATAAAATTTTAACTTTAATGTACTTATTTTGCAATAAATACTTTCATATCAAATGCAATGGATAAGGAAACAGAGACAGAAAACTTACTTTTTCAGTGACTGAAGGGCAGAACTTGAAATTAGCGTGGCTTCTTCCAACTCGTACACGTGTTGATATTATCATTTCACCACTTGGGTCAAGGTTTCCAAATCCAAGATTTTTCAAATCACCAAAATTAGTAGGTGGGTGGCTGATTTCTTTTACATTATGATAATCTTTAATGACTGGATCCAATAACTTATCAAAGACAGTGTAACCGTCTGGATCGCATGCATAAACACCACAATGACTGTTCAAGTTCAAGCATCCTATACAAAAGAAATTAAAACTATATATATATATATATTTAAAATATAAAAATTTCATGCACAACAGATGAGGCTGCAATTCTTCATTTTCATGTCAGGTACATGTTTAAAACATCAAAGGTTTTCGAAGTATTCTGAATCTCGGATGTTTGAGAAATTTCTAAATACTGAATACCTTAAAACTGCATCTTGACAGAATATGAATAATCAAATTTTAATCTGTTAGGACAGAAGAAAAAATTAGTATATTTATATCACCAGTTACTTTTATAAGATGCTGGACCTATCAGCACAGAGAGCTGATTATCATCATGGTTTAAAAGTAGCACCAGTTCAGTAAATAATCTTAATCACATTGCCCAATCGGCATATTCAATATTCAAGGTCTGTATTTTTGATGAACCAGTTTATGAACCTTATTTGATGTGATATAGTTTCACAAGTGTGATTTTAAAATTCTGATGAATACCTCATCACATAGTTCCGTGGCACAAGGTTCCTGTTCTCAATCCTGTCTATCGACAGATCATCTTTTGACAGTGTAATCATTGTAATCTTACAAATGTGTCCTCTTCTATTCATAGTTCTTTATCCTACACTTTCGAGTGTAGGCATGTTTCAAAACATGGGGCTGTGCAAGTTAAAAAATCTACAACCTAGCAGCCTGGACATCAAGGTGTATGGCTATTCACTCTTGCTGTTCAACAGCAATAAGCAAGTTTCATATTTAAATTATTCTTTATATTCTTCAATATTTCTTTAATTCTTTTTGTTTTTGGTCTGAATAGTTTTCCAATTCCAAAATTCAAAATGTAATGATTCTACCTATGCATATAAAAAATTGTCCATGCCTGGATGATGCAAAAGTACTTAAAATCAGGTGTTTTTATTTCAATAATGATTTTATGCTATATTATATTGCATGTCAAATTACGACTAAACTTATGGTAAAGAAGTGAATCTATGCTCAGTCATAATGCTTGTAATAGTGTATTTAAAGAAAAGTAATATAAACGTCTTATGTACATGCGATATATATCTCTTGGTGAAGAGTTCTTTGTTACATGTACATCGGGCCTACAATGTATACTAGAGTGACTGGTCTTTAGTGTTATCTCCCCTGGACCGTGAATTCGTGTTCACTGTGGTGTCACAGTGTTTAACAATTTTTTCCTTTTTCTTTTCTTTAGTAAAGCAAAACTATAATTTTTTTTTTTAAAAAAAGATTAACGCACGTTTTTTAGTCTTAAAATATCAAGTACCCCTGTGATAACCCTTTTCAATTTTATTTCATCATGGACATTTATGGACTCTTAAAATTTATTGCAATAGAAAAGTACATGTATGCAACGACACACAGATTTTTTTAAATATCTACGAGATACACAAATCTGAGTAAAAAATTACCTGATATAATGCAGTCTTTTAGAGTTCCACCGAGTTTTGTCTTTTTATCCTTCAATTCGAGGAATAAATCCTTAGTAAGGTATTTCTTCAATAATGAATGACTTTCGCCTTCATCAAGCTTTTTAAATAATTCTTCAACAGTATACTCCTCGGGTTTTTTTCCTTCACCCTTTGCACCGCCTTTAGACATCTTGGTGTCTTTGTCAGTATTCTGCAACTGTTCACAATAACCGCGATACATCTCGTGGCCAGTTATAAGCTATTACTTGGTTGCCAAGTTATGACGTCACATATCACGTGTTTAAATGAAAAATCTGAATATGCACATGGATTCACAGGATATTGTCTAATCATTGTATTTAACGTGATATAAGATCCCATAGAGTTTATACAGCTGTGATTTATAGAAGTCGTTAAGTTGTTATATAACGTTCTTTTAAAATGTAAAAATAAGACTGGAATTGAACACAAAACTACCAAGACAGTTCTATATAATTAAAAATATCAATAATAAATCAAAGTTTGATCACTGAGGCCAAATGACAAGATAGGTTATTGATCAATTTGACAAAATGTCCATTAATGTGTTTTTACGGTCTTCATATGTGCTTGTGCAACTTAAAAAGGCCATATGCAACCCACTGTAGTTTAATTATTTAGCTAGGATGCAACATAAAAGATATAAAACTTGATACCCTGTATACTTTTGGAGATCATGGATCGAAGCCTAGTGAGGTCAAACATAAAAAATTGAAGTTTAAGGTCTGTTTCCCAGAATGACGCTCAGCAATATCCTTTGTTCCAAGTTCAAGAAAATGGAACTTGGGTTGCAGTATGCATGTCTGTGCACATCGTACTGACTCTGCGTTAAAATCGTCCAAGTGTGTTTGAAGGTAGACAAAAACATTTTGCGCATACACGAACTTTTACCGGTGACAAGCTTTCCCTTAAAGGGAATAGCTAAACATTTTACTGATGTGACGTTGAAAAGTATTACAACCAACCAGCCTCGCATAAAAATATAAAAAAAATGGTTCATTTTTATATTTTTTTAACAAAAAATCGGGAATGCAAAATGTATGGTGGGTTATTCTAAAAGTACTCTATACGTAACGCAAACTTTGTTCAAAGAAGCTAGTCATGATAAGAAATAAGGCCTTAAATTCGAAAACTAATATGTATTCTTTACAAAGCAAAAAAGTGTACTGCGTAACGAAATATATGCAAAACTTCTTTAGTAATGTCGAATTTTTCCTTGAACCACCAAGGCGGTTGACAATAAATACGGGATTGAGTTAGTATTAAAAAAAACAAAGTATTATAATTTTTTTTTTTTTTTTTTTTTTTAAATCTACATATAGATGATGAAAATAATGGTTTGAGATAAATTTGACTTTTTGATTTAGTCTTACAAGATTATACTCAAACCCCGTAAAACTTTTTATTACGTTCTATTTTTTGTTACTGGAAAATTCGAAATTTTAGTGTAATTTTGTACTTTGGTAAAGAGGTCGGATGTTTTCACATCTCTGAAAATGTCAGCTTGGTGTTTTCAAAACTTTTACTATAAGTTTTATACTGAACCAAAAAAAAAGTTAAGGATAAAAAGTTTTGACAAATTTATCTCTAAAGTTGTTGATCAATACTGATAAACTCCAGACATTAACGAAACATTTCACAAGATTTTTGCATGAATTCATTCACAGGTAAATAACCCGGCGAGGATGAACAAAGTATGACAACCCCTGAAAACAAAACAGAATTCGAATAGACCAAAAAATCAGAAATATTCTGGTCAGAAGAATAATGTCATCAATAGCGAGTACGCCCTTCGTGGATTTGGATAACGGTATCACATCGTCTTGGGACGGATCGGATCAAGCGGCGAATCGTTTTTTGTGGTATTCTTGGCCATTCCTCTGGTAGCGCAGTTGTTAGCGCCTGTCTATTAACCGGAAGTTGTGGACGTTTCGAAATGCGTTGTTGTAGGATGTCCCACTTGTGCTCTTTTTGGTACAAGTCAGTCCATTAGCACCGGCTAATCCATGCGTTGGATAGTCTCGTCTCAGGCGAAGATACTGATTGCTATGTCCCTGAAAGTGAAGCTGAGCCCGATTGCCCCAGCGAAAGGTCTAACAATAAGATGAAGAATTTCAATTCTAAACCGCAAACTTGTAAGAGACTCACGATCAAACACGCGTAGCTTGGTATGTCCATCAATACATATCACACTCCATACCATTACTGAGTCGCTGCCAAAACGGCTAAGTTGAACAATAGCATACATTTACCATACACCATACATGCCTTCTACTCTTGGGCAAATAAACACAAAATTTTCATTAATGAAAATTGAAAAGGATAGGTTTGCCAATTCCGTTGATTATTTGCCCGTAATCCAATATCTTCCCGGAAATGATTGTTTAAATGTACAGCAGATTCAAACATGTTTCGTCGTGCCATGTTAACAAAGATAATGGTCTTTTCTGCTGTAGTAGGTCTTTGTCGACCTGAACGAGTGTGCTGGAATCGATCCATGTCCGTAAAAAAACTCTTAGTGACACATTAAAATGTTTTTGTGCAGCTGTCCTTTGGCTCTGCCCAGATGGCAACATTGTAACTGCCTGGGCAAATAGTTGGACTTCTGACACCGCATAATGATAAAATGAATAAAAAGGTTCACAGATGCCAATCGTCGAGTTTCTTGTAGAGGTAAAAATAAACAAAAAAATGGCACACACCTTCGACCCTCCCAAATCTTTTAAGCCCAAAGCTAATGTACTTGTTTGTAAACAGGTATACACATATAGCAGGTTCTAACAACAACTTAATTAGCAATAAATCCTATTATAATATAGAGACTTTCAGATGTGATAATCATTTAATATTCATCATGTAATATTTCCGTAAAAAGTGATGCGTAACTTTTTGTCCAGTATATTTAAAAGTACATCGTTATTTCGATCAAAAAGAAATTATAATATATGAATATATCAATTTTAAAGTATGCAATGCTAAGCAAGAATGATTGATAATCAAAATAAGAAAAATTCAATGTTAAAGTTTTTGAGCTGAATTGAAAGGAGGCCTCTGCAACTTGTTGATAAGCTTTCTTATGTTGGCGTCAATCATGCCCCCTGTATTTTACTGTAAATGAAACTCCAGAATGTTTTATGTTGGCGTCAGTCATGGTCCCCTGTATTTTACTGTAAATGAAACTCCAGAATGTTTTATGTTGGCGTCAGTCATGGTCCCCTGTTTTTTACTATATAATACTCGATTTTGAACGTATTTTGTAGGTGTCAATTATGTCACCCTGTACTTTACAATAACTGTATGATGCCGGTGTCAATTAAGCTCCTTGTAGTAGTATCTTGCTGTAAATAAAACTCCAAAACATATTCTATTATGGTGTCACTTATGCTCCCTGTATCTGACTACAGGTAAACCTTAGGAAAGCATGTGGGGTCTTATTGAACAAGTGGTCTAAAAGGACCACTGACTACGGTGCCTCTCACTGCCTAAATTCAAATTATGCTCAGGCAGATCCTAGTGTTAGAAAGTTTGTGAGTTCACTTGCCAATGGTTGGTGGATTTATCCAGATATTCAGATTTCTCCACCATACCAGAATTGATTGCAATGATATCAGTGTAAGAATCTTGACTGCGGCATTATGCCATTACTTCACTCTACTCCAGAACATATGCATATATTGTGTCAATTGCACTGATATGTATTTTTCTTGAAATAAACCCAAGAATGTTTAAAGGATGGTGTCAATTATGTTCTACTGTATCTTGCTGTGAAAGTTCAGAACATGTTTATGTATGGTGTAAGTATAGCTCCCATGTTATTTTTGAAACAATATATACAAAAACATTTACATGTGGTGTCATTCATGCTCCCCAGTATCTGAATTTAAATGGATCTTTACTTTGTATCAGGTTGGTGTTGGTGCCAGATTTAAGTTAAGAAAAATTTTAGTTAAGGAAGTATTGTGAAACTGGAGGCAGTGTCCAATTGCACAAAGCTTATTTAAAGATAATTTATTCTAAAAATAGCACCAGCGAAAGGTCTAATAAAAGGATAATAATTAGAACAACACAATTGACTAATTAAAATGCTAGTTTTCAGTTGTTTTGCAAATGGACTCTGAATCTGCTTTACATGCAATTGCAATGTAGCAAAAGAAATTTTGTTGTTAGAAGTTCAGTCTAATGTTGACAGGTCTTGTTTTTATTGGTTTCAGTTTATTCTGTAACATGGCTATATATATATATATATATATATATATATATATATATATATATATATATATATATATATATATATATATATATATATATATATAAAGATGTCATCAAAACACACTTCTGGTAATAATTATAATGGTTTAAATAGATTCTAAAGTTACAAAATCCTAGTACCTTTGATGATGGCAATAAAGCCAATATCTTGAACTTTACAACTTGTAAAGACAGAATTCTTCGGTTTTTTAAGGTTGTTTTAAAAGTTTTCTATGACTTCCCATATAAAGAAGTAACCAAAACAACAAAAAAATTTCCAAAATTATAGTCGGCCAAAATAAGGAATGGAAATTTATAAAGCCATGAATCTAGATTTGTGTAACTAAAAATAATTCATATTTTGATTAAAAATATTGTTATTTTGACAAGTTACATTTGTTGGTTTTCTTATCAATACTGAAGTGCATATCAAAAAATTTTAATGTTGATTGTGTTGGTCAAAATGTCTTTTATTGAAGTGTGTGTGTGTGTGTGTGTGTGTGTGTGTGTGTGTGTGTGCACACATTAATTCTATAGAAGGTAAGGTTTTTAGAAAGAAATGACAGTACTATATTTTACTGATTCTTTTCATAACATTTCTATTTAATTGCACATATAAAAAAATTAAAACTTTATATAAATACACAATCATCACAAAAATTTAATAAATAATGCTAATAATGTTGCCTTCTAACAGGTGTACAGAACATTATCACCTGTAGAAAAAAACGGAAAAAATAACAGGTAGACAAACTATTGGTATATCTATATAAAATATGTCTATACTTGATTCAATAGAACAAAATTGTATATTTAAAGTTCCAATACATATGAATTATATGTTCTATTCAATATGTCAATAATTTGGTCAAACATAATTAAACCATAGAATCCCTCAATTTTAAAGCTGATAGATTTTTTGTGTTCTTTGTAAAAGGTATTGTTGTATGTAAAGATAAAAATTTAAATGGTATAATGTTATTACATATGTATATACATGTACTTAAAAGTCAGTCAGAAATGGTATATCAGTCAATGTCAAATTAAAGGCCCAATTAATTTTACAGAGGATTAAAAATTGAAGTCATTTGTAAGAAGTAGGACTTGTGTTAATTTGAAAGTGTGAGGTTTCTAGATTTCAAAAATAACAAAATTTTCCACACGACTATCTCCAATAATATTTCAAATGCTAATATATATGGCCTCTTACATTATGATAACGGATGTTAAAGTAACAGTTATTAATTGTAAACGAACAATGCATGAAGTTGCAAGTTTATTTTATTTAGTCTTTAAAATAGAGTATTGCTGTAGCAATCCTATCACGTTAGTTTAAATATTTCACTTGCACTGTATATCAACAGAAGAGGCAACAACAGAAGCCATCTTGGCCATTTCATTCTGATAAACTAATTCTTTAGTTTTTTAGATTTCAAATACATAAGAAAGCAACTTTTTGATCATGGAAATTATGTCTAATTGTAAGTACAATCAATACATAAATAAAACAAATCACCCATAACATGAATTAAACATTCAAGGACTATTTAGTCCAATTATGACCAACTGTTGCTTCATAACGGATGTTAAAAATGATTTGAACTAAAACATTTAACTAAGTTTTTAAAAATGTAAAGTAAATGAAATAATAAAATAGATAAATAATTAAAAATAACAAAAGCATATGCAAGCAACTGAAATATTTGCGACAAACATCAACTCTGCCACTGTGGCGTTTCAACTGAAAATTTATGCTTTTATAAAAGTTGCGGAAGTTAATGACATTACTGAATCTCTATTATTCTCAACCCAATGAATGTTTACATAAGTGCATTTAATGAATTCTTCATAATTGAACAGATACACCTCTTTAATTATAAAGAACTCAACAAATGTACTTACATAAGCATACCAAATTTAACACATTAATTGCTAACAAGGCAGTAATATAAATGTGAATCCTTTTAAAAAGACAAAAATACCAACAGACCTGGAAAATGTGCATTATGCCCCTAACAGAAAAGCGTACAATTTGATTCCAGTGTGTTTAATGTACCATTAGGACCAAGTACCACTACCTTAGCTCAATGTGTAGAGTGCTCGTTCCTTATTTGGGAAGGCAGGTTTAAGCTTGTGACATTCTGATATAAGTGAAATATTCTTAATTGGGACTCAAAACCCCATTTAATTAACAGACAGCTAAGTAACAGATAAAATTTATGACAATAATAAGTATCTACTTTTTAAAGATTAGCTTTTGACGTTTATGAAGGCAAATGGATGTTTAATCAGATAACAATAAACTGACCAACAGTTTAATTTTGCTTAAAGAAATGACTTTGCTTGTTACTCAATGTTGAAAGCTTTCCAGAATGAAAAAGCAGTTTCAATAACGAATGCTTGTGACTCTGAAAGAATGTTTATTTTTGCAATACTGGTTCTTCAATCTTTGATATTAAAAATTTTGTTAATGAGAATCATCTGAGATTATTTGAAAGTAACAACCCTTTTATTAAAAAAATGAAGTATAGAACAATGTTAAAATATATCTAGTAAAATGCAAATTTTTTCTTTTGGCATAACCATAACTTCTACAGAAATTATTAAGATCTTTAGGCATCAGTATGCATCACCAAAGGTAAAAAAAAATATTTACTGTCATGAAAAACAAGAAAATCGCCAAAATATACTATTTGTATTTTTTTATTTATTATAATTCATTATTAAAATATCTGTCAAATATTGTTAGTTAGGCAAAGGATAATGACTTCTGTCAAAAAGACATGAATTTATTAACATCTGTTATTATTAATTTGCATGCAGTATTGCAGAAGAAACCATTATTAAGTGTTGAAGTTTACCACTACACCGCTTACTAAGTATTCGCCATGATTAAATCTATTCTGAGGCTTGTAATTATGTAAAATAGAATATTTCTAGTATAGCTAATGCATTCTCCTTTTGCAAGACTGAGGAATAATTTGAGAAACCCAACATACTTTGCTGTACTTAATGCTATAAAACTATAAACTTCTTGCATGTACAAACCAAATATTCCTGCGTTTAACTTTTATAGAAATACTACAGTGTAGAACAAAGCTTACCACCCATAAAATTCTTTTTGATGAAGATTTTTATGAAAGGTTTTGATTATCACGGATGTTAATATAACGAATGTTGAAATTTGAGATCTTTCTTGAAAGAATTTAAATATATCATGACAAATAGTATTTGTAATTGGTAACTTTTAGGAGTGGACATTTTGCCTAATTCGCAAAAAAATAAAAATCTGTCAATACTGTTGTTGTTGGCTATACTGCCAATCACGCTTGCTAAAACCTTAACGGAGACAACAGTCATTTTAAGAAATGATTAGCCTGATTCAAGTTATTGGCAACAACCGGATATTTTTATCACCATTTAATAAAAGTGTAATAAATGACAGATTACAGCATTACTTATTTTTGATCTGAAATTGTGTTTTTCATTATAGTTTAATCTACAAGAGTTACATAACACTTGTTAATGTTTTTGTTGCGACAATTGGTTTTCACCCTCTGTGCTTAGTAAAAAAACAATATGCATTGGAAAAATGCTATTTAAACTTCGAGACCAACGGGATATCAAAATAAGAAATACCACTTTAGTCATTATTTGTTCTCAAATAATAATGTCCTGTGTTTCTTAACTGTTCCATCAATGCGACATGCAAAATTCAGGCAATTTGATATATTTATGGTGCGGTCTCTGCTCATACAGAACATTGATGCATCTAGATATTGTCTAAATATTACACACATATATACGTGACTATGATTACACAATTACAAATATCGGTTAATTTTTCATATTTCTGTAATTTTATGAAGTCATCAAGCGACATGCATTTTCCTTAATTAGGTCTTTAAATTGACATTGACTGATATGTCCTTTTTCTATATAATTCATAATAACATAAGGGAGGGGTGTTGATGAGATGCATTCCTCAGATGATTTTACCAGCACAAGCTGTGATTTTACAAGCAAAAACAATACAGTGAGGTGGTACAATATTGCTCTGAACAATTTCCAAGTCTTATTTTTCACAGATAGAAATGCTAGTTTTATAATGAGAACAATCAGCCTCATTGGTTAAGATAACCCTAATTAAATGGTTATTGACATAACTGCATGGCCACAACCGTTCTCTGGTGAAGTCTATGTCACAGAGGAAAAATGGTATTGTATGCCTATGGCACAGTGGAAAATTGGTATTCTATGCCCATGGCACAGTGGAAAAATGGTATTGAAAGCCCAGTCAAGATTCCTTAAATTACATAGCAAGCCTGTCAGTTCTGGGCCAGAGAAGAAAACTGGAATACTCTTATGAAATAAATTTTCTGATGCTTTGGACAAAATAAAAGATTTCAAATAACAATCAGATTCTTTTAAAAGTCCTTATGAAAGTAGTTCTGTTATTCTTGACAACTTGTGCAAATAAGAAAGAAATAAATGACATTTTGGTGGAAATGATCCGTTACCCCAACAATAATTAATAATAATAATAATAATAACAGTTCCAAGGAAGACATACACCATTTAAAATCTTGGGCATTGTTAGTATTGGGCAGAAAATAACATCAGTTCTTAAAACTTTCATCAGGTGATTTTTATAATTGGCTGTGACATACTCTTTAACAAAAATAACTTTTAATTTGTTAAGATGACCTTTTGAGTTAATATGGACCTGCAGACTCTCTAAATCACACCTACATTACAACAATAAACAATATAAGCATGTAATATACACTAAATAATATATAACACAATATATAACACATAAGAGTTGTGTAACAAATTCCTAGTGAATAAATATAAATGTTATCCAGACCTCACAGAATTTTATCCAGATTTCACAAAATGTTATCCAGATTTTACAAAAAGTTATACCTTCATCACAACAGTAAATTAAAAGTCACTTAAAAATGAAGTCCATATTTGCACATTTCCACAATTGTTCTAAATATGTTTAAGATCTTCTAATTTTGATATATAACTGGTTATGATTTACCTGAAACAAGAGAAAAAATATGTAGAATAGAGAAAACTAAATGTTGTATTAATGAATAAAAGCTTGCTATAAGCAAGTCAAAAGATCTCACAACAAATATAGTTAAAATTGTTACAGCTAAAAACTCTGCAGATACATCAGCTGTTCAATAAAAACAACAGACTTTTTAATACCAATTTGTTTCACATTTCATGCAAGAAGAACCTCTATACAAACACAATGTGTGTAAAAACTTTCATTTTAAGTCATTATATATACATATTGAAGTTTAACTTTATTAATTCAAAAAATGAAGAACAAACAATTTGAAATTGGTAAAAACATGGAAACTCTGGAAAGAGGTAAAATCAATTAAAAAGACATGGAAACTCTGGAAAGAGGTGAAATCAATTAAAAAGACATGGAAACTCTGGTAAAAGGTGAAATCAATTAAAAAGACAATGGAAAATTGGGAAAGAGGTGAAATCAATTAAAAACACATGGAAACACTGGAAAGAAGTAAAATCAATTAAAAAGACATGGAAACTCTAAAAAGAAGTGAATTACATGTAAATCAGTTAAAAAGATATGGAAACTCTAGAAAGAAGTGAATTACATGTAAATCAATTAAAAAGATATGGAAATTCTGGAAAGAGGTGAAATCAATTAAAAAGACAATGGAAACTTGGGAAAGAGGTGAAATCAATTAAAAACACATGGAAACTCTGGAAAAAAGTAAAATCAATTAAAAAGACATGGAAACTCTGGAAGGAAGTGAATTACATGTAAATCAATTAAAAAGATATGGAAATTCTGGAAAGAGGTGAAATCAATTAAAAAGACATGGAAACTCTGGTAAGAGGTGAAATCAATTAAAAAGACAATAGAAACTCGGGAAAGAGGTGAAATCAATTAAAAACGCATGGAAACTCTGGAAAGAAGTAAAATCAATTAAAAAGACATGGAAACTCTGGAAAAAAGTGAATTATATGTAAATTAATTAAAAAGATATGGAAACTCTGAAAGAAGTGAATTACATGTAAATCAATTAAAAAGATATGGAAATTCTGGAAAGAGGTGAAATCAATTAAAAAGACATGGAAACTCTGGTAAGAGGTGAAATCAATAAAAAAGACATGGAAACTCTGGAAAGAAGTAAAATCAATTAAAAAGACATAGAAACTGAAAAGAGATGGAATCAAAAAGAAAAACATGAAAACTCTTGAACAATGTGAAATCAGTAAAAAACAAAAACAACAAATAGACTTTGGAAAGAGGTTGAAACAATAGGAAAAACTTAGAAACTTTGGAAATAGGTGAATTTAATAAGAAAAACATGGGAACTCTGGAAGAAAGAGATGAAATCAATTAAAAGGTACACAAAAGTTCCCTGGAAGAAAGAGATGAAATCAATTAAAAGGTACACAAAGATTTTTGAGAAAGGTGAAGTCAATTTAAAAGAACATTGAGACTTTAAAAAGAGGTTTTATCAGTAAAAAATAATATAAAAGCTTCAGAAATGAGTTGAATCTATAGTGATCTGTGGTGTGGTGAGAAAACTTCAGAAAGAGTTGACTCTATGGTGACCTGTGGTGTGGTAAAATACGATACTTTTTAGGAGATAACATATCAATAATTTGAAATGAGGCTGACATTTAAAGAAAAAAAAAAAGGGTCAATAGTTAAAGAAAATATATCATAAAGTATCTACACATATTTTATATAGAATCAATAATTATCAAGATCAATTGTCATCGATGAAAAATACGCTTTGAAAAATGTGTGTTGCAAACTTGTTTGTGGAAATTTGATTAATTTTGTATATCATTGCTAATAGACATATAGTCTTTGTTTATCAGGGCAATATCTCTAATATTAGCCAGGATTATCAAGTTAGTTAAGCCAGACAACCAGCTGGAAAAATTATAAATTTAACTAATAAGGATTTCAGGATGAGATCAAATGAATATTGTATAATTGATGTCATTTAGAACAATTATGTCAGGACTATTAAATGCATTCATATTAATGAATACAGCACAAAGTGATAAATATTGACTGGCCAAGTCAGTGTAAGAATGAGCACTGGTCATAAATATCTACAGTACATGATTTGAACTTAAACAATGTCACTCTACTTTAAATAAACCATTCTATGGTTATTGTATTAAATTTATCCATCAATCAATTAGCCTTGTGTCAATTATATAACTTACAGCCATAAGCATGCTCTTCTACAAAGCATGATAAACTGGGTATCCATATAAATGAAGAGACAATGTTTTTTATTCCAAAAAACTTTTGTATGTTTACAGGAGAAAATTCTACAAGATTTTTATTAATCCTTTTTAATGAGGCACCAAGGGGACAGAAATCTGTTATTTCAGCAAATCAGAAATTTCTTAACAACAGCACAATAATCTTTGATTTTTATCTATCTTGGCCTAGAAGTTTCAGAGAAGATGATTAAAATGCAAAGAAATAATTTATAATGGAGAAAATGTAATGGGCAAGGCAAAATACACAACTGACAATTAATGATGAACTATTGCAATAGCTCGCCTAAGCTTTAAGGTGAGACAGGTGTGTTAAAAATTTAGTTTTCTGATAATGAAACATATCAGTATTTTATGTGTCTATAACCTTGACCTTTTGCTTCTTTTATTTTAACGATAACACTAATATCCAAACTTTTATCACTTAAGTCAAATGAATATCTAGATTGTTGTATCATAAAAGATCCAATTTGCTAAATTTGGAAAACTGTTATGCCTATCCTTCATTCAATATACGGTATACCCTATACACAAAAAGATAATATTGGTAAGGTAACTTAATACTTACCATAGTGGATTTTTCTTGAACATCCCTTTCCATGTTATGTTGTCTGCTTCATTCAAACGTTTATTCAGAAAATTTAATTTTCGCTCAAGTTCATGCATCTCCTACAAAACCACAAAAACAGTATTCATTTTAGAATAAGAAAATCAATTTTCAAAATCCATTTTTGTTATTTTTTCTGGTTTATTCTACTCTCTGCATTGTTTAGCTAAATGGATAAGATTGATTGGTTAAAATGGTTTTGTACCCGTTAAAATGAATTTGTTTTTTTACCGAGGCAGGTACTCAGTTTTAGGATTGTGGAGTAAACCAACTAAAATTGTCAACAAGTGCTCTGATAAATCTAATCACAGCAGAGAGAGAAAAACATGTAGTGTTACACTTGCAGATGTCTTATTCCTTATTATATGAATTCAATATTCATGTAAGGTAAATGTATAATAACTAAAACTTGCTATTATGACCACCTGTATTTAGAGACCGCAAATCAACCTGTACAAAAATACCAACATCTTAAGTACTTTTGCTCAATATTGTCATCATAAGGAACTAAGCCAACCTATCTATAGTCAACAGTTCTTAGATCCCTGTGGAAGGTCTATATAAACAGGTTTTACTGAACAAGTACTGACTTTTATAATTTGAATTAAAACATCTGCTCTGTTTTTCCCACTTGAAGTAAAGCTAATTTTAGATTTTAATCATTTTCATTGTTAAAATACGATCTTGACAACATCTTGACAACATAAATTACCATGTCTTGATTTATTTTAAATAAATGATAAAGGGAAGTCTTGATTACTGTGAAAGATGGACAACTACACTCAAAACCATACTGAAGACAGTTTGGATGGTGGAGAAATATACCTTTTGGACCTATGACAAGGCCGATACAATAAATGTGACTAAAAAGTTTTAGTAAATAAATAGAAAAATATGTTTTGATGGTGTGTATTAAAATGGGAGAAATATTGTAATTTTTACTCATTTTTTAATTTTAGCAACATCAATATGTAACTTAATTTTTCAAATCAAATATTTTAAAGTCTAAAGGTAAGGCAATCATTATTTTTAAAATGGGCAGGTTAATTCAATTAAAGAATGTATTACATAAACTAAAAACTTGTGATAGTAAGAAAATAAATAAAAATAATACCATTATGATCCTGTGATTTCTTCTTTCATTTAGCTCAGGTAGTGAAGATTCTAACTTTTCAATCTGTAAACAAAAAGAGTAAAAAGCCTTTCAACACATTGAAATTCTGCCTACAAGTCCTCAAAATATGGATCAGGTATGTACTGTTTAGTGTAAGCTAACACCTACAGACCTTTTTACTTGCACTGGTAATGAAAATGTTCCTACCACAATTTCACAGAATAACATAACATTATAACACATTTTCAACAAAATAAGCATTATGAAATAACTGTGACATGAGACAGTTGACTTAGCAACTGCATAAAACATGCATAGAAAATAATCCCTTTAGAAATAGCTACTGTAGGATATCAACAAATTATTAGCATTTTTAATAAAACCATTATGAAATGAAATAATTTAATTTTATAATCTCTGAAACATAAGCACATGTATTATGATTTAACACAATTGCAACAACTTTTAACAGCAGGCATCATAAATCAAGACACTTTCAGCAACTGTTAACAACAGGCATCATAAATGAAGACACTTTCAGCAACTGTTAACAACAGGAATCATAAATCAAGACACTTTCAGCAACTGTTAACAACAGGCATCATTAATCAAGACACTTTCAGCAACTTTAACAACAGGCATCATAAATCAGGACACTTTCAGCAACTGTTAACAGGCATCGTAAATCAAGACACTTTCAGCAACTGTTTACAACAGGCATCATTAATCAAGACACTTTCAGCAACTGTTGACAACAGGCATCATAAATAAAGACACTTCCAGCAACTGTAAACAACAGGACACATTCAGCAACTGTTAACAACAGCCATCATAAATCAACACACTTTTAGCAACTGTTAACAACATGCATCATAAATCAAGACACTTTCAGTAACTGTTAACAACAGACATCATAAATTAAGACACTTTCAGCAACTGTTAACAACAGGCATCATAAATCAAGACACTTTTAGCAACTTTTCAGCATTATGAAACAACATATTTCCAACACCTCTAACAATTAGCATTATGTAACAACAATTTTAGAATCTCTGAACAATTAGCACTGGTAGTTACTTTCTAAAGTAAATTTGTTATATATCATATTTCATTGAAATGAAGATTCATGGGGAATGGTGTCTAAGAAATCATGAACATTTGGATACTATGTTAACTATTGATTTATCAGTGCTCAATAACCATTTTCTAAGTCATCTGCAATTGGATTACCCAAGGGTATATCTCTGTATCAACACTTACAGTTTACAAACATTTCACTTTGCCCATCTTTAAACTAATAATGATTTATTTAAGAATGTTTGCTTGTTTCAAATTGTTTTAAATACCAATGAACTGCTTTTTCAGCATTTGGTGCCTGTATAACATATAAAGGTAGATAACTTATTCTGACTAGGGTCAACCTTGACACTTAGGTAATGATTTAATGATATAAGTAGGTCATGTCTAATCATATCAAATCAACATATATCAATATTTTTTCCGAGGTTGTATTTTTCTCTCTTATCTTGAATTTTACCTGATTTAGTTACTAATTTATACCCATTTATTTTTTGACTGATAGACTGACAGGCAGGTCATCAATTTTATACATGTATTGTAAAGTTGAAATCCCAAAGTGTTGCCATAGTGACTGAGGACTCTAAAAAATCAGCATGACTTTTCATATAAGAAAATATCAGCTTTTTAAAAGAGATTGAATGAATGGGGTTTCATGTGTTTGAAAAAAAATGTCATTTCACAAACATCAATGATCATGAAACACCAGACATGCCTTGTAAAGCTTAAAGAATACTGTTTTCATCTTGATTCAAAAGCTATGTCACAGGTTTCTGGTTTACACATCAAGTGACATGTTGTTAAATGGAGAAAGAATTTGCCCAACCACATGTTGCATTTTGGAAAGCACTGCAATGGTAATTAATCTGTATACAATGTACATTGTAATTTCTATCCTGTTATTAATAATTCTTAATTACAAGATGTCGGTATTAATTAACAGTTAAAGTTTTTTCTACCGCTGTGAAATTCTCTGATATAATGAAGTTGACATGTATCTACATTTATATACTAACATCTACATGATATGCATGTTAATATTTGCATGTGGTTGTAATAATCTATTACATAATTAACTAACAATGCATTGATATTATTATTTGAAAAAAAAACATGTAAAAAAAAAACAACTAAAACCACAAAATTGTCAGCGGTGAAATGCAACATTAAACATAGTTTATACATGAAAACATCTTTATTCTCCATGCTAACAAATATGGAAATGGAAAATTCAAGTGGAAGAAACAAAACAGGAATTTGATTTACATTTTAAAACATGAGAGTGATCTAAATCTTGTTGTGTATTCCTACAATAAGATTACACTATGTAATTAACTAAAGAATATTATTGAATAAAGTTCATGGAATCATGATATCAACAGGGTTGGTCAATGAGGCAAATGATATGCATTTACACTGCAAAATATGACTACAAAAAGACTGATGGGTTACAGCAGATATCAAATCCTTCTTTCGAGGCAGAAAATGATTTAAATGCATGTCTTTTTTATACCAAAAATCTGTATCTCTTTACACTGATTAATAAAAACTATAAACCTATATGTCTAATGATATAGAAGAAAAACTAAAAAGTTAAATTCTCATGCTACTAGTGTAACCTGCTATTTTTGTACTATAATTTTTATGACAATATAAATGATCTGCAACTGCAGTCATTGTCAAATATAATATTTACATTGTGCTAACACAGTAATTACTGAAGGCCTACAACAATACTGTTATAACTGTGACACTATTAATAAAAGATGATACAATGCAAATTTGTAATAGGAAAACAAAGACCAGTAACATATTTTGGCCATTATAATAGCACTGAAACTCCAAATTAGAGTCCATGTGACCAAAAACTCATTAAACTTGCATAGTACCCTAAAATTAACATTAAATTTATAACTTAATGTGGAATTTAAAAGTCTTTAGATCATGACATCCATCTTGACAAAAACTCCATTCAAACTTTGAATCACATTTAATGGGGGCCTCAGTGACCGAGCAGTGGTCTAAACCACACACCCACTGACCATAGTGCCTCTCTTCACTTAGGTTTGAATATTTCTCTGGACTGATACTAATGTGAAAAAAATTTTGCTTGACTTGCCAAGGGTCGGCGGTTTTCTCAAGTTAAGTTGGTTTCCTCAAGAATCTCAGATCTGATTGCCTCAACAGTCAATGTAAGAGTAAAAATTATGACTGTAGTGTAGAAAATTATACATACTCCTTCCCTTAAAAATCCACTTAATCAGAATTACTGATTCCAAGGGTAAGGAGATTAAATGTTTTATTAATTAACCCATTTCCATATCTCTTATGTATAACTACAAGAAACATACTGCGGGATGATGAAGTGAATCTGCCAAAAACTTCAAAGAAGAATGCAATACAAAATTAAGTATAGGCCAAAATAAAAAATTCTAGTTGTTCATCCTTTTTTCTTTTTCTTTAATTTAATTGAATTTATTTTGCAGATTTGGTTAGGTTTAAAATTGCAGCATACTTGAATTTTCTGATAAAAACTATAAGTAACAGTTTTGTTTTGAAAATATATAATAAACATTAAAATTGAGTCTGTTGCCCTTACTTTCTGAAAACATTTGGACAAAAACCTAGGAATTACTTTATCATGATGTAATTTATCTGAAGGTAGCAAATACTTCAGATATGGATACAACATTTTTAGAGTTTCTTCAGCAAATTAACCATCGGACAAATTTGCCAGTTGTAACTCTTCAAATATATGCAATACATAATACACAATCAAAACCATTTGCTGGTTGGAACTAAATATCACAATTTATAAAGTTTTGTCTGTTTTACAAATATTTTAAAATAAGATTTACAAAACTTTTTGCAACATTTTAAATAACTATATAACTGAAATTTTAGATATTTGCACAAAGATTCACCATTTATATTAAAATTGTTCATAAGTTTTGAAAACATTTGTTTAACTACAAGAAAAAGGTTCGCTAAAATTGGACCCTGACAATATCTCTTTTGCAATATATGATGCCAAGCTTAAATGCAATACTTTCCACAAAAGTTTGACTTTTCATTACAAGAATATCAATCATGATTATTATCACATGAAATAAAATCTTGACAGTTTATATATATAGCATTTTGCAATCCATATACAGCAAAACAGCATATATATATATATATATATATATATATATATATATATAAATATATCTGCCGCAATCAATAATCGTATATATTTTTTACCTGTATGTTTTTTTTTTTTTTTTTTTTTTTTTTGTTTTAACAATAATTTTTTGCTTTTAGAGAATTGCAATACAATTTCTTTTCAAAAACTGAGGACTACATTACTGAAATGTTGACTCAGGTCTACAATTAATCAATACAACTGTATGAAACTAAAATATGTTTTGACTGAACAAACACTGAAAACAACTCAAAAGCAAACTTTATTTTAATATTTTTACAACCCAAGTCTAAACATAAATGTCAGATACAAATAAACAAATTAATGCACCTGTATGGTTGAATAGTAAATAAATTGATTAAGTAATACTGACGTAAGAAGTGCATCATTTACCAGACAGCTTCTTGAAGTATGAATGAATGCTTAATCTTATTTAAAGAAACCCTGCAAATATATCTTAAAATATTGAAATTCAGTTTGTTAATGTTACATAATATCGATAAGGATTTATATTGATCTTCCATAGTGAGTCATACAGATACCTACACTACAACTATAGCACTCCTAATCAGGAAACTTTGTACCTAATAAACTCAAGGTTATCCATGAAATAAAAAAAAAAACCACATGTGATAACAAGCTTTACTAGTAATAGTGTTAAATGTTTAATTTGACCTTTTCACCTCTAAAGACTAATGTGGTAAAGTTTGACAATTAACAAAGCAGATTGACCTTTTTGGTCACCTGGTTTTAGTTTCAAACACCAATAGAAGTACAGTAGATCCTACCTAAAAGGGTTTCATGTTCATAACAATCATTAACTAAGTTCATTTTTTTATGGTTATTATTAGGACCTGTGTGGATAAAGACCACCTGCTTAGAGAAGCCACATTAACTATCTCCCAAGGGTTTGATATACAGTTTATTGTACATATTGTATGTTGGCTTCTGATTGATGCCATTTGACTAATGGCCAGTGTGTTACAGCATCTGTATCTTGTTACTTTTTTTTAGTAGTTTTTAATGTTTTGAAGGTTTTTGACAATGTATTCTTTCATTATAGTTATTCAAACCATCGTGGATTTGAACAAGAAATGCTTGGTGCATTGGTATTATAGTTATTCAGACCATCATGGATTTGAACAAGAAATGCTTGGTACATTGGTATTATAGTTATTCAGACATCATGGATTTGAACAAGAAATGCTTGGTACAATGGTATTATACTTACTCAGACCATCATAGATTTAAACAAGAAATGCTTGGTACATTGGTATTATAGTTATTCAGACAATCATGGATTTGAACAAGAAATGCTTGGTACATTGTCATTATAGTTATTCAGAGCATCATGGATTTGAACAAGAAATGCTTGGTACATTGGTATTATAGTTATTCAGACCATCATGGATTTGAACAAGAAATGCTTGGTACATTGGTATTTTACTTATTCAGACCATCATAGATTTGAACAAGAAATGCTTGGTACATTGGTATTATAGTTATTCAGACAATCATGGATTTGAACAAGAAATGCTTGGTACATTGGTATTATAGTTATTCAGACCACCATGGATTTAAACAAGGAATGCTTGGTACATTGGTATTATAGTTATTTAGACCATCATGGATTTGAACAAAAAATGCTTGGTACATTGGTATTTTACTTATTCAGACCATCATAGATTTGAACAAGAAATGCTTGGTACATTGATATTATAGTTATTCAGACCATCATGGATTTGAACAAGAAATGCTTGGTACACTGGTATTTTACTTATTCAGACCATCATAGATTTGAACAAGAAATGCTTGGTACATTGGTATTATAGTTATTCAGACAATCATGGATTTGAACAAGAAATGCTTGGTACATTGGTATTATAGTTATTCAGACCATCATGGATTTTAACAAGAAAGGCTTGGTGCATTGGTATTATAGTTATTCAGATCATTGTGGATTTGAACAAGAAATGCTTGGTACATTGGTATTTTACTTATTCAGACCATCATAGATTTAAACAAGAAATGCTTGGTACATTGGTATTATAGTTATTCAGAGCATCATGGATTTAAACAAGAAATGCTTGGTACATTGTTATTATAGTTATTCAGACCATCATGGATTTAAACAAGAAATGCTTGGTACATTGGTATTATAGTTATTCAGACCATCATGGATTTGAACAAGAAATGCTTGGTACATTGGTATTTTACTTATTCAGACCATCATAGATTTAAACAAGAAATGCTTGGTACATTGGTATTATAGTTATTCAGACCATCATGGATTTGAACAAGAAATGCTTGGTACATTGGTATAATAGTTATTCAGACCATCATGGATTTTAACAAGAAATGCTTGGTGCATTGGTATTATAGTTATTCAGACCATCATTGTGGATTTGAACAAGAAATGCTTGGTACATTGGTATTTTACTTATTCAGACCATCATAGATTTAAACAAGAAATGCTTGGTACATTGTATTATAGTTATTCAGACGATCATGGATTTAAACAAGAAATGCTTGGTACATTGGTATTTTACTTATTCAGACCATCATAAATTTGAACAAGAAATCCTTGGTACATTGGTATTATAGTTATTCAGACCATCATGGATTTGAACAACAAATGCTTTGTACATTGGTATTATAGTTATTCAGACAATCATGGATTTGAACAAGAAATGCTTGATACATTGGTATTATAGTTATTCAGACATCATGGATTTGAACAAGAAATGCTTGGTACATTGGTATTATAGTTATTCAGACCATCATGGATTTGAACAAGAAATGCTTGGTACATTGGTATTATAGTTATTCAGACATCATGGATTTGAACAAGAAATGCTTGGTACATTGGTATTATAGTTATTCAGACAATCATGGATTTAAACAAGAAATGCTTGATACACTGGTATTATAGTTATTCAGACCATCATGGATTTGAACAAGAAATGCTTGGTACATTGGTATTTTACTTATTCAGACCATCATAGATTTAAACAAGAAATGCTTGGTACATTGTATTATAGTTATTCAGACGATCATGGATTTAAACAAGAAATGCTTGGTACATTGGTATTTTACTTATTCAGACCATCATAAATTTGAACAAGAAATCCTTGGTACATTGGTATTATAGTTATTCAGACCATCATGGATTTGAACAACAAATGCTTTGTACATTGGTATTATAGTTATTCAGACAATCATGGATTTGAACAAGAAATGCTTGATACATTGGTATTATAGTTATTCAGACATCATGGATTTGAACAAGAAATGCTTGGTACATTGGTATTATAGTTATTCAGACCATCATGGATTTGAACAAGAAATGCTTGGTACATTGGTATTATAGTTATTCAGACATCATGGATTTGAACAAGAAATGCTTGGTACATTGGTATTATAGTTATTCAGACAATCATGGATTTAAACAAGAAATGCTTGATACACTGGTATTATAGTTATTCAGACCATCATGGATTTGAACAAGAAATGCTTGGTACATTGGTATTATAGTTATTCAGACCATCATGGATTTGAACAAGAAATCCTTGGTACATTGGTATTATAGTTATTCAGAGCATCATAAATTTGAACAAGAAATGCTTGGTACATTAGTAAATAAAACATATCTTTTACATTGATGTCAACCTTTTATTTCCATACCATTAAGCAAATTGAGCATATGCAAAAAAAAGTCAAAGCTATTAGTTTTTTTGTTTTTTAACAACTGTCTTAAACCAATTCTAACCCCTTTAACAATATGAGTTTAAAGCCTGAAGAACAGACTTTTCAAAAAAACAGGAGTGGAAGGTTCAAAATAATGGTTTTTATTCTTAAGATTTATTTACTTTATTTAAACCCTCAAGGATTTTTAAAGAAAGTCCATTTACTTCAATGACTATAAAATAGACCTAGGGAAAGTAAAATGCTGCTGCAATAAGGATTTTACCTATTGAAAATTGTGATGTTTGCATTTAAATTGAAATCCTTAGTGACTACCGTAGTTACCATTACATGGTAAAAAAAATCGATCACTTGCCAAGTTTTTGCCAAATTTTATTGGTTTAAAGTTATTATAAGTCTAATTAATTGATAATATAGTAATATTCTATGCCAAATGTGTAGAGATAGTGTATGGTAATTTAGGATGTAAATGACATAAACTGGTAAACAAATAATTTTATACTTTATAGGTAAACTTTTATCAAATACAAGATGAGTATAAAGGAAAATAAATAGAAATGAATTGACAGTGGGCAAAACACATAAACAAACTGACAAAGGACAAAACACCTAAACAGATTGACAGTTGGCAAAACACCTAAACAGATTGACAGTGGGCAAAACACCTAAACAGACTGACAAAGGACAAAAAACCTAGACAGACTGACAGCTGGCAAATCGACTAAACAGACTGACAGTTGACAAAACACCTAAACAGACTGACAGTTGGCAAAACACCTACACAGATTGACAGTTGACAAAACACCTAAACAGACTGACAAAGCACAAAAACCCTAGACAGACTGACAGCTGGCAAAAACATCTAAACAGATTGACAGTTGGCAAAACACCTAAACAGACTGACAGTTGACAAAACACCTAAACAGACTGACAAAGGACAAAACACCAAAACAGACTGACAAAAGACAAAAAACCTAGACAGACTGACAGCTGGCAAAACACCTAAACAGACTGACAGCTGGCAAAACACCTAAACAGATTGACAGTTGGCAAAACACCTAAACAGACTGACAGTTGACAAAACACCTAAACAGATTGACAGTTGACAAAACACCTAAACAGACTGACAGCTGGCAAAACATCTAAACAGATTGACAGTTGGCAAAACACCTAAACAGACTGACAGTGGGCGAAACACCTGAACAGACTGACAGTGGGCAAAACATCAAAACAGACTGACAGTAGGCAAAACATCTTAACAGATTGACAGTGGACAAAACATTTAACAGATTGACAGACTGCAAAACACCTAAAAAGACTGACAGTGGACAAAACACTTAAACAGATTCACAGTTGGCAAAACACTTAAACAGATTGGCAGTGGACAAACACCTAAACATATTGAAAGTCTGCAAAATACTTAAACAGGTTCACAGTGGGCAAAACACCTAAACAGACTGACATTAGGCAAAACACCTAAACAGATTGGCAGTGGACAAACACCTAAACAGATTGAAAGTCTGCAAAACACTTAAACAGATAGACAGTGGGAAAAACACTTTAACAGATTGACAGTGGGCAAAACAATAAAAAAAATAGACTGTGGGCAAAACACATAAACAGACTGAACTTTTGGCAAAATATGTAAACTAAAATATAGACTGACTTTAGACCAAAGAGACATATATATCTTAAATGTGTAATAGTAACTCTGAAAACTAGCCAAAATTATTTTGATTGATTGACCATAAAGTGATGTTTTAATACAAAACTTGTGGACATTACAGTCAACATGTATACATGACACCATTATGATTTACCGACAAAACATCTACTGATGAAAAGCAAAAATGGTGAAGATACCAGAATTAGCCAGAGAATGTTACAAGATGGCACATTGGAAAATAAAACCCTGAACTAGGTATTGACTTTGTATTCACTTGTGAAACTCAATTTTTGTCCTTGAGCCTTAAGAATATGCCAGTCATTTTTTGGATAAATGTGACAAAATAAAATTGAATGACTTGCCAAAAGCTGAAGCGATAAAAGTACCACTGCAATGTACCATGTGAATCTCAATGTTAATCAGCAGCATTTTGGAATTTAAAAGTTGCAGTAAGCAAATTTTAGCACAAAACAGATCAAAACATTCGAGATAAATTTAAGCACTACATGAACTTGTCAAGTAAATAGATAAAACTATAGGATAAATAAAACTGAGATAGTAATATTGCAGACATATAGTTGCAAATAGACAAAACAGGTGATGTAAGGTAAACAATATGTAGCCAACCAACAAGCCATATGCAATTTTTTACAGTAGTCAATATCCCACATATATATTATAGTTTTGGAGAGAACAGATAATTACACCTGTTTTACATTATATATATATATGTAATATAAATAAAAATCTCCATTTCCTCTTGTGTGTGTCTTATTTCAGACAGATTATGACAGGTTCTGCTTGCATATCAATCATAGGCTGTATATAGTACATCTACTACCTTGTCACAGGTATTATCCTGACTCATATATACAGGAAGACATTTATATATGTATGGACAATTTGACATAAGCAATTTAAAACTGAGAACATTTTTTGAGGGTTGCCAAACTCAACAAATGTAACATGAAAAAGCAAAAACCATGGCACTGAGACTAGATTTCCGAGATTGTTAAAATTTGCAGATAAATTTACAAATAAACCATATGTCACCTTATGGAGCCTATGTTTATCTTGTATTAATACAACATTATCTGCAATTCCAATCACCTTTTTTATCAGGAAAATCATATTTTACAAGTCAGAAATGTCATTTTTTCTCATTCATTCTCCAAAAACAATCCATCAGGTCCTAAAGATTTTTAAAAAATTGTCCCATACACCATTCAAGTCTTTTAAAGGGTCATGTGATTAAAGATGTAGCTAAAAACAGTAGTGATGTCTAACAAAAATTTTCTCAATAAAAAAAAACAAAGAAAAATGTACTGGTACATCTTCTGCTTTGCTCATTTAAAAAATTACTATTCTTTTTCATTTATCTTGCCAATAGCTAAAGTGAGAAAAATATGACAGCAAAGAAAACATGGTAAAAGAAATGCACACAATTACGAGGCCACTTATTATCAAGGCACCAACACATGTCAAAGTTATATTTCTAAACTTGTGTGATTCAAATATTTATGTCCATAACCATCCACTCCATTAATCAAAAATCTTTTATTTCAAAATTTGATTTATGATGCTTAAAAGTTTCTAAAAACAGATTAACTAAAAATTAAGTAAGTTGCCTAATATCATAGCAGTCCTTAGAAGGGGTGGCTTATAATTAATTATGTCATTTCTGGTGGGTTTTTTTCTTAGCTTTGAATAACTGCAACGATGGTTATGCTGAATAACAATTTCATGTTTTGTAACTTTTTAGAAAAACAGAGTTAATTAACATTTTCTTGTTCATGGTATTGGCCTTGACTTTTCTCTCAGATCTCCAACTATCAGTACTTTCAGAATAACTCAGATCTGTATTGTAACAGCATGCATACCATTTTGTCAGATTTCAATGTAGTAGGAGTACACTGTCATAAGTATTTTGGCACAAATCTTCATCAGACATAAGAAAAATGTTTTACATGATTATCATTATCTAGATAACAAAGATACAAGTTTTTTCTGAAAGTAATTACAAGTAATAGTAAAAGCAGAAGCTAGATAGGCTAATACAAATGAATTCTTTGGTTCTTATCATACAAAATCATATCATATAAAAAAAAACAAACATCAGTTAGTCTAACACCAGTACTAAGACCAGTACAAACATTTACCTCTAAGAGTTAGACTAATTGCTGCTTGTGTAATACAGAAGACCTTTGCTGTTCCCTTGCAACTTTAAATGCTAAAAAGCAAGTTAAAATAAAACTACCATTTCTGAACTGTGAACAGTTATTTCATTAAGGCAATGTTATAGTATTTTGTTTAAAAAAAAAAAACAAAAAAACTAAAATGTCTTTAACAAACATCAAAAGTATGTGTGTACATGTGCACAGTAAAATCTTGATTCAATTTTGCTGCAAATGTATTCATTCTTTAATTTTTCATAACTGCTGTTTAAATTCTCATATGAAGTTGGCCATTAAGTTACCTCAGGCAGTAAGCATATATTATGGATGATGCATTGTATAGAAACAATCCATTTTCCCATAAACTTGGATAAAAATAAATCTGACCTGTTTAAAACAATATTTAAGAAACAATCTACAATTAACTATAAATATTTTAGCAAATTTGAATTGGGTTTGTATCTGACACTGCCAAGACCCAAATCAAATAGCTGAGGTGAGAACCAACATGGAGCATTCCTGTGAATATATATATATATATATATATATATATATATATATATATAAATATATATATATATATATATATATATATATATATATATATATATATATATTTATATATATATATATATATATATATATATATATATATATATATATATATATATACATATATATATATATATATATATAAACATGTTGAAATGAATCCTAGCAAGTAGAACAAGTACCAGGGTTTGATTATTGCTTTTGCTAACAGACAGAAAAATAATAGACACATAACTTCTGAATGCATGAACACAAAATTCAATGCCTGTATCATCATGGAACAACAACAGAAATACAATATTCTTTATGTATTTTTCAGGCATTATGGCTACTTCAAACCAACTCAGGTTCGGAAAATGTATCAAAACACTTAACAGCAATTTTACAATTCACCTTGAAGAAATTAATTAGCTGGGATGATGTTTCAAGATATTATTAAAACAAGGAAATGAAAGCAAATTATTTTTGTACAAATAATTCTTAGTTATGACTTCCAGCATTATTTTTTTTTGTAAAAAGGCATTTATAAACAAATTTAAAAAGAGAACATTTGGAAGAAGTAGTGTTGGTGTTTAATCATTTGTTAACAAGTTTAGTACTGACTTCTTCCATCTTAATAGTTTCTTACAATGAAATGCGGAAAAAGTTCACATTTTGCCTTTTTACACAGGATCACTGAATTATATTTCCCTTTCTTTATACACACTTTTACATAATCACCTGCAGATTTTGACTTTCAAATGTACTTATAATTATAGTTACAGGTGATCTTCAAAGTAATTACATGCATATATGCACCTGTAATGTCACATAATTTATTTATGTGCATATGTCTCGTCTATCTTAAAACATATGACAATTATGGTAAGTCTATAATTTGTAACTTTTTTAAATATGTTAAATCAAAATGACAAAGAAAATAAAATGTTACTTTCAATTGTTTTACCATACATCAAATATTTAACTCAGGTATCCATAACAATAATCAATTCTGGATTAATCTAGATATTTTGATGGAATTTTCCTGATGTACTTTTGTTCTAGAGTATGCTAATGGTCCTTTTTAGAGTAATACGAGTAAGACCCTCTTAGCCACAAAAATCAACAGAGAAACAGCACACTTTAAGCCAACCATATCACTCAAGAATAGAGAGAAACACTAAACTGACACATGCAGTCAGTTAAAGAGAAACACTGTACTGTTTCATTAAAAAAACTTATCTTTGAAAACATGTTTTAATACAAATAACAAAAATAAAAATTAAACAAAATTAGGGACCACAAATTTAGCATACTTATGTCAAAGTCCATACTTAACAACTAGACTTAAAATGACTTGAGTTGCATTACTGCTGTAAAGCTCTTTTAAAGCACTTTTTAACTACTTCTTAGATATATTTTAATTACATGAAGCAATGGAAGTGGTTTGTAATTAATCACTTCATTAACAGAAAGAAAACATAAAAACATAAACAAAATGCATGGATGGCAACAACTGACTCATGTAATTTACCTGGAGTCTTATAAACTGTTATTGCATAGTAACTGTATGATAATTGAATATTCTGTTGGCATAGCAACATTATTTTCAATAAAAGTATACGAATAAATATTATGTTTGTTTATATATGTCAAGAAAATAAAGACATATGTTTTAGGATTTATAAGAGGTTTCATGTGGGATATAACAAATGTACATTTTTTTACGGGAATTTTGATTGCCTCATGATATGATGTCAAATATAACATCATGTTGTATGAACAAAAACAAATCTGAGTATCTCTGTTATCCCTAATCATTACCAAGGAAGGATGTAGTACTCTACAGGAGTGTTGTGTTTCAATATTTTGCAATGGAAAACATGGAATGGAGTGGGGAGGATAGGAAAATTGGTGATTTTTAAGTCCCAGTCAAGAATTTTTCACTTATATCTAAGCCACTGATATACAGGTAACTTAGCCTATCTGCTCACCTAGCTTAACTGAGAAAATCTTTGTCTATAATGACATCAATACTTATAACAGCCAAATGAATAAAGTTTTTCTTGATATTCGTTAAAGAAATGTGTACTAACTAAAAATGAATAAATCACTGAGGACTTTGATTTAACTGCACTGCCTAAAAGTATATTACATAAAAAATCGAGCACAAACAATAAAAAAATTGAGATTAAGTAAAAATCATTTGTTATGTTCTATAAAAACAATGTATAATAGCAAGCCAAATATCACTGCCATAAACGTCAGGTCTATGGTCAATTTTATTGCTAATTCTACGTCTTTTGAGATCTATAAAATTACAAATACAAAAGAATATGATCCGACTCTAGTAAATCTATAACAGATGATTGTTTATCAAGGCAACAGAATCATCAATGTAATCAAGGCAAGTTCAGATTTCAATGTCAATGACCTTGAGTAAGCAGTAATTCTCAATCAAAAATATCTTTGTTGGAAGAAGTCAAATTTAGACTAATTTTTATAGTTTATGTCGAAGTTTAAATTAGATTAATTTTTATAATTAATTTCAGTTGGAACATGATTTCTGTAAATGTATAACATTATTAATTGCAAAATTAAACCTCTGGGTTTTTTTATTCTATTGCATTGTCTTGGTAATGTTTTGATAACTGTTTAATTTATTAAGAAAAATTTATTTTATACTGTAACTTAATCTGGACTAGGTAACATGAAGCTATATTAAGGGTTAGTAATACTTAATGCTTATAGGCTGTATAATAAAGAGGTATTAATTAACATAACCGTAGAGAGTTACCAAGCACTGAGTGGACAAATTATCACAAACAATATATATATATATATATATATATATATATATATATATATATATATATATATATATATATATATTTCAATCACTTTAACTTGAAGCTACCTTAAGGTTAGGAATGCTTAATGCTTATCGAATATAAAGTTTTTACCAATTTATACTTATAATGGCATATATGATATAGAAGCATCAATAAACATAACCATTGAGATAGTTTCTAGTTACCCAGCACTGTGTAATCAATTTTATCACAAGTAGTATTAAATACTAATTAAGCACCAGACACTCTTATATTTTGACAAAAAGGTAAAACATTCTACTAATGAATATACTTTATAATGATAAATGTGATCCAAAACCATGGTAACAGAGAATTATCAGTATTACTATTACAGAATGTTGCTATATCAATATCTATACAATCAGCTTTACTAGAAAATTATCTGTATTAGATACATGTACTTGGATAAGTGTTGATAATAAATCCATTGTGTCATTGTCTTAGCTGTGTTACAATGGTTTGAACCTGAATGGGGTCATACTTAAGACTTTAAAATTTTAGAATTTGCTTCATTGCCCAGTGACAGCATTAAGAGAACAAAGTATTGACTAACCATCTAGTGCCAGTATAATGTGACAAGGCAGTGGTATGCTTGTGTGTAGCATACTGGCATAGTGACTTCGCGACTTCACAAAAAGTAACCCAAAGTGCACACTAGTACAAGGCAGATGCAATTACATTTCACACATACATAAATTTGTTCTTAGGTTAATCCTTAGAGATTAATAAGCTTGCTTTTGTCACAGATAACTGAAAAATTGCTGATGTGACATTATACATCCTTACAACCAACCAATTATATAATAAAAGATATATCGGAAAACAGAAGGAGAGAAAAAAGGGTGAAAAAAAAATTAAAATGCTGAAAGATATTGTCTTTCAAAACTTTGCTTTAGGTATAAAACAGTTTCCTTAAGATATATCACTATTTGCTAGGATGGGATAACAAGCCTAAATTCATTGTATATTTTAATTAATAGGTCTATAAGAGTGAAAGAGTTTACCATCTAGAACTAGATGCCAACAATTCAGTGGTTACAACATTCCATCAATAATTGTTTCTGCTATTCTAAAAGTAAATCTAACCCATAGTGTACACAATTAAAACATTGGTGTACAGGAAAGCAAGCTGATGGCATCTACATATGTGTGTATGTAACAGAAAATTGGATATAAATGTATAAAATTTTACTACAACAAAAAGTCATAAGCTCATCAGAGACGTGACTTTGTGCAAGCTTTTGACATCTAAATGTTAGTACAGAGATTGGGATTGTTTGTTTTATCGGTCAACTCTAGTCTGATGAAATATCTGATTACAAGGGATAATAATTTTTATGCAATGACATTTTTATCATATTTGAGGGATGGTATTTACTATATTAAACTGACCTAAATATTTAGTCAATGAATTTCTCTCAATAAAGGGTTCATTCAGAATAAAATATAACTATCAACAGCTAATAAAACAAAATGTCCATTTTACATAATATAAGTATAGACACTTATTGTAACAAGCAAATGAAGAATGTCCTATCAATGATGTACAACTCTATTTCTTTTTTTGAAATGTTTCTTTAGTACAGTATTAAAAAGTTTAAAAAAAAAACACTATCATCACCATTTATAAATAAATCTACATAGATCTAAATAGAGCCAAATAGAAAAACCAAATAGCTTAAAAACCTCATAGCCTAAAAAAGAGGAAAATCTGCCACATTTTTTTTTTTTTTTTTTGTTTTTTGTTTTTGATTTTAATTATTTTTATTTTATTTTATTTTATTTTATTTTATTTATTTTATTTTATTTTATTTTATTATTTTATTATTAATTAATTAATTAATTAATTAATTTATTTATTTTATTTTATTTTTTTTTTTTTTTGATTAACAGGATAAATGGCAAGGAAACTTTACTGAGTCAAATGCATTAACTTATGACTTGTTAAAGCCCTTGACTTATGAAATTTTCCCTTTTTTTTTTCATTTTTACATATCTTATGCAACCTTTACTGGTATGTCAACTTTATGATCCTTAAAGGTGGCTTAATGACATTAGAATTTTAAGCATACAATCATTATAACTGTACTCACTCTGTCTATTATCTCTAAGACTTTTTGCTTCATTGTGTCAGTATGTCTGTTCATTTTTATTGTTCTTTGTTTTGGTTTTACTGAAAGACAATGAAAAAATATTTCTTTAAATACTGAAAAACAATGAAAAAATATTTCTTTAAATACTGAAAAACAATGAAAAAATATTTCTTTAAATAATGTTGACAATATTTGTGATACTGTACTACCATTAAAGGTCATGATTAGGCAGTCTACACTTTACAATGGATAAGCAAATCCAGATTTAAACTGTTAAATACATTCTAAAAAACAGAGTTAGTACTTTCATATACATTTTAAGCATCATGGGCAAAGACTGCTGAAATAAATAATTGTTCAAATGCATGCATGTCTCATTTATAATTGTCCTTTTCAGCAATTAGCTAAATTGCACTAGCAGCATATGGAATTAAATTATTTTAAATGGTATCCAGATGAAAAAGCACTCTATCAAAGAAAGTAAAAATATATTAAAAGAACAGCATTATACAACACTACAATGTTGTGGTCTAAGTTTGATTACCAAAGAATCTAAGCTGGTTATACTGGAGAAGCCACTTAAAGCCACTTATAAGCCACTTATTCAATCTGATTCAGAATGTAACAAGTGAATTGTACATGGAAAAATACCAACTTGTTTAATCTAATTCAGAATGGGAGAAACCGAGCTTGTTATACTGGAAAAGCCATTTATTAAATCTGATTCAGAATGAAAGTATAATGACTAATAACATTTGTGAAGCCAATGATTAAATTTGATTCAGAATAAACTATTTGAAAACACTGCACTAGCTACTTATCTAGTTAAATTCTGAAAGTGGTTTATTACTTGTTAAGATGCTGGGTACAAAAGTAATTAATAAAACATAAGATGTATGTTGTAGCACTTGTCTTCCTTAAACTGGGTCCTTTAGATGAGACCTTAAAAACCAATGCCCTGTGTCATGGCAGGCCAGGCAAGTTAAAGAACCCTCCCTACACATTGCCCTAAGCACACTGCAAAGGTAAAAATTTCTGCCACTTCACCTATAGCTGGCGACATCTCGATATAAGTGAAATATTCTTGACTGGGACATAAAACCCCATTTAATCAATCAATCAATCTTCCTTAAACTGTTTCTTGTTCTGGTTCTGATGCATTGTTACTGGTCAGTATATGTAATCTATATGCTGTTACTTTATATTAGGCAATTCATCTTACACAGTGTGGCTTTTATCCTTCGAAAATTAATAAACCAATATTATACACATCCCTCCTTTCAAACTTTTGGGCACGGGTTTAATAAAACCCCAAAAAATTATTTCCCAAAGCCAGATTGTTTGTATGACAAAACTTTAAACCCCCAAAAAATTGTTCACCTAAAAAATGAGGTCAGAACAAAATTACATAAATCAGAACATCTGTCCCTCTAAAAAAGTAGAACAATTTTCTATGTAACATTTATATTAAAACAAATTTTGTCCACTAAAAAATGGTCTCTCAAAGATTTATGGGGCCTCGGTAGCTGAGTGGTCTAAAACACGCTCTTATGGATCACAGTGCCTCTCACAGCCTAGGTTCGAATCCCACTCAGGACATTTTGATTTGATCAGAATTGTTGGTTCCTGTTTCATGAATTGTTGAACTCCAATATAACAAATATTGACTTATTACACAAAGCTGGGGAACAAAAAATTTATTTCTTTGCTAATCTTGGATTGGATCCATGACAAAATCATTTATAGAGGGCACATGCATGTAGAAATGAGTCATGTATTTGAATTTGTTAGGTCTGTGTTTGTTTTGTCCCGGATATAAAACAATGTATACCAATATGCATGGTGACAGACATATGTGCTAGGGGGCTAATCCCCCATCAACTAAATTAGGTATTCAAGGTAAATTTAAACTTTACAAGGAACAAGTAGATCTCAAGGTGAAAATAAATCAATAAAGGAGATATATTTATATATAAAGTACTACCTGACAATTTTAAGGTATGACAAAATTTTATGTCAAAGAACTTACAGATTTCTCTATTATAATTAAACCTACTGGTAAAAGCTATACATGTATCAATTAAAGGCCTTTCATTGATGGATCAATTTCTGTTGATAAAATATCCAGAATTAATCCGTCAATGAAATAACACAGACAGACAGAGATTAGTTAGTTAGCCTTATGATTATAGTACTTGTTTTCAAAATCTTGATAAAGACTAGACCAGTCACCATGCAGTTAATTACTGACTTTTATTTCCAGCACTGTACAATTCAAGAGTTGACATCCTGTCTCTATTTTTATTGTCAATTTTTGCATGTTAAACTCATATCTAGAGAGATTTATGAATTTGTCATTATTGGTTTTTCTATTAAACCTGTCAAGTAAAAGTAATATAAATAAGAGAATTCTAATTCTGAAAGAAACTTATTTCACTTTTTACCTACCCTTGACATAACAAGCTTTTACACTGTTCATATATGCTGAAGAATCTTGAGTAAGACTATGTCAAATGAGTTACATATTGGTTAAGTCATAAACAAAATGGATACAAGTCACTCTTATACTTATTCATGCAGTGAGTGTTAGGTACAGTGGAACTTGGGAGAAATCAAATGTCTTTTTCTGGGATAATACGGATAACAGTCAAAATAAAATGTTTGTACCTTTCAAATGACAACTACTTCAAGTAAAAACAAGAATTCCACGGATTTAAATGTCTCGCCTGATTAGTTTTTTACTGAGTAGAAAATACATTACTATAACATAAACTTTCATATTTTGACATGCCGCCGCTGCTACCACAACACCAGAAAAATAACACATAAGTCTCACGTTATAGCAATACCAGGCTCGACAAAAATGAAATCGATTCCCTTTTTTTTAGTCATCTTTCACTGAAACAAGCCTAATATGAGTCATTATGAGAAGACTTCCTGCAAATTATTTTTTTAATCAGTGAATTTTTGTGAAAACATTTTATCAAACTATTATTTGCACTTATGATACAAACAATAGCAAAACACAAATTTCTGCAAGTATTTAAGTCAATTGTGACTTATAGTTTCTATTGAGCAAGATATAATATTTTCTCAGCATTAAATTTAACCAATCAGATCAAGGAATACAATTTTTTTGTCATTTGATTAGTAAAGTGCTTAACAGACTGCCATCTCTAAGATGAGTTCAGGAAAGACACATTGAGAACATTTTCCCTGTCAAATAACAAATGTAAATATGTTGTCTAGGATCCAGCTGCCTGGTGAAAAATAAAGGATGGAATGAAATGGCCTCTTGTTAAATGGAAAACTACTAGTTAAATATGACCTTATACTATACTAAATTTTCAATAATTCAAATATATGAAGTTCGTTTGTCTCTACATATATGTTACTGAGTGTAAATCAATAACAGAAAATCAAAATTCGAGATTTTAGTGTTATAAATAAAAGTTAAATCACAAGCAATAAAAAAATGAAATTCCCCAACAAATAAACAATATTTAGAGTAGTTCTGCCTATTCAATAGTGGCAATGTGTTCAACTAAATTTCAAGGCGAGTGAAGCTTACTGGAGAATGAGCCATAGTCCGGTCAGTGATGCCATCATAATGAATAATTGGCGAATTATTGTTGATTACAATAGTTAGTAAATGATATTTCACACAGAAGTGTTTGCACCATTATATCCATGGACAACTAAATAGGATGACAAAGGTAATTACCAGTACCAAACTGTTCTCCAGAAATCTCAGTGGGTGAGATTCCTTCTGAAGATTCAATCAAGTCAGGAACATCTTGGCAGAGAGAAATTATAAAAGGCTATTAGCTAGAGATGAAACATGGATTCACCATGTCAACCCAAAATCCAAAAACAACCCAGCCTGATCATTTCCAAAAAAATTATAAAAAACAATATTTTTTTATTCTGAGGGTGATTTGTTGACCAATTATAAACCTACTGAAATCTCTCTCTGACACTATTATACAGATCTAATGAAGCAGAAAAAAAGGAACGGGGGAAATAAGCCAAGAAGTATTAAACCAAATAGGAACTATCCTGAAAAATAATGTTACAATGTATGGTTTGCTACTGCAATATATACCATGTTCTGTAAATTATTTGACCTTCCCTGAGGTGAAAAGATATCTGGTAACACCCTTTTGACAGCTCAGCATTTAGACGTGAAATGCACTATGAACTGACAATTATGCATATACAATTAATATAAAACAAAGTCATATGTTATTAACATGTCTCAAAATGCACATACATGATTAACATATGTTTAAAATCTATTTATAAATATGATACAGACTCATAAAATATATAAAAAATAATAAGATATTCAAATCTAATTCTTTACTAAATGTTAAACATCCTTTTATTTCAATTCATTCTTTGTAATCCCAGGAAACATATAAAATTTCCCCTAGGCAATTTGTACTTAACTGTCACACTTGTAAGATCATAATTAAAACAAAAGTCTGGCAGACTGATAGGTGTATGTCATTTTCAACAAAATTTATTTTGTAGAGTGAGTGACATCACACAATTTCATTTAAGTTGAAAAATCTTCAACTACAGACCAAGTTTTAGAAATTTGTTCAAACTACTGAGTTGAGTGGGCCTGTTATTTCTGTCATTAACACCCCTTTTTATAGATGACAACCCACCCCCCCCCCCCCATCACTTATAAAAGAGCCTTGGTGTCTGAGTGGTCTAAAGCACATGCTTAAGAATCACAACACCGTTCACTGCCTAGGTTCAAAACCCACTTGGGCAAATCCTAGTATAAGGAAGTTTGCCAGTTCACTTGCCCAAAGGTAGGTGTTTTTCTCCGGGTGCTCCACAATTCCTTAGCTAAGCATCTTGATATAAGTAAAACACCATTGCTCAAATCCAATCCATCATCTATAAAAAACGATGTTGATGACAGAAATAATTTGGTCTATGGGTCAAAATGAGCCAACAATAACAGGAAGCCATTAAGATCTAATCACAAGATTCCTGGCTATGCTTTTATTTCTAGATACAGATTTACTCATTGCACAAGTCTCAGCTGGTCTATCTATTAGACAAGTCTAGAAACAAAACCTAAATCTTGCTAATAAGTTGAGTACTGGTACTCAAACAACTGAGCAGTACTTGAATGATGCCAAGTATCTTTGTACCACATTCATTTTCTTGTAACATTAACAACATGACTGATTGATTTAAAAGGAGCTGCATTATTGAGACTACTTTGTCAGCTGTGATAGCATTTTATACATATTATACAATATGTGTGCCAAATTATGCAATATGTGTGGAGAAAAATTCAGAAATGTTGTTTTGTTCTTTAATGTGTGAAATGAAAATCTATCTTCATTTCTCCCTTTTAAATTTTAAGGATTTAAGTCCTAAATTCATTTGTGGTTTGCCATAATCTCCCATTCTAGCATAAAAGTCACTCTACAAACTGAGCTATCACTCAAATTATTCTACTAAACAACAGCAATATTCAATGTTGTGTATAAGTTAGCAAATTGTATTACTGTATTGGAAAGCTTAACCTATCCAAGAAGAGTCAATCATATAGTACTGTGAGCTTGATGCAATTATATGCTGATGTCAAACTTCAAGTGAGATGTATTTTTGTGTTTTGTGTGATGTAGACTCAAGAGAATTGAATCAATTATTTTAAATGGGACTAGAATGAAAATATGTATCAAAGTCAAATTAAAGAGCAAAAATGTAACAAAACTGGGTGGTAAATACCACCAAATTGATAGCCTGTATGAATGAATCATATTATAGAAGTTACCCCATAAACTGCACATTGTATACTATATTGATGCATTATTTTGTAGATTTTGTCCTATAAACTGCACATTGTACACTGTAAGGATGCATAATTTAATAAAGGTTACCCAAAAAAACTGCACATTGTATTCTCTATTGATGTGTTATTTAATAAAGGTTACCCCATAAACTGCACATTGTATACTGTATGGATACGAAATTTTATAGAACTGCACTGTATGGATACATAATTTTATATAGATAACCCTATGAACTGCACATTGTAGTATGTATAAAAGCTATTTTGCACACTGCGCCGTTGATCTATAAAGACTGTAAGCATGTTACAAGTAGATGCTGCTGTCAGTCAATCAAGTTCTGTCACCTTGTTTCTAACAGGAAAAGCATTCCCAATGATAAAAAAACGTCTTTTACATAAGAACATACATTCAAGGCAACTTTATGTATTACTAAGAATAAAAGATCATCTTCATTTTAAATTCATCAGTCTAAAACAGACTGGTACATCTACATCACATTCCAAAGTGTTTCCTTAAAAAGTACCTATGTTTGTAAAAGAAATTTGATTATTAAGGTCTTATGTATTTAAACACTGTTTTTACATTATATTTGAGTGTCAATTGTCAATAGTTTTATATGAAGGAATGCATCTATCATGTCAGTTGTTTTATTAATCCATTGTTTCAATGGACAATTAAACCTTCCAAAAATGAATTTGATTTAGAATTTATGGTATTGTCTATTCAAAAACAGTTAGACAGATGTGATATAATTTATGTAAATTCATTAATATTCATTATGTTAAAATTTTGTGGTTTTTCAATTTTAGGCGAAAATTTTGTGGAATCAAATTTTGTGACAATAAAATCCATTAGGGGCCTAGTAATTAAAAATTTTCCTTGACATTAAATTTCATGGTTTTCACTTACCCATGAAAATAGTAAAAATTTATCCCTCATCAATATTTGTGATTTTACAGTATCTATATAATAATGCTGGTATGATACATTAAAACCTGCAAGAAAACATACTGCCAGCAACCAAACAGTTAACAAGTCTAATATTACTGCTTGACCCACAAACAAAAAGACTTCCATCAACAAAACAGTATACAAGCCAAATAGTTAGTAAACTGATCTTAAGAGGAAGCTTAATCAGTATTTTACAATTCAGACTACTTACAACTCCAAAAATAGTGTTATAATCAACCAGACAAGTAACTGGCAAGAAAGTTAAAGTTCGGATAACTACCATCAAACAGTAGATCACATGGACAGTCTTGAAATCTAATATGCAACCAAATGGAAAAAAAAAACTTCATTAAAAGACACAAACTAGATGAACTATGTATGACAAACATCAAAATATACAAACAACCAGCCAACAAACAGAAACAAAGCACAAAATCAAGCTTCACTATGAATTATAACAAATCAGATACAGTGTAATCAAAAAGCCAACATGCAAAAACCAGCTTAACTGTGAATAATAACGAACCAAACATACAATCAACCAGCTAACAAAGAGAAAAAGGACAAGATCTAGCTTCACTGTTAATTATAACAAGTCAGATACTGTGTAACCAAAAAACCAAAATGCAAAACTGCAAAACCAAAGGCAACAAACCTGCCTAACTCTGAATGATAACAAACCAAATATACAACCTGAACCAGCTAACAAACTAAAAATTACAAGATCAAGCTTCACTATTAATTATAACAAATCTGCAGATATACTGTGTAACCAAAAGGCCAACAAAAAAGGCAACAAACCAGTTCAACTGCAAATGATAACAAACCAAATATACAACTAACCAACTAAACCAAAGGCAACAAACCAATTTAACTGCAAATGATAACAACCAACAACAAAGGCAACAAATCAGGTTTATTACTGGTATGAATGAAAATCTTATATATTCAAATAAAGAACAGATATCTTGCAGTACCTTGGAATTAACTATCATCAGTATTTATTGCATGTGATATTGCAGTCCTGACTACACATGATATTACATTATAAGGACATGAAACAAGTATTTGGACAGGATAAAAAAATGTTTTATAACCATATAATATGTGGACAATATGACCTTGAAGGGGTTACTATCTGTTTGCATATATACTAGTATATTATTCTTTGAGACAATACAAAATATACACCAGGGTGAATTAAAATGTCTATATAACAATGACACACAATGAATAATTCTTCAGCTCATTGAAGTTAATAACAGTGAGCTGTTTAAATATCTATTAATGTTCATAAATCCATCATTATCTTTGTATAAAACTACTTGGGGTATATAAAGATTGGAGGATTATTCTTTGTTACATATGTGTATCTAATTGTCTGACAGATTTTAATATGAAAAAATATATAATAAATAATCTATCAACCGTATTATTTTAATTTTGAGCAGTTTTTAGAAGACAATACATTGATGTATATACTGACTAGCATATAATATTTTTATGATAATTTATTAACCATTGATAAAAGTTAAAATTATGCTATCTCTCCATAATTTTTTTTTTCTAATTCAACTTTACAAACTAGTATATAAATGCTTTAAAATTTAAAAGTTTTAATACTGAAATAAAAATAAAGATCCACTCTTAAGAACTAGTTTGAAATTACGTAGAATTTTTTTTTTTTATTTTCCAACTTATTTAATTGCATTTATAAATTTTTTCTAATCAATTACTTCTTTTCAAACTCATATTTAACGTTTTAAATGGGAATTTTATATACCAGTAAATGTATTGATTTCTAATTTATCAAAATTTTCAGAATTGATCCCAATCGTTTTGAAATTTCAATATACCTGAATACACCCCCCTTTAAATATATTTAGTAGTTAGAATGTCTGCATGAATTCATGTAAATGTCTAGTTTGGACAATTATGGATGTTACTAGGTCACATGATGACAGATTTACAGATTTGTAGTTAAAAATACGACACTAAGAAGTATTTATCTACCTGATCAACATCTTCATAAACTCTGGTATACAAAATATACAATAACCCACTAATGAGAGAATAAAACTTACACAAAAATAATATTACATGTAGCTGTTGAAAAAGTTTACAATACTGTCTAATTTATTTATTAATTATTAAAATAATCTTGAAACTGTAGGTGAGTGAAGCAAAATGATAGCTACACAACAGGTACTGGGTACAAGTAAACTATGCTGCATCAGCTAAATCATATAATACCATGAAAGTGATGTGACCCTTAAAATTCAGAAGGTCAAACAGTGCAAAGTTGAAGACAGGGAAATAAATGATCGTTATCAGTAGTTTATTGTATAAATTGTTACAAGCTGGGTCTTTTAAACCTGGCTAGAAAATAATTTGGTTAACATTTTCCCTGTTTGATTTCTACAGGTAAACTTTCCACAATTAAGGTTTGTCCCTTTTGAACTTGAATGTGACAGTAGTAAAAAAAGAATGAATGTGGACTAAGGTACTTAAACAGGGGAACAATGTGGTTGTACACTTAAGATTTTAAAAATTTGATGGTATGTTTTATGCAAATAATATCTCTTTATTTACAACAGAATGGCTCATTCCCAATAAAGTTATATATCTACTGCCAAATTACCTTCAACCAAATGCACTACTTTTATTTCACAACTATGCAGAATCTTACTGTACAACAAGTTCTCTCATGTAGTAATACAAAATAAATCATTACAGAAAGAGAATTTTTATCAGAAGTGTGTATAAAAATAGAACTTGTTACCTGAGTTAATTATCTTACAGGGAAAATATACAAGACATAAAAAGTTATAATGAAAAATTATAAAAAGTTATAGTAAAAAAAATCATTACAAGTTATAGAAAAAAATATAAAATATTATTACAAGTTATAGAAAAATAATATAATAAAAACATCATAACAATTTATATAGAAAAAAATTATTAAAAAGTTATAAAAAAAATAATTAAACAAAAAATTATATTAAGTTATAGAAAAAAAATAAAAACAAAATTTATTAACTGCCACTATTTATTAAATAAATATGGTATTGTAAATTACTTAGCAATAAGTGATGGAACAATTCAATAAGAATAGCATTTTTTAGGATTTTTTAAAAATACAATACACCAATAATGAGGGTGATGATCCACAAGAAAACAGGCACCATAAATTTACACTGGTATATCTATGAAATGAAACAAATGTGATGGGCAGGATGGAAACCCTGACCAAGTGATTGTAAAACTTTTTTTGACTAGTCGTAGCTAATAATATAGATTTAAAATAAATTTTTAGACTTAAAATATTACTGTGACAATATCAGTGAAAAGGATTGTATAATTATCAAGAATTTTATACTGAAAAAAGGTTTTATTGCAAGTTTTCTGAAATAAAAAGAAGGGGGGGGGGGGGGGAATGGTTAAAAATTAAAAATTTTGTGGTACCAAATAATACTCAGTCTTATTTCTTATTTTGGTTTAGAGGTCAAAAGTATATAAGATTTCCTGATGCATATTAACTTGATAATTAGATTTGGATTGTTTCCAGACAGAGTTTTTGATAGAATTGTTGTGGTTGTATACATGTACTACAAGTTTTGTCCTGCACAGTCAGCTGGCCACTTTCCAAAACCATATCAACCCATTAGACATAAAAAATGTCACTGCAATATATTATATCCCAAATTTGTAAAAACAGAAAACCTTATAATTATACACAAATGCTACTTTGTAACATATAAAAAAATGTTATTCATAACAGAAAATTAATAACAGCACAGAATAGCTTTACTGCAAAAATTATCCATTAAAAAACTTGAATTAATCAGTAACATTACATGGGAACCAAAATGCTGAAGCTACATATATCCTCTGACAAGTACAGTTTAAAATATCTTAATTACCTGAAAATATATATCATTTCTTGAAATAAAATTTATTTAAGCAGTCAAAATGGAGAGGTATAAATTTGCAAGCATTAATAGCAATATTTTATGCCTATAAATAGTTTTATATAAAATCATCTCATAATGTTTTACTTTATAGCATTATTGGCTGATACTAATAGCTTCACGGAACATAAGTTCTGCTGTCTTTTTTTAAATATATCATCTATATCCTCACATGTTTAAACATTATTATTATTGATGAGGTTTTCCACATGCAAAATTACAACTCAATAAGTGATAGATTAGTGTGTAATAATGCTTGAATAATTCTATCAAAACATCTAATTTCATCCTTCATGAAGCATCTAATTTATTTCCAGCAGGTATCATAAGGTTTCAAAGGCGATAATGCCATATTTACAAGATATCCACAAAGATATCTATGTATTAACAAAAAAGCTCAATGCAAATATAAAATATACCTTTACCTACACGAGGGGCACACACACACAACACACACACACACACACACACACACACACACACACACAAAGAGAGTGATAATGCAGTCAGAATTTTAATCAAAATGCAGTTAAAATAAAAATCATAATAGCATTCAGTTTCTTTCAAAAGAAAAAAAAGACTATATTTAAAAAACTAACCTAGTGAATGAAATTTAAGAAAGATTTCTTTGTAAAACAATCATTTTACTAGTATTGAATTTGTGAAGACAATTACCCCCATGTGGTAAGGTTTTATGTATTTTTTTAAATCTAAAACTTCAATATCATTAAATATAACAGTACATACGCAAGGCAGGTATTGTATTACAGGTGATATATAATAAACATATACAGATAGCTGACTTTACGGTTTTAATGTTAATATGGATTTGCCTCTAACTGTGACATTTGCCACTGCAATAAGATATTGTAACCTTGATTTACACAATGACGGACTAACTCTCCAAGACTATTCTAAAATGGTCTTTTGTGAATTCCATGTACTATACAAATCTATCTTTTGTACACAAAGTTGTTAACAATACCCTTAGGACTTATTTATTATTATCACTGCCAAAGTTAATATTTTGCTGAAGAATATCATTCTGTATATCAATGAATGCTTGATTAGTTTAAAACAATTACAATTTGCTGGTGATTTTTAAAAAAAAAAAAATCGTTAAAACTTAAAATATTGCATGTCAGCAATAACCTTTCAAAGGTTATTGGTAAAGAATAAATATATTAATTGTAGTATATACTGTAAAACTGATAATTTGTGAACTAAGGCTTAGTATCTACTAGAATACACATTTTGAAATTTAAACCCAATCAAGGACAAGAATGAAATGAAAATGCACACAGAATTATACAAAGCTTTAGAAATTGCAGATATTCCAGGTGATCTTTAGAAGTGCAGTTTCTTTATCTACACCAGACACCTTTTAATGTTCAATACTTTTTATGCACTAGGTATAAATGAAATAACAATTCTCTATTTACAAACCCAATACAAATTCTCTCATTGTTTACAAATGGTATTAAGTATAAAAATATTTGATCAATATAAATGTATTGGCCCATTAAAAGATTTCTATTGCAATGGAGATTTATGATTAGATTTTATAGATGTACTGAATGCACACACACACACACACACACACAAACACACACACACACACACACACACACACACACACACACACACACACACAGATTTATATATATACACACTTTTCAGTGAGTATTAACCTAGGATGAGAAAGAGAAAGAGCTTGAGGGGAGTGAGTATCTCTCATAGCCAGCCTCAAATTATTGTATTTCTGCACCAGTGTTCAATTTTCATCTTTCAGCCAAAATACTATCACACAGAGATATAGATTTCTGAAGAAAAAATGCCAATGAAAATCCATCCAGGCCTTGATAATTATCACCATGGTAACACTCTAGTAAAAAAGGCAATCTACATGATACTACAGTTCTACAAATGCCTCTACTGATGAGAAAACTAATAATAAAGGATAAATATACAGAATTAGGGAATAACTATAAGCTATATCAATCAGCATATGAGAAGAAGGTGGGGGAGGGAGGGGGAGTTCTCAGAAACATACTTAAAAAGTTGATTATTATTTTTAAATCTGGTAAATTTTACACTAAATACAAGGTGATAAAGATTTATGACAATGTTGTCTTTATAGCTTATGAATCTGCAAAATATACTTTGTATTTTTAAATAAAAAATACAATAAAATACAGTATGATGATAGAGAGACAAGAGATGGATAGATAGAAAGTGTTATTGTGAAGCTTTTTCTTCTCTATTGTTAGCACATATATCAGGATGGCTTATTTAAAAAAAAACTGTTAAACAGATTTCTCACATGCGAAAAACAATTTACCGCTAATTAAAAAAGGATTAAGACCTAGGAGAAATGTTTAAACAGATGTGTCAATTTCTCACATGCATGGTCCAAACAATTCATTTTTTTTAAATTTAGGATTAGAAAGTTTTCCAAAAAAAAAAAAAAAAAAAAAAAAAAAAAAGAAAAAAGAAAAAACACATTTCAATAGCATGCATGTATGTACAAGCAAACTGCATTCATATCACAAAAATACATGTAACATTAATTTAATACAAACATACATGTTAAAATTTCTCTTAAAACTCTAATGATACAAAAAATTATATTCTTCTTTTATGTGCATGTCTTTATTTGATAATAAAGATTTTAATAACTTATATAACATATCTTTTATTCTATTTTTTTCTGAGTAAAAGTGCATAACCGGATCAAACAAAATTAAATTTAATACACATCTGGTTGTTTGTGCAATGTGCATATAAAGTATAAGGTTATGTAATAAACGGTTTAGCATTCAATATCTTGTGTTTTGCGTAAAAACTACCATATTTATAAAAGGAACAATCAATTGACACACATTTCACATCATGTACTGATGCCATACTGATCGAGGAGTATTGAAGTACAAACTACAATTGAAGTACCGGGCTAGTAGACACTCATGGTCATTAATCTTATCAAATATGTCTCTACTGAATACAGAAATAAACCCATACTTCAGTTTTAGACTGTTGTAGAATGATCTTACTGGTGTTGCCAGAGGTCAAATTTTATTTACTTAATCAATGAATGAATGAATAAAATGTGTCCAAGTTATAAGGACACACGCCCATGTCTTTTATCTATATATTTACATACTATAGTCTTTTTAGATATTTAGAGTAATTTCAAGGTGTAATGGAGGTCAAACTTATTTATTCCAAATAATGAATGATTTAAAATCAATGAATGGGTTTTACTAACATTTCTTTGTGTAGAAGTAATTTATTTTATACACAAAATATAAAATTCTACAATAAACATGTAAACTTATTATTTGCACCTTACAAAAATAAAACACTACTGACAGACTTAAAAATTGCAAATGGGGAAGTTCCTGAGAGTAAAAGACCAATTTTAACACACACACACACACACACACACACACACACACACACACACACACACTTATTTGACACATATAAAGATACTTTTTAAATTTTCCTAGTTATTTCTTGAATCATACTTACCATTTTGATAAACTCTCACAACTTCTAACATGTAAGGACTGAAAATGAAGGGGAAAAAAGAATATTAAAAATCTAAATAACTGTGACAGTCTACAGATATATATAAATTATCACATAAATTATTGTAGGTATGAAATCAACTACTCTAAAAAAAAAAACATGGAGAAACATAACTTTAAAATAAAATCAAAATTACAGGATTCTGGGTAATATCAGGGGCAATAGTGCCTCTGATATTGAATTCACAAGATTCTGTTGTGTATCGACTGGTTTAGGTCAATCATGTTGTGTATTCAGTGAGGATGCCAGGACAGTAATAAGATGATGACAGATAATTAGATTAAGTAATTATCTAATAAATCTTTATTGTTTGTCTAATTATCTTTATTATCAAATAATAAACAGTTTATTGTCTCAATGACCATGCTATATTCATATAATAAATACATGAGTATATAAATACATGGAGAGACTTAATGCTCAGTACTTAATATATAATACTTTTTTTAATTCTGAATTTATGACAGACATAATAATCTGTATGATCTCCACTAAATCAGATTTATCTCTTACATAATTTCATTGTATACCATTCTACACAAAGGAAATATCTTTACACAGGCATGTATTTTTCAACGATAGAGCTGACAGAGTTGTCTCCCTTATATCAATTACTGTTTTAAAACATGCACACATTTTAATGAGTCTTTGTGGCTTTTTCCTTTTTTAGAGAATTATATATTTCCGGACAAAAAATGAAAATGAGCTAGGCCGTACATGGTAATAGGAGAATTTTTTCAAGTAGATACTTTATGTTTCCTTTCACTATATAAAGTGGGATGGGAATCTCACACCTGGCCAGGAAATATAATTATAAACCCAACACATTGACTAATTTTTCAAACATTTCAGAGAAGAGATATTCATATCTAATTTATTTATAATTAGTACATGTACAAGCTAAAAATGAAAATAAAAAGGGGGCTGTTGAAAGTCATGGAAACCATGGATATATTTCATCAAATAATATATACACTCATAAAAATTCAAATACATGTATTTCTTTAGTTTCCATTAACCATCTATCAGAATCTATAAATTGTATTTCTTTTTTTTAAATTACATCATTTTTTCTACATCCATGCATCCTATTTTTTCTTATTATGTAACTAGTGAAACAGGTGAGTCAACACATCATGACAAGTACCAGTAGCTTATTTAGTTTTTTTTTCCCTCATAAGAATCTCTGGATAAATGACCAGGCTTTGCAGAAAGAATCTGTTGTATTAATTAAAAATTAATTTTACAAATGCATTAAAAATCAACAAAAAGTTGTGAATGGAACCTTAATTTGACAAAATTAACTTTAAGATTTTCTATTAATTGTTAATTTTCTAAAAGCTTAATTTAGAGCAAGTTTATAGTTGTACAAACAAGGAGTCTGAATTATATTTGATATAATGACTTTTTCTTTCAATATCCATTTTAAATAAAAGGCAGTTGAATTGACCAAGGCAGTAGTTATCAAATGCTTGTCTAAGATAAATGTGGCAGTCTTGAAATGGTAAATAACTGCAGTCATCTACAAAGCCAATAATTCATGATAATTAACCCGACATTTAAAATCTAAAACATTTTTGATAATTTTTTTCTATACCAAAAACACTAAAAAGAATAACTATTCATTTTTTATCTCTATATTTTATTCTAGTATACAGTAGAAGTTAGTTATTGAACTTATAATTAAGCATTACTTAGCTGCCTCATAAAAGTTTCAATGTTCTTAAAATTACTACCATGTTTATAAATGTTTGGTTTACCACATATGAGTAATGATAATTCATATTTTCTAAAAACTGAAGATTTCCAATCTTGAAAATACTGGAGTAAAATTTAACTGAAAATAAGTATTATAGCTGAAAACATGATTCTCAAAAAAGTTTCCTAATGCCTCCAAATGTGGAAATAAATAGGGAAGAGAATAACTGCACTTATTGATATAATTGTTAAAGTATACAAAATATTTTTTTTTTTCTTCTTTTTTAATTTTCCTTTATAAATAATTTTCAAATAATTACCAAACTTCTCTTCAAATATTTGATTGATTGAACAAATGATAGCAGTATATTCAGGTTTTACTGCAGTTCATTACAGCCTAACACAAGTATGGTAATGACACTGTCTACAGTATCTTAGATGATATAAATCAGTGATATATCCAACTACTTGAGGATAAAATAAACAATTTAAGTTACCTTATGTTAACATATATAATGGTATATTAAATATTTAGTTTTTAATAAGCAGCTAAGTTGAAAAAAATAAAAACCCACAATCAGAATCATCCAGTGTTTTAATACAGAAATACAGAAAGACATATCTACTTATAAATTTATACTTCAAGAAATGGTGTTAAGATCCATATAACATCCATGGTTATAACATGAACTGTTTACATTTATTTATCTAATTTTTTGTACACTGTTATTCAATATTTGATTTTCAAACTTGACTTATTTTCATAATATAAAATAAAAGGATGGAAGTTCAATCCAAGTGCCATTATCCTGTAAGCCAAAAAATGACAATTCCAAAAGAGTTATCTCCCTTTACATGAAATTTTAATAGATCAATTACAACTAAGAATCTGTATATTATCCAAAATTTTGAAAACATGATGATCTCTATACATGCATGTGTATTTAGTGCTCAGTTAAAAGGTGGTCTTAGGAAACAAAACAACAAGCATAAATACAAGACACAAGACAAAGGGATGATGGTAGGACCTAAGATAGAAGGAAACCATTAGAGACAAGGCACAAAAATGGTGACAGGGGATAGCGGACTTTCACAATAAATACTGTTTGACTGTCTAAAATAATGCAGAGAAAAAGAAACAAATGTCTTTACTTTCATCCTGCACAATCATATTTGTCAACAGATAGTACTCTGTAATAATGTCAAGGTGAGAGCTCAGGTCAGTACAAATTAATCAGAACTGATTGAGCATTGCAGTATTCCTAGCATTAGGAATTGAGCAACACCAAGTACTTTCTTGTCAGGATTACATTTTAAATTCAAACATTGGCAAATACTTTTAGCTTGGCTAAAACACTTCCAAAATATAGGAAAAAAATGTTACCAAAAAAAAAAAAAAAAAAAAAAAAAAAAACTTTTAATTGACACAGAAAAATGGAAAACAGAAATAGTAAGGATGCAGAAAAAAATAAGTAACATTTCACATAGTATGGAGTTTGATGACCATCTTATTCTGTGAAACTGGTTTTTTTAGAGCAGGTTCCTTAGTTGCTTAGTGGTCTAATGTGCACACCTACAAATCACAGTGCCTATCTACTTAGGTTTAAATCCTCCTTTGGCAGATCCTAGTGTGAGAAAGTTTACAGTTCTCTTGCCAAAGGTCTGTTGTTTTCTCTGGGCACTCCTGTTTTCATCACCATCTCCGAACTGACTACTTTGATATAAATGAAAGAATTTTGATGGGCATTAAACACCATTATCCTACTCCTTTTTAGAAGCACCATTTTACAGCTTTTTTGTGGTAACAATGGTTACACAAATATTTGCAAAAACGTTATTTGAATTTGGAACATGAAGGGAAGAAATAATGTTTTAATTTTTTCTGAATTGGACAGAAATCAGCATTCACATTCTTTTCAGAAAATTACAAAAATCTGGGCACATAACACTAAAGGTGACTGATTGGCTAATTTTAGGTGACAATTCACAACTAAAATCTGTGACTATAAGATGCAGACAAAAGAATATTTAGGTAAGCAACAAGACACAAGTGTGGTGCAGAAGAATAATAATGAATTTTAAGACACAGTGGTAGTGATAAGACACAAGCAGGAGAAAAATGGTAAGACACAAGACATAAAATGGTGTTAAAATACAAACAAAAAGGATAATTTCAATATTTTAGCAAAAAGGTTGAGAATTACAGTTAAAATCTATAAGTTTTAGCTCTGCCATTACACAGCAAGTTATTTTTATTTTAAAATTTGTTATAGTCATCTATAAAACAATTTTTTTGTAATTTGGCCACAGTAGCCAAGTGGTCAAAACCACTGGTTTACAAACCACTGCACTTATCAATGCCTACTATAGGTTTGAATCCTTGGACTCTGGCAGATTCTAGTAAGAAAGTTTGACAGTTGACTTAAAGATGGTTGACTGTTGGCATTGGTTTTCTCCACCATTCCAAATCTAGTCATCTCAACATACTGTAATCATACTAATTTTAATGTGTACTTATTTTAGCACAATTTACATTCCTGACTGATTCGCGTGAATTTAAATCAACACAAAACAAATTTTAATAAACAGACTATAAGACATACTTGTTTTAGAAGTGTATTTAAATTAGTGCTACTGTCTAAAGTGAAAATCACTAAAATTAGTATGCTAACAGTATGTGAGAGAATCTTTTCAAAAAATCATGCACACCGTGTTTGTTGGTGTAACATAACAGGCTTTCCAGAAAGAAAGATATATCTTGTTTGTTGGTGTTCCTGCAACAATCTCCAAAGAGCCAGATGTACTTACAAAGACTTGGAATTTGCAGGTATGTTTTTACTTATTGGTATCAAAGAACCTCTATGATTTCTCAGCTAAAAACAGAAAAAAGAAACATGATTAGATAATAAAATTAAATATTTTGCATACCACAATGTTTATTTGTTAAATAATCATTGGATTACTACATGAATACTATTTTGTTTAAAAATCATCTGCCCTTAACAAAAAAAAAAAAAAAAAAAAATGAGTTAATAAATAAATTATTCTAGGTACTGTCCCTTATTGGCTTGGTTGATGAACTAATGTCTAGACAATTAGGAGAGCAGTTCCCCTTGGGAGAGGTTCATATATAGATTAATAATACAAAACATACCAACTTTCTTCATACTTGCAGTAGAAGCTCAGGTTTAAAGTTAAAATTTCTACCACTGTTGTAATTATCTAGTCTACATGTATTTGTAAATATTTTACACAACCACCATTAGTTTGTATATTTAGTGTATAATATACCTTTTTTTTTTTTTTTTTGGGGGGGGGGGTTTACTGGTAGATTACCCATATTTGCCTACATTCAGGAAAATATTATATAGAACATGCAATACTACATAGAAAACAATGTTGTTCTGACATGACCTGCTGGTTACTGGTATCTTGTAACTTAATTGTAAATGAATATGTATATATTACCTTTAACACTAGTGAGTTTTCTTTCAAATTAAAAGTTTCTTTAAGGAGTGTAACTATTTCTTCTCCACATGAATCATTATTAATTTCTATATATGAAATATTAGCAGGTGTATCAACTTCTGAAAAAGAAAATTATAATCTACTGAAATGTGCAATCATTGATATTGATAATTTTATTAATCTGATTGATTATTGGAGAAGCATCATTAAGGTCTAGTCTGCAGGATTGACTGATGAAAATATTTACTATTACCTGAGTAAAGGTAAATCTTTATTTAAAAAAGTATCTTTCAAAATGTGTATGTATGATTAAAAATATAAATTTTATCACACCAACATAACACAATCTTTATAGTATACTGATCTCATAAAGTTTTCTGGATTTAAATAACCATTTTGAAAGTTCCAGAGTCAAACTAAAGGCTGGATCTTTGTTTAAGATTTAATGATTTCCGCTAAATATAACTATTCCTTATAATGTAATTTATTTTATTTGAAATTATGTTTTTAAGCACGAGTCTATTTCTTCTTTTCATGATTTATGCATGCCTTTTTGTTGCTGTTATCTTATTTTTCACACGTTTTACATTTTACCTATGTTTGTCGAAATACAAGCTCTACAGAGATTGTTATCTGTTACAAATATTCAACATAAAATAATTATTGTATCTTGTAGGCGAATCATTCCATTCTCGAAAAATTTGTCATTTTGATCTTTCTAGCCAAATTATGAATGCGAATGAAAACGAATATCGATCTTTCTGACAACATGTCAATATTATTAAATTTGAAATAAAATATATTATAATGTGGGTCTGTTTACCAGGGATATCAAGTCTTTTTAGATCAATCCAAATCTTTCTCAAACCTGTGTCTGCCATCACTGTTTACTTTTACGTCAATTAGAGGCTTGTAATTCAGGTTCGTATGTTACAAACATTTAAATGATGTCAAAAGGAAAAACAAATGGAAAAACGATAGATGGTTTGATGAAAAATCGGATTTTCAAGAAATAAGATAAAATGAAATAAAATATAAAATAAAATGAAATGAAATGAAATGAAATGAAATGAAATGAAATGACATAACATAACATAACATAACATAACATAACATAACATAACATAACATAACATAACATAACATAACATAACATTACATAACATAACATAACATAACATAACATAACATAACATAACATAACATAACATAACAAAGAATAAAATAAAATAAAATAAAATAAAATGAAATAAAATATATTTTACTAGATGCTTCATAAGTTAAAAGACATAAAACTTACGTATGTTTTCTACTAAAGTTTAATATTTTGTGATGCGTCAAGCATATGTGATTGTGGTGTTTTCCGAAAAAATAACGCCCGAAAAGTGCGTACGTTCTTTTACTGGATTAAACCATTTGGGTGTCTTGAACTCGTACACTTGGTTATTTTGAAGTAAGATGATGAAAGTAGAAAATAGCTAAATTCACAGTGTACAGTCACGACTGCTTCAGTCTTTAAAATGGATTTAGTAAAGATAATTATGGTTTCCAATGATGAATTCCGATTTTTATTTAGCTAAGTGTACGTTATCACGTGATGAACTATGTGTTTTTTTTTTGTTGTTTTTTTTTTTTTTTTTTTTTTTTTTTTTTTTTTTTTTTTTTTGAAGATTCTAGCAGCAATGAAATATACCTTTATATTATTTGCATTTAAAACGGACTTATTATTCTGGTTAGTGTGCACAGTGAAGGAAAGTCTAATTGCGTTATAAATATCATAATGACCGACCAGATTTTCAATTAAACCGGAGATAATTAATAAATAAATAAATAAATAAATAAATAAATCTTTTCATCTCCGGGTTAATTAAAATCTGGCCGATCAATATATTTATAACGCTATTAGACTTTCCTTCATTGTACATAATAACCAAAATGAGTAAACTAATGTCCATGTTTCAATTAATTCCCTAGTTCTAAGCATTATGTCCAATTTTCCCAATAAATATAAAATAATAAACAACTTAGAATGCAGAAATTATCTTTTTGGTTGCACAATTTGATTTTAAAGCTACATTTAAATCGCAACTTTACAGATATAATTAATCTGAAGATTTAAAAAAACTTATAAATTAGCTTTGATGAAAAATAAACTCAACTCAAATTATCATAATTTGCTTTTTATATTACCATCACATTTATTTTATTTTCATTTTTTTTGTCAAATATTTTGCCAGAAGTTGATTAATTGCCTTGAACATATCTCACAAGAGGTTTTAACGTGGGGCCTTTTCCAAATGTTGATTGCAAAGCACTGAGTATGAATGCTGTATTAGTCTATAATACTACTAAAATCAACCACTTGTTCAGTGAGAAAACATATTGTGAGTGTTTGTTGCGATTCAGACAAGGAAGACTTACTGTAAATTTACCATCACAGGATAAGACAAAATGACAATATAAATTTATAAATTTATTTGTGACAAGGAAAAAATCAGTATAAATAAACAAAAAATACAGTTAAGCACACGGAGTGTCACGCACAGACATTGGAAAAAACAAACAAACAAATACAAGTTTGCTCACAGACAAAATGTCACAGGTCACAATCAAACATCGGAAAATAAACACACAAGTACATGTGTGCTCACAGACAAAAGGTCACAGGTCACACACAAACATCGAAAAACAAACACATTAATGCAGGTCTATATACAAATACACAGACAGAAGGTCAAAGGTCAAACAGGAACATCGGAAAACTAACAAACAAAAAGTCTAAACATGTGAAATTGGATATCCTCTTTAAAAATTACAAATTTATACAAAATATATGTAGTTAAATCTGGACTTAAAATGGGTTACAAGACGATTCACCTATTTATGAAGTTACATTAGTTAATTCCAACCTATAGCCTATTGATCTTATGCTTGTTTAATTTTACAAGAACGCATTGACAGTTGCTAATAAAAATTACACTAGAAAAGATGAATAAAAAACCCCTTAAAAGAAATTTGTTGTTAAGTTAGAAAAGAACACAGTAAAATTTTCTATTTAGTTTAAACTAAAAGATTACATAAAGCAGAAAAAATATGAAACTCCTAAAAGTATCTTCTGCCGAAATCAGTGTCTCCTTTAAAAAAAGTGGTTATCAATGACCCAGGCTTTCTTTCAAAAATGGTTGTCGCTGCTGGTGGAGTAAATTTCCGCGAGGGTATCCGTAACTCTGTAGGCAGTAATTTGTTCTGTCTGAAAATGTACCTTGTGTCAAAATTTTCAGTCGTCTCAATTTCTGAAATTTATTTAAAACTAAGTTTTGTTCCCTCGTGCAAAGCATTCCTTAGTTGGATTTGAATTCATATAATTTTCTAATATTTGGATGATTAACTTTTCTATTTATCAACAATTTTGGTTCCTAGTATCACTGATGAGGCATGGATTTGCACATATGGCACAGCAAAATTAATCAGGTATTCAAATATTTGAGGATAATAACAGGACCAAATGCTTTCCAGTTGGTTATAGCTAAATAATCCTGAAATGAAATACATTTCGGTATTCAATGTCAGTGTTTGCATCAGATAACAATATGTATAAAAGAAACAAACGAAATTGCAAGTTTGGACAATATTCGTCATCAGGGGGTAATGGGCTAAAGGAATTCAATTGTAGAGGAGTTCAACAAAGTTTACAGGGATTCAACGAAGTTCATGGGCCAAACCCTAATTACTTGTTAACAAAACTCTTAAAAAATCCATGTAAATCAAACCTAATGAAATAGTGATAATAGTAATATCAGTTTGAAAAATGCTTATTTGTAAATATAGTGCTAGAAATTGAGTTAATGCTCTGACGTTTTTCTCAAATAATTTTTCTTTCCCGTAATTCCAATTTTACTTCTGCCGTTTGTAAACGAAAACTACAGTTCTAATCCGGGGTCGAACTATAACAACTTATGTAAAGAATAACTGCATTGTAAATTAAGCGGCGGGCTTTTTATTTTATTTTACTTTATTTATTTATTTATTTATTTATTTATTTATTATTATTTTTAAGAAACTTCTTTGCAAGGCAAACTGAATAACGCGCGTTATCATTGGTTTGCCTGGCAAAGCTATGACATTTATAGTCTACTAACTGCCATTGCTATGGTGTTCAATAGTTACATTTACGTTTTATTTTTTATTTATTATTATTATTTATTTTTTTTATATCAATTTCAATTTTACCGCTTTCAAAGTCAAATGAGGCCAATTATTGAAAAAAAGCATTAAATAATGTTAGTATAGTACAACATAAAATAAACACATAACTCTCCAACTTTACGAAATATTTTATTGACTTTGTGTTTTAAAAATCTTAATTAATAAATCAGTTTAGTCACTTTAGGTAAAAACTTTACGAAATCATTAAAAATACTAATTTCCCTAAAATGATTCAATGCGGATGACGAACGAGTAAACAAACTGTAAGAGGATCGACACGAAAATGATATCTCACAATTAAAATTGCAATTCCAGAAATTTGAAGTTGTGAAGAAGCCAATAGTGAATCTATAATGATAACTTGTTTGGAAAGTCATAGTGCCTGCCAATATTATCCTCAGATTGTATGGAACTGACCACATGTTGCGGGTCCAGTTTGTGACCCAGTCAACCGCCCAACGGCTGATTCAGTGTTATGTCTGCTTGCTTTAATTTTTTGTAATTTAATTTTAGATGCTTTTAGTTGTGAAAGAAATTTAACATATATTTTTGAATTTAATTAATTAATTTTTCCCAGGTTTCTTGTTTGTTATGTAGCAGATATGCAGTAGTTATAAAGCTACTTAGAAAAGTAGCCACGATAGTGAATATTTATATGTAAAGTCTAATGATCATGTGATCAATGGTATTTATTGTCTCATAATTATCACTGGTCTCAAACATCTTTATAAAGTAAAGTTGCAAAGCAAATGCAAATATTGTAACTGCTATAACTGCTAAGGATAACATGTTTTTGGTATAGAGTCAAGAGGAAATAACATAAATTCGACATATTGTCAATTATAGAAATAGCATATAAATTGCAAATAATAAATAAAATTATAATAAATAAAATTATAATGAAAACATTTTTCTTAAATACAATGGATTTTGGAAACCATGTTTACAAAATACACACGAGATTACAATGACCCAAAACCATCCAGGATTTTAACGTTAATGTCTGGATTACAGTAAAGGGCCAGCTAAATTTCATCTTGATTTAGATTCGGTATCTTCAAGAGACTTTTCATGGTTGATTATTGCTTCAATGCCTTTTTGCATCTCACGAACTGCTTGTATCTCTGTCAGTCCCATACGATGTTTGTTTGATATATCGTAAACTTCAGTGTCACCCGGTGGGTACGGGTCTCCCCTGGAACCTACAACATCAATTATACATTAAAAATGGTATCTTTTTTCGCTATATGTGTGGTAAACCTTGCGTTTATTCCAATAATTATATTAATGTTGTAGTGTAAAGATTTAAAAATGTTATTTCAATTGTAAGGTACATCTAAGAGTTCTTTTTATTATTATAGAAGCTATATGTTGCTACCTCTCAGATTGTTTTCCAGTGAAAACTCATTAATCAGCCGTTATAAAATAGATTCTTATGCCAAAGTAACTCTGCTTTTTTGCCACGGACTAATAAACAACGACCAAGATACTTACCACATACTTTGAAATTACAACTAAAACACTTACCGCGTGCTTGTAGATTATATTTATTGCAGAAATCTATCACATAATCTGCTCCATTTTTGTTCTTTGCGTGCATGTTTGGGATCCTAATGTGAACACTCGCCCTCAAAGTTGTTCCGATATTATCCGGACTTGCCGTTATAAAACCATACTTTTGTATTGTTTCGAATTCAACATTACCTTTCTCTTCTATAGTTTTCACGGCCTTAAAAGAAACAACGCAGTTCAGAAGTTATGTTTTTTACATTTTGATCATAAATAAGTTTTTCATGATCATTTCGTAGATACCATAAACATGTTGGCTCAATGTTCATCAGTTTTTCTGATATGTACATGTTTAGAACCACTGGTTGTATAAGTAAGTGGAATAGGTCAACCCTATAAATGTAATTTTTCAAACATATCAAAGAGTATTATTTTTCATGATGTTCAATGTTAATTCAAAATCAAGAGTTAATAATCAAAGTTTCAAAAATAGGTATATCTTGTCTTGCAATCATACTGCAATCTGATTGATTACTGCATTACGGTTGACAATTCAAGAAATATTAATTTATTTTTTGAAATGTAATCTGTTATATTCATTATTCAAACACCTTATTCAACTTTCACTTATGATAAAGTCTATGCAGAAATAACTACGCATACCTTATGCCGAAAGCAAAACGGAAATAGATGCAGGTGGAAGGTAAATTTATGGTTGATGGTTTCCAAAAGACGAGGCCTCCAAATTCTGTCAAGTTGGTCACTACGGTTGCAAGTGTCACAAAGTTAATATTGAATGATCTTCATGTAATTTTGATATTGTTAAAATTTCAATACATGATATAAATGATTGTAGACCTTATAAATTATATTACGTTTATGGCAATTATGTTATGACAACTGGGTATACTATTATAAAGAAGTTTACATTATTGTAATAATATCCATACGGTGAATTTTGTGGGATTAAAATTAATCAGTATATATATATATATATATATATATATATATATATATATATATATATATATATATATATATATATATATATATATATATATATTGTGTGTGTGTGTAACTTCTCAATTTGAGCATTCATTTTTAACTTTTGCTTTTTGCAAGGCATTTCCGAAAAAAAACCAACACAATAATATGTACCCATCCAACAGTCTTTAATTCATATTGAGCAAATTTGTTTTTAAGATCTGATATAGTGTCTTATATAACTGTGAGTTGAGACACAAACTAATTGTTTATCGGATGAGGGAAACATGATGGATGTATTACTTCATTATGTACAGATGTTGCATTTTATACGCTCACACAATCCTTTACTATGGTGTTTTGACCCTTTAAAATGATTCAAATAAAGACATCATACATCTTTTTTACATGAAGGATCTTAAAAAATGTCTAATTATTTCCCAAATGATACTATTCTTATAAAATAAGAAATGAATTAAAAAAGAATACCGTTTCCTTTTATCTTTTATAGAAAATAGAATCTCTTGTATTGTGCTTTGTCTTTTTTGTACATCCTTACGCTTCGAAGGATTGTCAATATCAACAACACTAATGTATCTGTCAGGGACTTAAAAATGAAATAGAAAAAAGAGATAGATTGTTGTGACATTATAGTCAAAGCACCCCTTTCATTGCAAACTCACTGATAATAAAATTAAAATCGAATTAAGTTGCTTAAGGGAATCACCGGATCAACCGTAAAATACGGTTGCTAGTAAGTTCTTATTATTCCCCCTACTGTATGTTGCTTGGACTTATTCAAACAGTGATTTTTACCTAGCTTCCTTGAAGCTTAATAGTATAAAATAGCGAAAGGCATCATATTACCGTAACGAGCCGCTTGTAGACCTCGGCAAGATTCCCGCCATTTTGCATCGATATCAGTCTAATATGGTCTTCTTCATTGAGCCATGCTATAAACGTTTTATCAGTATTGTAATAAATGCCCCTTGCTTTTGGCCAATCCCTGTATCCCCCGTTTGCTTCCAGTTTTCTGTTAAATCGATAAATAATAAATATATTCTTTTATGATGATATTAAAGAGACCAATCAAATTTTGATATGTTCTATGAAGTAACAAATACTAGACTTTTTGTTTTCAACAATATTATATAATTACTATTTCTTTAACTTTTAAATTGTTTTTTTCTAATCTTCGCTTTTTAAAAGAAGTTTTTCACTTTTTCAAACATGAGATATTTCAGAAAATAAATAATTCCAAATTTTTTAATGTTCTTTTTATCTATTTAGCTATTTATAGTCCTCATTGACACTTCATTCGCTCCATCAGATGGCTTTTAATCTATAAAACTAGCAAGGACCGTACTATTTTATTCTTCTTGAAGCGTTTCGTGTTTTTTCCTGCAGCTAATCCTACGGAGAAGAATAAATGCATTTATGATTTGTTTTACAATACTGCTCAATGTAAAGTGTTATAAGTTAGGGGCGTCTCATCACCCACTATGGGATGTTCTTTGGTGTATTGCAAATTTTATTATGACCGAGTAGGCGAGAACTCAATCAAATGGAGATATTGAACTTTTTTGTCCTCATTCCCTTGTATACATCAAATTTCATGTTTTCATTATTTATTATTACTAACAAAGCAATATAACAATTAATAAACAAATAAACTAACTTGTTGTTCAAATTAAAGAGGTAATGTTGATCCACTAATTCTTGTATCTGTGAAGTCGAAAGTGATTCCAGTGGATAGTATTCTCCTTTAATTTCAATCGGCAATTGGTCAAAAACAATATTCATTTTTACTTCAATCTCTTGACGTTCCTATAACAAAAATATGGATTTAAAATCCATGCAATATAAATGGGAAAATGTGCTCTTTTTCAAATTATGTAAGTCAATAAATGTTATTTAGAGCCTAAAAATGTATATAAATTAGAACAAAATATGCAAGTGTCAGGAAAGGTAATTATTTATAGCCATTATTTATAATGGTTTACCGAGCTTTAATAATGTCAAGCTTTAAAAGATAAAATGTTGGATCATAATATTGCTAATAAGACTTTCAAAAAATTGAAAACACTAAGAGACCATTGGTTCTTGAGGTATAAAATTTTACAATCTTTTCTTATTAATACTAATGAAAGGTTAGTACTTGAAGCAACCGACACATTTTACTCCGGTGATTTGAAGTCTGAAATTGTTCAAATATTATTGATTCTTATATTGGTTTGCCATTTGCTGTCTTGTCTTATTTTTCTGTTTCTATCATTTGTTTGTTCTGTGCCTTTTGTTTATCATGCGTTGGCTTTTGCTAAGTACTATTTTTAAGTTACAGTTTTTTATTTCTATTTTTAATGTTCTGATAACCGTAGCTCATAAAGACGAATCATGGAAAACTGAAGGCACAGAAGCCGTATAAATTGTTCCGCTAAACCTCATCGTGCAAACAACAACAAAAGCACCAATATCCGAGAGGTAATTACAATTTGATTCATAATCAAGTAAATTCTTAAAAATAAGCCTAAAACATTCCACTTACAGGCCATTTTTACTCGCACTATTTTAGCAGTATGCAACACCTGCATGGAAATCAAATTGGTATTAAAATAGTTTTATCGTTTTAATAACAAAAAATAATTATTTTATTTTATTTTTTATCGAATTTTAATTTTCGACTGTCAGATATGATTCATTATTTGCGCTTTTTAATGATAATAAAACGAAGCATAAATTATTACTTTGGCTGTTATGAATAATGATAAAGTAATTTTTTCCAATTTTAATAACTCGCCTTGAAGCATTTTTAAAAAAGGTATAAATAATTATAAAGAATATTTATCATTTTTTGATTTTTTTATTTTCCATATGGCAGACATAAAAATTACTATAACTTTAATCGAAGATCAAGCTGTTTCAGACAAAATGAATATGTTTTGAACTTTGATAGACGATGCTTTGTAAAGCTTTGTACTGTTTTTTGCACAAATCGCAAATATAATATGCAAGGAATGTTCTGCAGCGATGAAAGACCAAAACCCACTATGCCGCAATTTGATTTTCAAGATATGTTAGAGGCATAAAAGACAATTTTGATGAAGAAAAAAATATTTACTCTGTAATCGATGTGTGTTGGAGGGTCCAAACTATTGGCATCATGATAGCTGGGTGAGGCAAAATTCCACAATCCATTCAACAAATATCGGGACATTAATTGTGATTGTTTGCGTAAAATACTTCTCCCTATTCTAATACAAGTTTCTTGGTTTTAGTAAAGTGAAAGTTCAAGAAAAAATTGTTTGAAGAAAGCTTATTGATTCTTAAACTGGGTATAAATTTTAACTATTTCGATAATGGTTTTCCGTGCTAGCCAAGTATCATGGAATGAGGAAATTATCTCTGTTAAATATTACAGAACTTATTCATTTAAACACGCGAATTTCCACCAGAGAATTGCGGCCAGGTGCACCGGAAGGCAAACTATCTCCTATCTTGCTACATGCAAACATAATTTAAAATGAAAGGAATATGGAACTATGAGAAGCCAATTATATTTAAGATAAGTTTGGATACAGTGACTTTATATTTATAAACATTTTTGTCTGAAATATTGAAAATGTTTGCATAAAGAGTATAGTTATGTATTGAAGGAATTCAAAGATATATAAGACCTTATGTATTGGTATAAAAGATAAGATTATCAAGTCCAATCATTGCTAAACTTCCAAACTTTGGATGAGGCATTAATTTTCAAATATGTTATCATGAACGTAAAGTCTTTGACATTCTCTTTCATTGAAGCAAACCTTAAGTGCATTATAAGCATAGAAATACCTTTAAGGTTATCAGTGGATTAAATGAATATCCTTTTACACTTCTAGCAATCCTGACCCGTGTGGTTTCTACATATTTTCCTGTAGGATCAAGATCTCGAAGTCCAATGTCGTCGAAATTGCCAAAATCACACCTTGGGTGATTAATCTCTTTTACGCCGTGGTAATCTTTTATAACAGGATCGAAAAACTCTTTAAATGTTTTATATGCATCTGGATCGCATGCAAATAAACCAAACCAGCTTGTTTCCACAAGAACGCCTTTAAAAGAACGTTAGTCGAAAAAAATTAGTTTTCTTAGATGTCTAAAGGACAACATAGACATGAATCAAATACGATACACTTCTTACGACAGAAAAAACAGACATCAAGATCCTAAAAGTATAACACAGGCCTTTGCGAATTATTATACGGACATTAATAAGATGAAAAAAAGAAGACTCATATAATAACTTTGAAAAGGAAACCAACACTATCTACACGGAAATTCTTAAGGTGAGATCATTCATATAATGAAAAGCTCCTGGACACGACAGAATTTAGACAAAACATTTGCAACACGCTCCAGATATTATATCTAAAGTACTGACGGAGTTATTTAATATGATTACAAATATGAAGGCATTCTTTTAAACTTGGAAGGGGGACTTGTGTCTGTTTTTATATATGGTAACAAAAAAAATTACTGAGTGATAAGTATTGCTACCAACAAATTAAAAAGTATTTGAAAATCTACTTATATTCCGTTTGTTAAAAAAACTTAATGTTCACCTCTCTTCACCCCAACAGCAGGGATTTCAGAGTGGCCTTAGTGTTTAATTGCGTCATTTAATGCATTATTAAATGAATCAATTAATCACAACTTAGAATTAGGCAGAAACGTGAATGTTGCATTACTCGACACAGTAAAGACATTTTTACACTGTCTGGAAGAAATGTTTGATGGCGAATCTGTACATTTTTGGAGTGCAAGGTAAACTTCTTTACCTTATTGATGAATTACATATTATTGCTAGTTATGCTGTTATTGTTAACACCGTGCAATAGGAAGAGTTACCTGTAAAGCAAGTAGATATACCGTGAACCTTCCTTAATCTAGTAGTTATTGATGAGCTTATGTACCAGTTATTCTCATGTGGTTTAGGGCTTACTTTTCTAACAAAGGGAACCTTTTAAAGCTTGCAAAGTTATATAAATCAAACTACACAAAATTACAAACATTTCAGCACTTCATGGTTAAACAAATAAAGAGTTTCACACCTTACACGTTCTGATATGTGTGAGAGCATGCTAGGTTTTTATAAATTGGATGTAGAAATTAAACGTAAGAAATAAACGATTTTACCTAAATTGTGTAATCTAGGAATTTATATCAGACTAGAAATCCAAGCATTCGTTTAGCTGGATTTAGATTCATATAATTTTGGAACTTTGGATTCATAAGTATTCAATTGTTTTGCTTGTTTTTATATCAGACTTTTTGGCCCTTAGTGTCACTGTAGAGGAATGAATTTCCGAAATGTGCACATATGGCACATCAAAATTTAACAAATAATTTTAAACTATACATATAAATGAAACTTTCAATATATATAAAACAGCTAGTAATGATTTCAAGTTCATTTTTCATCTAACAGTTTATACAACACACACACACACACACACACACACACACACACATATGAAAAATACATATAAGCGCTGTCTTAACACAAGTCTGAAGGTAAATAAAATTTATCACATAAATCGCGATGTTCATCTTTTGCAAATAAAAATAATTCAAATTTTGTTTCAGCAATAAAATAACATTATTTTGAAATTTTGATTTCTTGGACACGTAATAAAAAACTTTGGGTGAGGGGTTGACTCTTGTAGAATACCCATTTAATCACAACAGCGATAAAAGCTGAACAAGATGCAACAGTATCAAGTATCAATTGTTTATTTGTGTTTTATGATAAATCTTATGCCTTTAAATCATAAGTTTTTAATGTTAAGAGTGTCGTTTTGCTTTTCGCTTTATTGAATTGTATTGTTTGCTTGTTGTTAAAATTAGTTTGCTTTGAATTTTACAAAACACTTCAACTATGAAATTTTATAAACTTTTCCATCGGTTCTAAAAGTTTTCTCTACTTATGTCTAAGCTAAAGAAACAAACCTGATCGGATACAATCACCCAATGTTCCACCGTAACAAGTCCTTTTGTCTTTCAATGTTTTATATACGGTTTCAGTAAGATGCTTCGTCAAAACTGTCGAATGAGTGCTGTTTTTGAAAACTCCATATAGGAACTCTGTATCATCAGTACTGTCATTATTTTTCGACATTTTATCAGACTTTTACAAAGGCATGAAATAATACTTGCAAAGAATATATTTAATTTTTATTGCAGATCCCTATTGGATCATTGCCAGTAGGCTGTAAAAGCTGTAAATTAAAAAAAGTACTACCGTCAAATAAAAATTTAATGCTTTTGTCAATTTTTCTTTAAAAAATTGGTGTATATATACATCAACCAATGGACGTAGAGAATAATTTTTGGAAACATGCATTTGACATTCAGACGTATTAGGGCATGACGCTCACTCAAACCTAAATGCAATTAATTATTTAAAGCCTCATTTTAAACTAAAAACTATTAACATCACAGTAAAGTAATAAATAAAAAGACTATATAATCCATGATAAAAATTATATTTTACAGAACATTTTTGCCCGAAGAAAAATGAACATATGTGACTTTGACTTATAAATCCGTATTTTAACATTTGATACACGCATATGTTATGCTGCCGCACTGTCTATTCGACCGGCACAGTGTTGTATACTGAAAACTACAGATTGTTAACTGTGCCTATCTATCATATATTGTTTTTATAGCGTCATAGTGTTGAGTGTCTTTCTGTCACATATTACCAGGTATTTTGACGCTAGGTGGAGTGTCAGGACGATAATTCCATTACAAGTATAGCTAAATAAGAAAAATGTCTAGTTTTACTCGTTTATAGTCATTTTCCTAGTAGTTATGTTTCTTTGACCGAAAAAACACGTCTTTTTTAACGTTTACTGATTAAAAATAAAATATTGGTTTTGTGTTTTTCATTTGATTCTAGTCAAAAATGCATAAATACTGAATATAAATATTGGACGTTCAAAATGATATTGTTAACTTAAAATAATAAATTTTAAACAGTAATATTATGATTTCATCGCTGTCTCAAAATAAAGTATTTTTATTATTTTTGATTTTTTGTGAAAAGTGTTTTGAAAAACATGGAAAGGAGTATATGTTGAACAATGATTCCTTTTTGATTTTTTTAGCAAGCCAGTAGGTTTATTTAATATTAATTAGCAATTTATACAAAAATTTCCTTTTACTTATTCTATGATATGAAGATGATCAAAATGAAAAATGAAAGTTTTTGCCACATGGTATATACAAAATGTCTCATGCTCAATTTAAATTCCACGATCCGTATTACAAATAAATAGATATTGTTTTAGTATGGCATTTATCGTTGATTATATCCTTTGTCAGTGATAAAATTTTTAAGATTATAGTACTTTTGCTCACACACTCTGCTCAGAGAGCCTAACACTTGGAATTTTCCGAAAGTTATTTTTCTAATTCTTTGTTATAAAATAGAAAATCTAATAATTATTATTGGTAAGAAAACGTCTTCATTGCAAATGTTCGTGGTATTCGCCATTTTAATATGAGAGAGAGAGAGAGAGAGAGAGAGAGAGAGGTTATCCGTAATAAGAAATAATCCCATGGGCCGTTCCGTGTGACTATTATTTCTGATTCTCTGAAGGCACTTTTGTGCTTATGCTAGTTATATTTAACATGTTTAACATGTTTATCCCATTTGTTATAACCTGTTTATCCCATTTGTTATAACTAGTGACTAGTTATTACATTGTCTGATTTGTACTTGCACGCAAGTAGGGAAACTGCCTGTTGCTTGATAACTGAATAACTCGTTTCTTTTACTCCTTTTTGTTATTCTTATCCTGGCTAGGCAATAGGTGTGTTAGAAAGTGACTTGACTTTGTTCACAACACATGACTGTAACGCGATTTGAACCTTTGACTTTGGGATATGGCATTCGATTTGCAACCATTTGCTTGAAATATAGGAGAGACATTTTTATTGCACACACTAGGAAAAATATCTGTCTTTGTCATGTAAACAGTGCATACCTATATTTTTTTGATATTACAGGCGAGCACAAAAGCCCATGAGTCTATTGGTTTTTATTTCAATTTTATTTAAAATTACTATTGTAATATAAAAAAAACTTTCAGACTAAACATTTTAATCATATTTTAACTTATCGTCGATTTTTGCAAAAGAAAAAAAAAAAAAGAATTTAAACTTTAAAAAAAACCAAAAAAGTTTTAGACTGTTGATGTTGCACTTTCTTTTAAAACTAATTTGAATTTTACTTCCAATTTGCATGTGAGACAAAATAATTTCAAAACACATACATGTACTATTAATCTTGTAGGGCTTCCCGTCTTAAATATAGCGGTTTGGTGTGATTTAAGCATCAGTTTAGGACACCTTTTTGGTAATATGTAAGAAAGTTTTTTCCATAGGAAATTACGAATGCAAAAGAAAATAAAATGTTTGTATAAATTTTGTTATGACAGGACGCATAAACGTATAAACTTTGTTCTCGTTTGATCTCTACATATGCAAAGTCAAAATTAAAATGCCCAGAAATGCATAAAATATTAAAATTACTTAATTCGACATCTTTACTGCATGAACACTTCAACACATTTTTCAAAAAGAAAAATACCATAAAACTAATTAACATTATTCGATATTTCTTCAAGATGAACATAGAACAAAGTTTTGTTGTTGAATATATTTCAATACCATTTACCTTTTGACAAATTGGCATCTCTCTCTCTCTCTCTCTCTCTCTCTCTCTCTCTCTCTCTCTCTCTCTCTCTCCAAAATGCAATACCAGAAAAAAAATAAACAAACGTTATTCCTTTCTTTTGTAACTGACAATATTTCAAAAAAATAGTTCCTTTTTTTTTGCAATTACATTTTTTTTCGCTAATTAATTAGATAATAGAGTTAAGTTTTTATACTTTTGTCGTAACGAGAGAAAAGGTGTTTCTCACAAAAATACTTTCAATAATCACTCATCAAAATCGAATCGATAGAATGTATTTGGTAGTGCAACATTTATAATTTTTTCAAACTGTAGTTCACTAAACATGTGACAACACATAATCGAAAATTTAAATAGTATCAAATTCGCTATTTAAAGGTTTTAAATGTTGTTGTGGTGTTTAAGTAATGTTGTTTCAAGACGCATCAGCAATATTTTTCAGCTATTTACAACGAGAGCAAGGCTATTAATCTCTGGATTAATCTAACAAAATTCATGTATGCGTAAGGTTTGCAAGTGTGTATTATAGTCTGCCGTTTACTAGCACCAACTAGCGACATTTTTGAGGTCACAGTTACCGGGTTGGTATACTATAAAGAAGCATATCTATCCCCGAGTACATTATCCAGCCATCGGGTTAACCTGTCGACCCTCTGTCCAATTAATGCCAAGCGCCAGACGAGGACGCAGTATCTCAAATTTTGAAATTTTATGTATTACCCAGCCGGAGTTCAATACAAACATCACGCTCTTGAGTTGAATGCTCAATCAATGACCAACCGAATCGGTAAACGTAATTGTGGAGTGAAAATTGTATCTGTTTTTTGTCAATAAATGAGTGTTCTATACCAAACATAGTAGATACATGTGTCACATTCATTTGTTGTGCGTAACGATTATATGACTTGTTAGTTTTAATTTTTAAAAATATGACATGCAGATGCTCAAAATGGATGAATTTGTTTTAATTAGTTTTTTTCCCTTTTTATATACAAAAAGACACAGAGTGTCTGATATGGAAAATATTTATGATGAAATATACAAGTCCTCTAATATGGAACGCCGTTTTAAAGCTGCATTAAGTTTACCAATTTTCTGAATTTTTTTTGATTTTCTAAAAACATATTTTTTTAAAAATAGATATCTTCTAACCACGATCCGTGACATTCATTTTCTAAAATTTCATTTCTTTTAGCTGTAAATAAACGGAATCCTCTGACCGGTTGGTCAGAGTTCTACGATGTTAATTATGAGCTTGGAGCATGCGCACGGGTGTACAGAAAAGCCTAGAATCGAAAGTGAAACATGACAGATTGCATTAATTGTCCTTCATTAATATCCAGATGTATTCAAAATGGTGTTATTTATCCCTTACTAAGTCACAAATGACAAATTCAACGAAGTTCTGGTTTCATTTATCGTATTTCAACATTTTGAAAGTTGTGTTTAAATGACCGGGTTTTGACGTAACCATGTTCTAATATTAGATCCCAAATGCTGCATCTTGCTGGGTAAATACTATAATTTCTGTATTTATTCGAGCTTTTATCGTTGAACCAAATGTAACATTGTTAATTAGGAACATCATTATTAGATTAGCACCGTTTTAATTTTTTCTTTGGAAAACTTAATGCAGCTTTAACATACATGTATATTCAATTATTTAAACTTATCTTCCAATAATTGTAGCTAGGTTCAATTAATTACACCTAGGTCTAAGATAGGTTCTATTGAATTATACCTAGGTTCAAATATTTATACCTAGGAACAATTATTTGTTCCTAGGTCAATCGTTCCTAGGTATAATTCATTTGTACCTAGGTAAATAATTGAATATATGTTAAACGGCGTTCCATACTGGAATGCGCGCCCAATACATCAATTACACACAAAATAGAATCTTTGTATTACTTCATAGATATTGTTGTTTTTGGTAAGACATTTATCGTTAATAATATTCTTTGTCAGTGATTTTAATTCTTTACAGGTTATCATAATCTCTCTCTCTCTCTCTCTCTCTCTCTCTCTCTCTCTCTCTCTCTCTCTCTCTCATATAAACACGCACATACAATAAAACACTCCTCAGATAAGTCCACACATATAATTTACGACATTTATTATTCTAATTCATTATCAAAATTAGAAAATAATGGTTGACATTGGTAAAAGATAATCCGTTTTTAATTTCAATTTTTCTTGTGATTTCGTGTGTGTGTGTGTGTGTGTGTGTGTGTGTGAGAGAGAGAGAGAGAGAGAGAGAGAGAGAGAGAGAGAGAGAGAGAGAGAGAGAGAGAGAGAGAGAGAGAGAGAGACTGTTTCGTGCGACTGTTATTTCTGATAATAAAAAGCACTAAATGGTGTTTTGGTAGTAATAATTAACATTGTTATCAGCAAATTAGTAGCTAGTTATGTAAGTGTCTGATTTGTAATTGCACGCAAGTGGAGGGGGGCTTCTTGTCAATAAGTCAGCAGGTGTGTGAGAAAGTGACTTAACTAAGTTGTAACGCTATTCAAATCCTTTACTTTGTGATATTGCATTCGATTTCCACAAATTCCGTAAGATTTAGCAGAGATATCTTTATTACGCACACAAGAAAGAGCTTTTTGTATTCTTTATCATTAATAAGTTCATGCTTAAATATTCAATGTACCATTTTAGCCGTCTAAAATTTGAAATTTATTTAAAACTAAGGTTGTTCCCTAATGCAAAGCATTCCTTAGCTGGATTTGGATTTATTTAATTTTGGAACTTTTGAGTCTTAGTGTCACTGATGAGGAAAGAATTTCTCGAAATGGACGCATCTGGCGCATCAAAATTTAACTGGTATTTGTGTTATATATTTACTACCCCTGAGTGGGTTCCGCTGCTGGTAGAGTAATACTTCCCGAGGGTATCCATAACTCAGTAGGCAGTAATTTGTGCTGTCAGAAAATGTACCATTTAGCAAAATTTTCAGCCGTCTAAAATTTGAAATTATTTAAAACTAAGGTTTTTCCCTCATGCAAAGCATTCCTTAGCTGGATTTGGATTTATTTTATTTTGGAACATTTGATTCATTATTTTCATCTGTTTTGCCTATGTTTTTATCTATTAAACTTTTCGGTCTTAGTGTCACTGATGAGGAAAGAATTTCCAAAATGTGCACATCTGGTACATCAAAATTAACTGGTATTTGTGTTATATATTTATGACAGGTGCGCATAAAATCCCCTAAATCTATTGTTTTTTATTTCAATTTTATTCTAAATTACTATTATATATATAAAAAAACTTTCAGACTACAAAAATATATCATATTTTTACATGTATTTTGTTTATCATACCAGGCATTTTTTGGTCAAAATGATTTTCATTTAATACAAATAAGAATTCTTTTATAGTGTTATTACTTATCGGAAGTTGATTAAAAACATTATTTTTAGACTGTTAATATTGCACTCTGTGTGCAAAAAATAATTCGTGAAATTCCATTTCACTTTACATGTGAATCAAGGTTATTTCTTTTCAAAACATGTTCCCAGTAAGGCGTGTGTTTGAATCATCAATAAAGTGAATTTTTTGACAATGTTTTACAAAGTTTTTCTATTTCGAAAAATCAAATGCAAAAGGTAATAAACATTCACTTCTTATAACAAGAGTTGGTTATGAAAAAATACGAACAATATGTGAAAATGTAAACATTGTTCTCGATTGATCTCTAGTTAAGCAAAGTCAAAATACAGTATAAGCTTTGTATACGGGGCAGCATGGAGACTGAGCAAAAGTACACTTTATATGAGGACCACACCCATTAACTGGTAATCATACATTGTCAATATAATAAAAGTGAAATAAATTTCTAATTCCAATTCCCTCTTATCCTTTCTGTAATAAAATAAAATGCAAAATACAGATAAAATACAAATACAGCAAAGTATTCCTTCATAACAAATATAAACATATCCATCAATGCACATTCATTAACTAATAACTCTGTAAATAACAATGTTTAGGAAAATGCTATAAAATAGTTTTATTAAGTTTCTATTTCTGAAGCACTGGCTGTAAAATTATTAGCATGATTAAGAAACCTCTAATAATACTGTAATCAAAAAATATATTATTTATTTGAGCGCCATTCAAAGACCGGGTATTTGTAAAATTCAGTGCTTTCAATACGTCTTGGGTAAATTGGCTATACACATCATTTATTTATATTGCGTTGTGTCCTTGACTGCACAAGCTATCAACACGTTCTTGGTTTTTGTTTCAGTTCCAACTTATTGTATGAATTTGTTCATTGTAAAGCCTTAATTTAAAAATAAATCTCTGGAAAGTACGGCATTTACCATCATCAGGGTTTGTTTTCAATGAAAACACACACACACACACACACACACACACACACATGTACAAGCTGGCACATCATTTAAAAATACATCTTTGACTCATAGCAGTCAGCCTTATAATTCTTTTCTCTCGGTTTATTTTTATATTACCCAATAACTGACTTCATGCGTTTTAGTGTAACCATCTTGACCGAGATGATATATAACTTTTCAATAAATTAAATAAAATGTTTTATTTTCCTCAAATAGACGAGGAGTCCTCGATGTGTTGAAAATTTTCAACAAAAACTTTATAACAATGGTCAATGGTTGAATATCTATCCAGTGAATTTTGAGTGTGTTTAAAAAATTGCAGATTGACAAGCTAAGAACTCGATTTTTTTTACTTATCGTAACCTTTAGCGATTGACAAATGTTTAAATTCTTGGTCTACATTTTCTCTTTTACCTTCCTACCTGATATTTTAATCTATAAAATGTTTTGTCATGCCAAGGTGTTTGTAGCAGCTGTTGAAATTTAATATATAAATTTAATCATAGTTTTTGTGACTTTGATATGGAGACAGATGATTATTAATTTTCTCTTTCAATCTAACAATCTCATACAGATACGCAGTAGCGGATCTAGAAGTTTCTATCAGCCATATATGAGATATTTTACGTCTCTTTAAACTCATTCAACATGTAACTGAAAGGCCAAATAGTATATTGGTCTTTAAGGCAATCTTTAAGCCAAGCTTATGTTAAGAGGCTTTAAAAGGACATAATATATTACTCATAAAGGATCTTTCAATTTCCCTCAAGTCTGAATAAATAAAAGTCTTTCTAGTTAAATGTCATATTATAAATTTTTGAATTTTCTGAATGAAATATTCACAAATTTATAATATGAAACTTTTTAATATTTCGTTCAGTAAATTCAAAAATCCACCTAAGCTTATTGCAGCTTTTCACCACAGAAAATGTAAAAGGTGCAGTTAAAAAAAATTTTTTTTTGCAAAACTAAATAGTTTGAAATTACTTAAATGGATAAATACTTGTTATATCACGGGCAAATTATATGGAAAAAAAAAACTATAACCATACCACAAAATTGTATTATAAGCGGTTCCAATATTGTTTTTACTTTACTATTTTATATTTTAATAGTAATTATCAAACTTGTTAGTTGTCATGGAAAATGTGAAAATCGAGGTTAGTCTCTCTTCACCATTTTAGGTTCATTTGAATTTTCATATTTATTCAAATAACACACACACACACGCACACACACACCACACACACACACACACACACACACACATATATATATATATATATATATATATATATATATATATATATATATATATATATATATATATATATATATATATATATAATACAAATTATAATTAATTTATTGCTAATCAAAACTATGCTAAATAATTTTACTTAGCACGAGGTCGTAATTCCATTTTCCTAGAAGTAAACATGAAATGTTTGGCCTCGGGTAATTTGTAACCGGTGTCTTTCGTGCAATAAATCAAACTGTTGTCACACTTGTGAAAGAAATTTAAGTTGAAAGTTAATATCTGGTAAAAAATTAAGTGGACTCTGGTGAAGTGTAAGTAAATATGGATCGATCTAGCTGTAACGTTTCAAATTTACTAAATATACTTGAACTGTTAAATTCGAATTTTTAGATTTCGGTATGCTTATATATATTTCTTTTTTCAGATCAATCTGTATGTACTTATTTGCAAGTACATAAAATGAGGCGTTTCCCTTCTTTGAAAATGGTTATCAAATTGTTCTTCTCAAAAAGATTTAAAATATGTATAATATTTTTCTAATCAATGCAAATTCAGTGTCAAAAAAGGTAAAATGAAACGGAACACATGATGTAATGCGTGTAATACTTTATATCTAGGTCTGAACATGACAAATGTTTTAAACAATGAGAAAATAAATTTCTATATCCGTAATTTTCATCTTGGTACAATTTACCTAAACTTAAACATTGACGTAATAGAATCATATGGCAATAAGTTAGAAATTACAAGAGTTGCCTCGATCTTTTATCCTTGGGGCCTCGGTGGCCGAGTGGTTCAAAGCGCGAGCTCACCGCCTGGGTTCGAATCCCACTCGGGACAGATCTTAGTGTGAGAAAGTTTGTCAGTTCGCTTGCCGAAGATCGGTGGTTTTCTCCGGGCACTCCGGTTTCCTCAAACATTCCAGAACTGACCGCCTCGAAATAAGTGAAAGATTCTTGACTGGGGCGTAAAACACCATTACTCCACTCCACTCTATTCGATCTTTTATCCGCTTTTCCCGTCAATCTTAAATAACTTTATACAACATCATACTTATACCATGTTTGTGGTCTATTTATTAAAACGTCAAATTCTTAGTTAAAACAAATTCACGTCACCCATTACCTTAGGTAGTGTGTAGTGTGAAAGTGAGTATAAAATTAGTCATTATAAAAGTTTGACGTGTATAAATTATCGCTTTTTTGATTATTGTAAAATAATAAAAAGGTAAAAATCTAAAATCTTATTATTTCATTTCAGTACTTGATATAGAATGAACAAGCAAGCTATATTTTTGTTTGGAGGTGAGTTGACAAATTCTTATTGAAAACAATTTTTTTAAAAAATAAATCTTATTTACATTGTTATCTTGTCAGAACGCCATTGAACAAAAGTTTACAATAAGTAATTCGCTTTTTTTTTTTACTTCTGCCACGTGCTTCTTTAGAATTTTTTTATGAAATAGTGCACTCAAAAGTAGCAAGTGACAAAACTGGTAATTGTTATTTGCAAATTTTGAATGAATTACATTGTATGTGTATTTAGGTATTTTACTTCATTATAACGGCAAATGTCTAAAAACACACAAAATAATAATAATAATAATAATAATAATAATAATATCTAGAGATTGTAACTGGGATACCAGTTACGTATGATTCCCTACCATCCATAATCTATATATTGTCTAAAATATACACCTGCTGATGGACTGATCTCGAGATGGATCGATAGTATCCATTATTAGTAATCGAAAGCTAACTAAGAGAAAGGGCGGAAGACAAGTAAATTTAAAGTTAACATCGAATTGTACAATTATAATTCGAGTAGTATTCATTTTTATATATATTTTCATTCCCTCATACCCCATTGTTGCAACAACGTTTTTTGTTAAAAGAAACCAATTGATCACGGGAGTCCGAATCTGCATGTTTAAATTTATAATTTTTTTTAAATGTATGTAAATTTTACAAGTTCAATAGATCAGAATCATGCGTTCTGTCTTCTAACATAGACCCTATCCATTAATTTGGCAATTACAATTAGCTGGTGTATTTTGATTGGACAAGTATTCAACTTTGATTGATAGCAAATCTATTTCACAAACTGTGAGGTGTTTAACCAACAAATTTGATTGACGTGTGTCATGTCTGTGAAGTAGCCATAACCTACATATTTAATTTAATGGATAATTGACAAAGAGATTAAAGCAATTATACATATCAAAACATGTAATAATGCTATTAAATTTGTTTACAATTCTTTGAATAGGAATTTAATCCTGTAAAATTGCCTTAAGAAATGAAATCAAGTATGCCATAAGATAGTGTTTCTTGACTGAGGGTGGGTGTTAAGAATTCTGGCTTCCCACCCCTACCTTCTCTTGAAAAGGATTTCCTGGAGGTTTTTATCACTCTTTTCAAAAGTCCATAATGAACAAGAAAATATACAGATGAGTGGAAGGAATTTTAACTATTTAAAAGCTATACATGTACATAGCACCACCCACAGTGGGAAATGACCTTAGATGCTCTTTATTAATATCACTCTATTCAACTTTTCTTAAGGAACCAGAAAATACATAAATTAGGGGTGGGGATTTCAAAAGTTTAAAATTAACTTAGCACCACCCAGCCCTACCCATCAGTGGGAAAGGACCTTAGGTGTCTTTGATTAGTGTCATTCTTTTCATTTTATCATTAAGAACCAGAAAATATATACTTTAGGGGTGGGGATATCAACAGTAAAAGTTATCACAAAGCCATATTTTCAACAGTTTAAAAGTTATGACAAAGCCCTATATATGGTTTTATAGCACACCGCAAAGTGTTTAAGGAAAAATTAGTGATTTTTGTTTTTAAGACCCCATCTTCCTGTCCCTCCCCCAATAAATACCCATGGATGTAAAAACTTTAATGGTGCAGGAACCTATCCTAAAATTTTGAACGAGATTGAATGATGCGTTTAACTTGTTTGGCAGTGCTGATAAAAATTTGATATATTTTTAACAATTTAATACATAGTAACTGAGAATTTATTAAGAACAAATTCTGTATGTGAGAAAGAGGTTAGTCACTTAATTAACATGTAGTTCATTAACATTCAATCATTTTTGTTTAGTGCTTAACTTTATACATTAATTCAGATTACCCATTTTTATCAGGCGCTCATATATCTGAGAAACTGAATAAGAAAGAAGAAGATTCTGTAAGAGTTATCTCTCTTTGTACGTATTGGACAGAAAGATGTTTGGTATTAAATTATGCAATTAACACGCATCGACCGCTGAGCCGTCGAGATAGAAAAAAATTTGATCATCTATCCATATCTACCAAGATAGCAGATTGTTGGTACCAAATTTCATCGAAACCCATCATACCGTTTTCGAGTTCTGCACCGGACAATTTTAGTTCTGCACCGGACGATTTTAAGGAAAAAAAACTATAAAAATAATAATAATAACTAGAGATTGTAACTGGGATACCAGTTACGTATGATTCCCCACCATCCATAATCTATATATTGTCTAAAATATACACCTGCTGATGGACTGATCTCGAGATGGATTGATAGTATCCATTACTAGTAATCGAAAGCTGACTAAGAGAAAGGGCGGAAGACAAGTAAATTTAAAGTTAACATCGAATTGTACAATTATAATTCGAGCAGTATTCATTTTAATATATATTTTCATTCCCTCATACCCCATTGTTGCAACAACGTTTTTTGTTAAAAGAAATCAATTGATCACGGGAGTCCGAATCTGCATGTATAAATTTATAATTCGAAATGTATGTAAATTATACAAGTTTAATAGATCAGAATCATGCGTTCTGTCTTCTGACATAGGTCCTATCCATTAAATTGGCAATTCTATTAGCTGGTGTATTTTGATTGGACAGGTATTCAACTTTGATTGATAGCAAATCTATTTCACGAACTGTGAGGTGTTTAACCAACAAATTTGATTGACGTGTGTCATGACTGTGAAGTAGCCATAACCTACATATTAATGGATAATTGACAAAGAGATTAAAGCAATTATCCATATCAAAACATGCAATAATGCTATTGAATTTGTTTACAATTCTTTGAATAGGAATTTAATCCTGTAAACTTGCCTTAAGAAATGAAATCAAGTATGCCATAAGATAGTGTTTCTTGACTGAGGGTGGGTGTTAAGAATTCTGGCTTCCCACCCCTACCCTCTCTTGAAAATGATTTCCTGAAGGTTTTTATCACTCTTTTCAAAAGTCAATAATGAACAAAAAAAATATACAGATGAGTGGAAAGGATTTTAACTATTTAAAAGCTATACATATACTTAGCACCACCCACAGTGGGAAATGACCTTAGGTGCCCTTTATTAATATCACTCTATTCAACTTTTCATAAGGAACCAGAAAAATATTAGTACATAAATTAGGGGTGGGGATTTCAATAGTTTAAAATTAACTTAGCACCACCCAGCCCTACCCTTCAGTGGGAAAGGACCTTAGGTGTCTTTGATTAGTGTCATTCTTTTCATTTTATCGTTAGGAACCAGAAAATATATACTTTAGGGATGGGGATCTCATTAGTTTATGAGTTATGACAAAGCCCTATATATGGTTTTATAGCACACCGCAAAGTGTTTAAGAAAAAATTGGTGATTTTTGTTTTTAAGACCCCATCTTCCTGTCCCTCACCCAATAAATACCCATGGATGTAAAACTTTAATGGTGCAGGAACCTATCCTAAAATTTTGAACGAGATTGAATGATGCGTTTAACTTGTTTGGCAGTGCTGATAAAAATTTGATATATTTTTAACAATTTAATACATAGTAACTGAGAATTTATTAAGAACAAATTATGTATGTGAGAAAGAGGTTAGTCACTTTATTAACATGTAGTTCATTAACATTCAATCATTTTTGTTTAGTGCTAAACTGTATACATTAATTCAGATTACCCATTTTTAACGGGCCCTCATATATCTGAGAAACTGAATAAGAAAGAAGAAGAAGATTCTGTAAGAGTTATCTATCTTTGTACGTATTGGACAGAAATATGTTTGGAATTAAATTACGCAATTTACACGCACCGACCGCTGAGCCGTCGAGTTAGAAAAAAATTTGATCATTTATCCATATCTACTAAGATAGCAGATTGTTGGTACCAAATTTCATCGAAACCCATCATACCGTTATCGAGTTCTGCACCGGACAATTTTAAGGAAGAAAAAAAATTATAAAAATAATAATAATAATAATAATAATAAAAAGAAACAGAACGAAAACAATATGATTCCCCACCTTTGGGTGGGGAATCATAATAATAAGAAGAAGAAACAGAACAAAAACAATATGATTCCCCACCTTTGGGTGGGGAATCATAATAAACCATCTCAACAAGGTTCGAAAGCACTATACTCACTAGTCAACTCTCTGCGGAACATTTGCTTTGATATTGAACAGAAACTGTTATCATCCGACAGTATGGTTGGATCTATTCTGCATTACGACTCACAGGTGCCCATGATATAGAAGTCGTTTTTAATAGATTTTTCGTTTTATTTTGTGTTTATATAAACTGCTTCCACTAGTTTGATGTGTAGCGAACTTGGTCATTTCCACTGAACATAACAAGGAAAAAAAAAGAATTGTCAATTATTGGTTTAAAATTTTTATTAATAAAGCTATATTTTGTTTTTGATATTTAAAAAATTCAATATAATGATGTTCTACTTGGTAAACATTATTGGGTCTTACACGTTCGAGAATTATTTTTCTGGGTCTGAATGATGTATGACTAAATCGAGACTTTATTATAAGTGACTCTTCTAAGTTGTTAAGTTGTGCACAAATGATTAACACTATCAGCAGTGTTTTGCAGAAATTAACTCTTATAAAAGAGACTTTTAAGAGAAATTATGAATAAGATCCATATTTATCATACAACTTCAAAAAGTATTATTAACAAAAGTGCGTAGTGAAACCAACTCTACATGTTCAATGCATAATCTAATAGCGATCAAATCCGATTATCATTAGGGGCAAATGAGATCATTCTGCATATCTGCAAAGATGTTTCTGTGTTTGGTCAAGTAAACACAAGTTAAGAATGCTATTACGTGCAGTTTCTCTAAAAACACTCAAAAATTTTGCCAGCTATTATGTTAAGCCTGGAAAAGAAGAACCTAATTATTAACTCTATGACTGTTCTCTGCAGTATACAATTGATGTCTACATTATAGAGTATGTTTATTGCTATAGTAATGTTTTGCTGTTTGTGACTAAAATAGTTAATTAGTTCATTCATACCATGACGACAAACTTTCACGTTTATACTGATAAGATATATACATGTATTTAAGTACAGGCCCCGGTTTCACAATCATTCCTTAATTAAGATTTTTCTTAACTTAAATTTAACAAATTTTAAACCTTAATAATTTTGTTAATTCAAGGTGTCAGTTTGAAGATCACTTTAAGCTTATAACAGCTGTATTCAGAATTTGTAATTCAGAAAGTGATTGCCAAAGTTTGCTAAATTCAAGTTAAGGAAAATCTTAGTTAAGGAATGATTGTGAAACTGGGACCAGTTTGTATAATGTTAGTAGTTGATCTCAATACAAATGCCTAAGGGAATTTAAGAATAATTATTTAAAGTTGTCATTAGGTAAAAAGTTATTGAAAATAGATTTAGAAATAAAATTTAAAAAAAATATATCTAAAAACAACACAATACTAGTAAATGTCAGAAACGGTCAAACTCATAAGAAAGATCTTGCACATCCGATTACAATTTGAAAGGTCTTTAAGGATCCCACTTATCAAACAATGCGCCATCCGTGTCCATCAACGCGGTCAAATGTTAATGTCTTAAAAGTTTTATGTTTGCGATAATTATTTATGTAAAAATTTTCGTAAGTACATGTACTTAAACACACACCACGTGTACACACACACACACACACACACACGTATCAATTTTATATATATATATATATATATATATTCAACTATATATTTCAGCAATGTTTTACAGCTTCTCAGTGGTCCATGTATTCTCGACCAATTGTTTAGCCATAACAGACCAAGACCGTTGTGAAATGGATTTAGAATGTACATTTTACAAGAAAGGTTGCGTGTATGATTGCTTTGTCCTGAATCAAGATCGATGTGAAGACGTTACTGGCTGTTCGTGGAACGACCGCCTTAAACAATGCGTATCTTCTATTGCATAGTTATATTTAGCATTTAAGAAATAAATTGGGTCAAGTCGTTGAATTGTATGTAATTTATTATATAATGCCGATTCTAATGGTACAGCTATTATTTATTGTACAGCAACTGACTTTATTTCAGGAAACAATCAGTGTTTTTATATAACATCCTATATCAGGACAGCGGACCAAAAGACTGAGGGCTTGCATTTAATACCTAAAATAGGACGCTATACAATACCTAATATAGGGCGCTATACAATACCTGATCTAGGGCGCTATACAATACCTAATATTGGGCGATATAAAATGTATATTCCAGGTCAGGATGGTTGGTTTGTTGAATGTTGTTTTCCGTCAATTTAGCTCATTTTTAGCAATCCGTGACAAGACGATATTTTTAATCTCGAGGAGTGAACGTTACACAAGTTGATATGGTGTTTGAGTGTGAAGTGTTTCTGGTCTGCTTTGTACTAATTGTACTAGTGCGCACGGTGTAATGAAGTATTTTGACCCGGGTTGAAAAGTGACCGGTGGGGGGGGGGCTAATTTTTCAACGTTGAAAATTGAGATCAGCTGTGTTGAATCACAACCCTACAACGTTGAAAAATTATCCGGATCGTGGAATTTTGATCAGTAGACCGGGTCGAAATTCAGCAGGTTAAAACAGATAATTACAATGAAATAATGTTTGTTTTTTCCAGTTGTTTGGATTTTTAGTGGTTTGTATTGGGGGGGGGGGTGTAATGATATAGGTGTTAGTCAATCTGTCCGTCTGTCATTCTGTCTGTCTACCTGTCAAAACTTAGAGTACCTGCTTTACGTACATAGCTCCTCTTACTGCTTTAAACCAAGAAGTATGAAACTTTGTTCGCTGATATATATATATATATATATATATATATATATATATATATATATATATATATATATATATATAGTACATGTGCAATAATATTTTGGCTGCATTTTAGATTTCATGGCTAATTGAACTTATTATTCAAAATCGGCCCTATTAAGTGTACATTCTTTTCTTGCCTTGTCCGACATATTTTCGTTGTATGGTGTATTATCCCTGAAATAACTGAAAAAGTAACAAAAAGCTTTCTGCACTCAATTTTTTTAATTGGTGATCCATTGACAGTGATTTGCATAACAAAAGGTATCTAACGTGCATTCTAAAGATGATTAAGGTAAATTTCAAGCTAACGACGGAGAAATGACGAATGAAAGTGGTGGAATTAAATACAACCAGCAGAAGCAATAATTCAACTTGAGTACCCGAGACCAATATAAACGACACGATATAGGCTGCGCGTGCATGCTACAGAATTAATGAATGATGTGGTTAAACATTTGTATGTTACTGTACAGGAAGAGATCTCGGGAAATGAATATTTATTGTATTAAACAATATCCCTCTGCACAATTAAATGATCTAGTATTAATTAAAATTAAAATGACACATTTTATAAAATGGATCGATACCCGCCCACTTTGAGATGGTGAGGTTCTATTGCTATTGATTTTTCATCCACTAACCAAACAATAACTTTAACATACTCAAACGTTTGAAATAAACAACTTTCAGTAAACATGAGTGAAAAAAGCATAAATATTTAGGGAAAATAGGACCATTGTAAAATACTTTGATATACCCGAACAAATATTGACAAACGAGAGTCAATTGTATTTTGCAATCGGATAATTGTATAATTACCAAATGTATACAGCCTAATTGACTCGGTTTGAAAGGAAAATCGAGTAATAATGCGTAACCTCTTGCGTAATAACGCGTAACATTTCACGTTATAACACGTGACTTTCGTGAATTAACGCATAACTTCCGCGTAATACGCGCAACGTTTTATAAACTTTAAGACGGCCAGTAAGATTAACTTTCCCATATTGGCGATAAGGATTTTCAGACTGGCGACATGTACATTGTTGTAGAAGATTGGTTGGCGAAACCAAAAAAGATTCCAGGGCTAGCCCTGTAAAGTTAACTTTTTTATCAGTTCTTTGTGTTGTCCTTTATTAACATGTTTAAAATTAAAAATGAGATGTGTGTTTGTGCTATCAAGTTGACGATATATTTGCTTTGTAAGTCTACATCTGAAAAAGTGCTCTCTAACAGTTGACATAAAAAATCTGACATTCATTTCGTCACAATCATCTAACAAGACAACAAAATCAATGTGGAGTCGACATTATTATTATTTGACAAGTGAACATAAAATCCGACAAGGCGCTAAATATTTGACAAGTCGACATAAAAATCTAACAAGTGATAGCAGAAATATACTGTCATACTGGAATTAAAAAAATAAACTCTCATCGGATGCTGATTGCTCATTTAACGTATGCTTTGTTATGATTTACTGATTTCTGTCTAGTCTTATTCTGGATTAGAGAACTTATAAACACACACACACACACACACACACACACACACACACACACACACCATGTTGAACGACGTCCAGATCATAGACAGATAAAAACAGTTTGAGAGGAGGGTCAATATTCAACAAGGTCAATTTTCAACAAAATGAGGTCATAATTTGTCAAGAAAAAATTATCAACCTGTTAAAAAATGACCCCGGGTATATATTTCACGAATTTTGGCCTCAGTTTTAACGTTGAAAAAGCACCCCCGGTTCAATATTCAACGTTGAAAAATGAACCCCGGGTCAATTTTCAACCCGGGTCGAAATACTCCATTACACCGGCAACCTTTCCAATGCCGATATACTCGCCTGCTATGTTGTAGATGAACGTCACAGACCCCTTTTAATTATTACATTGGCACAGAACATACCGTCTCGGTGAATATAACTTTCTGTTGGGCTGAGAATTCTTTGTATTAACCTCATCAAAAGTCAATGAATATAATATAACATCATATAAGAAAATCGTAATAACTTCATTATGGAAATGTTTCCTCTAATATTCTGCATCTTTGCGATCGGTATTTTTTCTTAGCAACAAAGGCGAGTAGCTCGCTTATATGCAAGAATAATATTAATAATAATAATAAATAAATAAATAAATAAATAACAATCAATGTTAAGTTGAAATAATGTAATAAGGGATATGGTGCCAATGTTTCTTTCTTATTTTGTATTGTAATGCGTATTATATCAGAGAAATTCTGCCTTGTAGTTTTGGAGAAATTCACAAAATATGGATTCTCTATCAATTTTCACAGGCCTTGGAAGTCACTCAAGTGTCAATTTAACAAGAGATAGATATACACGTACAATATGGAACTTTTATCTTGGTACATCACATCATCTACATATATATTGTAGTTTAAATCCCCCTTTTAACAAATGTATAACGAAAATATCGGTTAAAGAACGAAGGGAAATCATTTGACTTGTCTTATTAACAGTTTTTTAATTTTCGGTGCTAATTTTAGAATTCGCCACTCTTCTTATGAATATCAAAACGATTAATCCGCCCGATTTGCATTAGTGATTGTACAGATCGTTAATGTCGCCAAGATATGCTGTTGATTCCCAACTGCACTAAAATAGTTATTTCTGGACACTTTCTGGAAACAGTAGATTCCTTAAGAAATGTAATGATATGAGCAGAGGGGGTCGCAAAAATAGTCAAGTTTGTAATTTTAAATGTTTAAGCTCCGAAATGGAACCCACTCACGGTTTGGTGGTGAAAAAATTACTGTACAGCAGACGAACTAGTAATCAACGTATCGAATATTGGGGTTGGGGGCTTTTTAGTAAGGGTAATGAAATTAAGGCTTTTTTATTCGTCTTTTTGATATATAAACCTTGTAAAAATTTTTCTTCTTTGGTTAAATTCAAAAGGGTAATTGTATTTTACTCCTCGATTTCATGATAATCTTTTGAATATGCTAGCCGTTTTTTTTATAGAAATCATTTCGATACGCCCATTACCTTAGAGACTTACATCTGGACACAAGCACGAATATAACGGTCCATGTCCAATCACAATTCAAAATGCAAAGACTTTAAACAATGACAAATTTAGTTAAACACGAAAACTTTTACCTAGAAAGTGAGGCCCTGTGGTTAGCACCTCCTGTCTAGCTAGCTTCACACGCTACTTGTGAAATCAAATTTGAGAATGAAAGAGACATGGAATTATGAAACGTCGAATATATCAAAGATATGCTTGGATACAGCAACTTATTTGGTTGAAGGAAGTCTTATCTCATTAACATAGCAATTTTAATTACATTGATTTTTCACCGTCAGATATTAATATATATGTGAAACATTTTTGACAATTTTTAATACGAATTCGTTTAAAATGTTCCGAAATATGAGAAATGAAACATCGGTTGAGTGGTAAAATGTTGTTTTACGTCAAATCAGTACTAATACAAGTGTATACTAATGCACATGTATGACGACCTTGTAGTGATAATACACTCGCCTGCAATATCATAGGTAACTTGTACCGAGGCAACCAGAAAAAGGCGTACGGCAGATAAAGGGCTACACTTGTGATCGACTGTTGTTGAACTCACAGCTGTAAGATTAACTGCTATATAATTTATTCCATGAGCGTTTTTAAGCAAATGTTTTCAAGCTAAATGGTTTAATTTTTGAAAAGAAATGTGGAATCGCCATACTAATTCTAAAACATGTTTCACTTGTGTTTAATTATGTACATGGTAATAATATTTTTGTTCTACATGATATTTATTCCAAAAGTTCCATATTAGGGCAGTGCAATTTTGGAATCCAACGGAAACTTAAACGGTTTTCAATGATTTTAACTATGTTCACAAAAATGGAACCATTCCATTAACTATTGCTACTTATGCATTTTTATGGCAGGCGTTGTAGTTAATTAATAAAGCCAATTTTTTTGTTTTATAAACTAGTTTTACCCAACTGTATTGTTCTGGTTTAATTATAAGTCGTGTTTGTTTGCTCGGCGTGTCCAGTAGTCGTGATGGTCAATTTGTGATAAGGCATGGTCCCATGGATTGACATCGAGCTTTGGTACATGTATATATAGACTTTTGAACTGTTAAATAATCACAATCGGTATAAACAAAACTGTCAGTATACAAACCACTTAACATAATGAAACTGTGCATTCTTTTCGTATTGGCCATTGTTGGTAAGTTTATTTGTAGAGTTTCTAACGAATCATACTACTACTACTACCACCACTATAACTACTACTACTTCTACTAAACAAGGCACACTAAAAACCATATTCATTATTACTAAACCCCGTTTTTCAAGATTTGTAGCCACACTGTATGCTATTTTACAATTTATTCTAGTGACATTGTTTTATTTAGAGGTCACCTCCAAGTAATACACTGTCACCAGAGTAAACTTTAAAATTATGTTAAATGTGCCTACAATCCTTGAAAAACGGAGTTTTATTAATAACGAATATGGTTTAGTTGTGACACAATTTTGCGAAGAAAGCAAAGTGCAAAAGAAAACAAATTTCAAACATATTTAAAATGAAAGTTTAAGGAACAAAAATGTGGACTTATTATATATCACATATCTTCAAGAAAAATCAGGATTATAAAATTAACAGAAAATTACAAAAAGAACTTTATAATGAAAAAAAAAGTTTTTACACGATATTAACCTTAAATTCAAACTTTGAAAAACTTAAGTTTTTCCATCAAAAACTCGAAGTAGTTGATACGTTGTTATATTTGAGTCCAATATTATTTTTTTTTTTACAAAAGAAAAAAAAAACTGTTACACTACCTTTTTTACAGAATGTTTTTTATCTTTCGAGCTGAATATCTACAGTCAACCTGGAGATGGTTGACAATTCAGTCAACATAAATAGGTAATCTGGTTCATATCGTATTCCAGGACCTTATTCCTTAAATAATCTAAAAATAGTCATTAGCTAATGTCTTGGTAATAGAATGGAGTAACGGAGTTTTGTCCCGCTAAATCTTTACCGTATGGGGAGAAAACTACCAAACTTTGACAAGAGATCTGACAAATCTTCCGTTAACACATACTTTAAAACAAGATGCCATTTATTAACATGCAAAACAGCTATGACACACTCTTTTGTAAAGTACAAATAGATAATGAATTGAGAAGTCTACAATGTGAGCTGCTTTGTCGACCGAATGTTTTAAATCTCGCGCTTACGTATTTACAGCATCCCTCACCTCTTAGGTTCGAATCCAACAGAGAAAAGATTCTATTGAGTGAGAAAATTGTCAGTTCGCTTGCTAAAGATAAGATTTTTATCCAGCATGGAAATGCCATCACCCTATTTTTCTCTAAATATGTAGGTTATCAGTAAAATGAAAATTAAAATTTTTATCTATTGGTTCTAGAAAACGAAGAATCACTGTTTACTAAGTTTTCTTTAGATAATTACTGATATTTATAGAATTTGCAAATTAGGATATTACCAATGCTAGTTAAAATTCTCTCTCTCTCTCTCTCTCTCTCTCTCTCTCTCTCTCTCACACACATACACACACACACACACACACACACACACACATAGATGGATTTAAATCTATCTAACATTGTACTAGATTATAAACAAAAGTTATACATGAGAATAAATGAGAATGATTAAAAATCGAGTACATTGTATTATATTATGATTGAAACTTAATATTTATTGCATGTCATCATCATCATGTAATACAGAGAGTAATCAGATACAAACCAAGGCTTATGTATAGCTAAGCATGACACATACAGTTTACCTGTTATAACATTGCAATTAATAACAATAAAAACCTGAACGATTTTTAGAAAATAACAATAGTGTAAGAACAACAACAATTGCAACAACACTACGATGACTTATATGATTTTTGTACTTTATAGAACGAGTACGTATAGTTTAATACTCTTTGTTAGCACGATTGGTTGTGCTTGTACATTTTTCGGAGCTTATCGCAAACGATGTTAGAGGATAAATTTCTATTGAAGAATCCAGACTTGTTTGTAGTACAATTGTACCGAGAAGCTTCGAGACATGTCTATTTATTTTATTTCTCTTTCAAGTATAAAATTCAGGACAACATATGTTTGAAACGTTTAGAAATTCTTATTTACATGCAATAAAATAAGATCCTCAAAGAATTCAAAGCCGAATTCATATATCTTAGTTTTCAACGAACTATCCGGAGGTCTATTCCGTAAGCAGTTAGTCAGATACAGCTTACCATAGCTGTACTTTTTTGTGGCGTATTCTTCTAAACTTATATTCAAATCTTTTTCTAACTTATTTTTCTATACTAAAACGTTGTGAGGATAAAAAAATAAAAGTTCTTTTATGCAAATAACAAATATAAATTATTTCATTATTTATTAAAACAGGTTATGTAGCCAGTGAAAGTTGTACAACAGCATCTGATTGTGACTGGGAAAACTGTGCCAGTGGATCACATATAGCTTGTGTTAAATACACATGTACATGCAATCACGATCAAAGTTAGTAGCGCAGTTTGTATATTTAAGAATTAACTTCGTGTTTGGTAACTTATATGAGGGTATGAACGCTAGTGAAACACGTGCAAATTGCATAATCTGCTTCGCAGATTATGCCAAATTTTGCGCGGGATTCACTAGCGTTCATACCTTCATATATGTTACCAAACACGAAGTTAATTCTTATACATGTATTTACAATTATTGGCATATTCATGTGTAAAATTAAAGAATAAACTATTGTCATGCTTCTTTTGAATTTTTATAAAATAATTCAATTCAAAAGTAGCACATGACAATTAATTATTACCTGTTAATAATAAACACATCTTATTCCGTTTGGCACGTGTATATACAATATATAATACGTTTTAATCTCGACACGGAAATCTGATTAAACATCTGACAAACGTAAATTGAAATGAGATCATATTAAAAAATAGTTTTATATAGGTAATATAGGTTTCAGGTTTAAATACCGACATTTAAAACGTTTTAAATGACGCTGGTTTAAAATGTAGCAGATCGAAAATTTTTACATCAGGTCTGAAACCAGTGAAAGTATAATTGGTTTAACCATGTTTGACCTTTCTAGTCTTTTTGAATTTTCAAATCTTTGAATAATTGAAATAATTGGGAAGTGTTTTTAGTGGTATTGTGTAGTATTTTTGGTTGTATTGATTATTTGCCAAGCACATGTTTCTAAGCATCAAAATTTGCTTTTTTCATAACGATTAATTTAAACATGTCAGCAACACTCGAGACCTAAAAAGAATGCTTGTCAAAAATCCATGTGTTCATAATTTATTTAATGGAAGTAATATTTTTCCCTGAGTGTAGCTAGAGTAATTTGCAATCTTGACAAAACTGGTTTTTCAACATAAATGGTATCGTTATGTTTAGAATAAATATTGTATTTTAATACTCTTTCTTATTTTATGTATTTCTTTAACTCAGCATGTTCTGCACAGACTGACTGTCCTTCCGGAACCTGCGCTAACGGACAACATCATTATCACTGCATTGATGGCAAATGTGGCTGTGGGTACTTCGACCATCAGACTGGCAACTAATACAAAAGTAAGAATAAAATCATAGTAATATTTCAAGCAAAGATTATTTAAAAGTTTTCAATTCTAAATACCATTTAGTTTTCCAAGAAAAAGTTTTTTTTCTAAAAACATTATTTTTTCTTAAAACATTTTGTTTTTTAATTAACATTTTGTTATCTAGATAAGTATCTCTGTAGTTTTTATTATCAATCAGTATATTAAAATTAACAGTTTATTAAAAAATTAAAAATGACATTATAAATTTGTCTGGACGAAATATTGATAAAGCATTTAAAAATTGCAATTAAATGTTGTTCTTTTTCAATGATTTCATCACATTTGTTTATATGACTGTATATTTGCATATTCGATTTTTGCATGCCTATTTTTCTACATTTTTTATGAATTGGTTAATTTCAGACAATGGTGGATCAGATTTTAAAGATAGCCAATTAAAGAAACAACAACAAGAATGACAATAAAAATAATATTATGGTTATTAGATTTGTATATCTCGTTTATGCAAGCATGTTTTTGTTTAAATGAACATCTAAAAGGAATGTAAGTCTGATTTTATGGACACGTTTTTACTTTATCGTACCAATAAACTTTAAAACAAATAATCCTCTGTTTGTGGTAAAATATCTAGAAATACCATAATGAAAATGGTCGAAAGCACCACAATTAAACCGAGCAGCATCATAAAATTGCACGGATAAATACATATTGCAATAACATGCTGTGAGCATAATCTGATGAGTGGACCGCATCAGCTTAATTGCATGTGTTTGCGGTCTGATTAATTGTTAAATCAGATATAAAACGAAATAACAACGAAATGCATGCTATTTCAGCAGATGGAATTACATGTAATTTATTTTAGCCAATTGCAGAGGAAAATAACCTCAATTCTTTGTATCAGGCCTTTTATATCCTCATTGTCATATAACTTAACCAAGGTCATATCAAACTAATAAATCTAAAGCTCTAGGCACAAGTATTCTTATATGAGAAATTAATTTTAGCGCTTTACCGCCATTGCATACAAAATCAAGAAGACGAGGGCAAACGAGCGAGACAAGATCAGACAGTTATCTTAATTTGAATTTTATAAAATTTCATAATAAGATAAGAAGTTGAAAATAGATTTTTTTCTTATAATGTATTTGTATCTGAAAAACAAACACTGCAACAATGAATGCATTACAGGGTACGCCACATTCCAGCTTTGGAAAAAAAAAAAAAAAAAAAAAAAAAAAAAAAAAAAAAAAAAAGAAGAAGAAGAAGAAAAAAAATCCGTTTTACTTGTTTTAAGATTTCAAAACCAAAATCATGCATGTTCAATTATAGATAAGTCGTGTTTTATTAGGCACACATGTCCTTAAATCGTGATGTTAGGCTAGTGATAAAACACGTTTGTTCTAAATGAATTATAAATACCTTTTAACCAGTTGAAAGCAACATTCGACTGATATCCAGCTGTTAGTATACAATTCAACACCATCATGAAATTGTGCATTGTTTTGGCATTAGTTATTGTTGGTAAGTTTTTCTAAAAGGTTTTATAAAATGAATATCCAGTAATAAGTAAGTTCAACATTAATTTCAATGACTTCTACGGTAACTCAGTTGGTAGAGTGCTTGCCTCCTATGTGGGAGGTCAAGGGTTCAAGCTTACCAAGACTGAAAAATTGGTAGTGACTGTTCTTTCCCAAAGCACTCGGCACTCAGAAATGAAAGTCACGGGGTCCTCCGGATGAGATCTTAAAAACCGAAGCTCCGTGTCACGGCAGGCGTGGCACGTTAAAGAACCCCCTCTGCATATTGCCCTAAGCGCACTGCAAAAGTCAAATTTCTGCCACTTCACCTATAGCTGGTGACGTCTCGATATAAGTAAAATTTTCTTTACTGGGACGTTAAACCACATTAAATCAATCAATCAATTAATTTTAATGAAAAGTAAGAACATTGTTTTAAAAATTAATTTATTGTTTTTTAACGTTTAAGTAAACAAAATATACGGATATATATTATAAAGATATATTATCTTTTACAACTGTGATTAATATCATGAGCATGTCTCCATGTAACTAATAATCGCACATGCAGACGGACCAATTATCTCAATTAACACTCACGTAACAGTCCACCTAGATGAATTTTAATTCACATCAATAATCACCATATTACATTATGTTTATATTAACTGTGTTTTTGTTCTATAAAACTATGTTTGATACTTTATGAAGTTATCAGACAATAACTTCTAATGATCAGCTAACTGGCGTATGAATACACACATTCTAATGGAACTATTACCATAACTAAGGTAAACAAACATGCCAGCCGTCTATAACAACAAAATTCAATAATAAAAAAAAGTATTACTGAAAATAATTGTAATTTGTAAATTATCACCTTATTACATTTTTAAAATACCTTTTGTATAATAATAATAATAATAATAATAATAATAATACGATGTAAAAGAAGAAATAGAAAAGTTTGAAAAAAAATTAAAAAGAAAGAAAAAATTTTCCACGGTAGTAAGAAATCTAAAGTTTTATTTGTTTCATACAAATATATAAATCCAGGTACAAATCTTTTTTTTTTAGACAAATGACTTTCAAATATGTTTAATGTAGGTAATAATTTTCATATTTTCCCGAAAAAATGTATCTCATTTCTAACATGTTTTATATAATATGACACAAGATTAATTTATTACCTTTAAATCAAATGATTGTGTAAAATGAATAACAGTGAAACTAGGAACAAAATCAATTTGTTTGCATCTATGTGTTCTGTTTTTTATTCTTATTTTGAACTTTAATTTAATATTATTCATAAAACAAAGTGATTTGCAACTGAAGCGAATGTTTTTGCCAATGGCCAACGCACTACAAAGTATAATAAGTTTGGAAAACAGCAAAATAGAACATAAAAAGACAAACACAAAAAAGGGCTGTTCGATATGTTATGTGTATTGAAACACAGTGCGATAACACTTCGCTCGATTTTGTTATTGATGATACGTTTGAAAAGCTCAATTTCAAAACCATTAAAACAGTATAATTACGTGTTTTAAACTCACCATAGTAATAGCCATTTCAATAGAGCCAGTCGTTGACCACTTTTGTAAAAATTGTTGAGAAACGGACCCCTCGATTGTTAGCTAGAAAACATAACTTCAGTAAACATGTCTGCAGTTACGCGTATATTGCCATATTTGCAATTTGTGTATTGAAGCAAGGTATCTGATGATGACAGGGGATTAACAGATAAGGATTAGGACACCTGATGTTTACCTGTATAGTTACATTTAATGACTAAATTAAATTTGCGATGGTAGTAGTCCAGTTTTTTGTTATTAAAACCCCGTTCCATAATGGAATATAAAAGTTTTATGCAATTTTGCTCCTTTTCGTCAGCTCAGTGTTAAACTTTCGACAGGCCTGAACTGTGTTTTACGATTTCTGACTGCCACAGAGTCCGTCACAGATGCAGAAAAGTCTGGCAAGGCAAATATCTCAAAAGTCAGGGAAATAATTGAAAGTGATGGCAGATATTCGATTCGTGATACTGCCAAAGCTGTTGGCATATCGCTATCGCCGGTGCATTTCAGTTTGAAGCGTAATTTGAAGGTACGAAAGATTTCTACCAATTGGTTTCCGCATATTTTGGCAGAAGTACAAACCGCTAAGCAATTGCTCAAAATGTTCCCCAAATTTAACAAAAGACAATTTGTAAGCAATTGGTTACCAATGACGAAACGTGAGTTCACTTTTCGAACCATTAAGAAAAATTGGAAACAACATATGATTAACTGAAGATGGTAGAAGGTTTGTAGTTGCCAAAAAAAGCATAAGAATAAAGAAGGTTCTTTGTTGCGTATTTTTCTTAAGTGATGGCATAAATTCCTATGCCGAAGGGCAAAAGTGTTTCAGGTTGGTATTACCGAGATGTTATACTAAATGCTCAAGAAATATTATCTTACACGACGTTTGTGTCAGGATTTAGGCACTGTCGTCTGCTTCATGATAATGCTCCATCACATACATCTGAGCTTATAAAGAAATTGTTGAAGTCGGAGAAGGTAACCGTCTTACCACACCCACCATTCTTTCCAGATCCATCCCTATGCGACTTTTTCTATTTCCAAAACTTAAAAAATTCTTATCTGGTCTTTTACAAGTCCCGACAATCCTTTGTCTCAGCCATCAGTCAAAGCCTCAGAGGTCAACCTAAGTCAGTGTACCCTCACACATTTTAGAAATGAATTCAGAGATTGAAATTATGTATTTCAAATCCTGGTGAATACTTTTTAGGGATGTAAAAATGTTCAGTTCACTATTTAAACGAAATCAATGCTTTTGAGATACGGTACAATACACAATACACATAGAACAACCTTTGTACATGCATATTTATAATTGATCATAAGACGATCAAATGTCAAGCATAGAATGAGCCATGCACGGTCAATGATGTCAACCCTCTTAATACAAAAATATTTTAACCCCAATCGACCGCTTATTAGATCTTGTATTAATTTTGTTTTAAAAGCCGTGTTTTTGACAGTTCGCTTTCCAAAAATAGGCGTTCTCTACAGACAATACCGTCTTCCATACTTGACTGCCTCAATATTATGGGCAAAATCTTGACTAGCCATGGAGCGTATAACTTTATAAATAAAGCAATAGATTTCACATCTGTTCTTGCAAACCGGGAACATTCAAGTTAGCATATGACAGCTGTCAAATAACTGAAAGTATACATTTAAAATTACGGCTAGATTCATTTGCTTATCGCAATTATAAAATTTTAAGAATACAAGAAATATTAAACAAAGCTTTTCAGATGAAGGTTCAATTACATTGACATTACCCTGAGATATATTGAAAGATGAGGCTTTATAATGACGTCAGTTGGAGTATCCCAATCAAACGACACCAATGATATTAACGTTTAAAATAAACATTTGAATTTTAGTTGTTCGTGTACGTGGACAGCATTGCAAATCACAGAACGTTAATTTAACGTGTTTTTACCTACATTAGTGTTAATTTACAAAGTTATGGTCAACAACTATGAAAAGATTGATTAAAGAATAAGGTTGGACGTCCCGATCAGAAATGTTTCTCTTATATTGAGACGTCACCAGCTATAGGTGAAAATTTGCAGTGCTCTAAGGGCAATGTACAGGGAGGGCTTCTAAAGCGTGCCACGTCTACCGTAACTTTGGGTATCGGTTTTCAAGGTCTAATTTGAAGGACCCCGTAAATTCATTTCTAAATGCCAAGTGCTTGGCGAAATGACAGTTACTTCCAATTTTTCAAAGTCTGGTCAGACCCGGACCTACATACGAAGCGAACACTCTACCAACTGATCTACCATAGTCGTAACAACTATGGAACACTGACTCGTGTCCAAAAATATTTTAAATCCAGCTAAATTAACATAAAAAATTAAACAAGAAATTCTGAATTGTTTAATTGACATTATTGGTTGGTCCAGAATGTTCATACTTGAGTATAAAATCGCCCGTTTTCTTTTTCTAAGTAATGGATTATTAAAAATACGTTAGGATTAACGTAATTCTGGATCCAATCTTTGAGCTTATTCGGCTTTATCTCTTAACCCTTTTCCGCGCATACTGATTACAGTGCCTTTCACCGCCTAGGCTCGAATCCCACTTGGCAGATCTTTGTGTGAAAAAGTTTGTCTGTACGTTGGTTTTCATCGGGCTCTCTGAATCTCCGTTTTCCTACACTTCCCCATAACTGACCGCCTCGGTATAAGTGAAATGTTCGTTACTGGGGTTTAAAGCACCATTTGTCAGCTCAACTCAATAATCCTTTTTTATAATTTATGTCGAACGAAAAAATGAAAGGTCTATGTGGAACATTCTAAATATACTATTCTTATTCTTTTTTTTACCGAAGGAAATGTATTCGCTGAACGCTGCAACTCACCTGGTGATTGTGACTGGGAAAATTGTGCCAATGGATCCAACATAGCCTGTGTCTCGCATCTTTGTACATGCGATCATTCACAAAGTTTGTACTGCGGTCATTTTGTTTTTATCTTTAAACTTAAAAATAACAAGATCTAATTACTTTCGTTTTGTGAAACCCGAATACGTGAGTGAAAAATGCATTATTAAATTTTGTGAAAATAAACAAATAGTTTAGACACATAAATAATTATTTTGGTATTTTTAAATGTGATTTGGTTACTAGTTCAATTGATAAAATATTGAGATCAAGCATACGTTTTACACTTATACTTTATCTCACTTATTTGTCAACTGTTTTAAGAAACTTTCTCGTGTACATGTTACTTCTATAGTTAACGCATGCATTCACAATTTTTAAACTAATCGAATCAGTAATGAAAGATCTATTGAAAACTCTTGTACAAACAAACTGCAATTTAATAAATTTATCATTTTTTAAAAATCTTATTTTATTCAGTTATTTTTTAATTAACTTATCAGTTAAATAATTTATCTGTTTATTTTGGTATTTAGCATGCAGTGCTGTTGCCCATTGCCCAAATGGAACCTGCGCTAACGGCGCTCATCATTATCACTGTATTGATGGATTTTGTGCGTGTGGTTACTTTACTCACCACGGTTAAAAGGTAAATTAACATTCAATACATTCAATACATTTTCTTTTAGATATGCTTGATATATTTTGCATGAAGTAAACTTACAGTTTATAAAACCGTCCCGTTCCGTATATTTTCATATATGCATATCAAATGACTGTCGACGTTCTTGTTTTGTACATTGGAATCTTAAAAAAGATGCTTTTTTCTACTTTGGAATTTAAGTAACTTTTAAACGAATATTATCTGTTTCTTTATATAATCACTACAGCACTTTTTATATATATTTTATGCCTTTCTTGAATAATTTTGACATCTATGAATTTACTATAGAAATTTGCCTTTTACTTTTGATAGACTGAAGGCCTAAGATATGATTTTTATAATCTATAATTCATTATTTACTTGTCGTTATGGTTGGTAAATGTAATGCAAGTCTGCGATATTTTTCTGCGATATTGCAGTTGAGTGTACTATTAGATTTAGGTTAGTCATTAGGTTTAGGGTAGTCATTAGGTCTTGCAAGTAAAAACAAAGATGGAAATAACCGCTCAATACACAGATACTGCGTGAACTTGTGTTTGGATTTGAGATATATAATAAAATATGAAAATTTTCTCTTTGCTATAACTAAAAAATACTGATGCTACTTAAGCGACATGTCATTTACAAACATACACATCTACAGCGACTTGGATTTTTTATTTATTAGATATGGTAGCTAGTTTTCTTTATGACAATATACAGTTTACGTAAATTGTGTAATTTCAGACAATGGTGGATTTGCTTACCAGTTCAAAATAGGAGAAGCAACTACACAAATTTGAAATTAAAATCAAGATGTGATAACAAGATTTGTATTTTTATAAAATTTGATATCAAGTTAAAAGATGAAATATGCTTAATGCAAAAAAAGTACACAGAAAATGCAAATAAAATAAAATAAAGTTCCGTACAAAATAAATAAATAAATAAATAAATAAATAAATAAATAAATAAATAAATAAATAAATAAAATAATAATAATAAAAGACACTTTTATTTTAGAATAAACACAATCCATTCCATATCTAAAACCAGAAAATTCCATAAACTCTTCCAATAATCATCATCTTAATGACAAAAAGTTTTTCTGAAGCTGCATAACATTTAACAAGAAACGTAACAAAACAAACACATATTGATATTTGATGTTTAAGTTTAATAAAATAAGATAACTGGATCTAGTAGTTGTGACCATTAGAATAGGGCTTCCATTGTAAAGAGGGTTAATTAAATGACAAAGGTTAAACCGTATGAGTGGTTACCGAGTTACATAGCCACGGAGTGCGTTTTTCATTAGTCAAAAGAATTACCGTTTAATTATACTTTCATGAACCATTTTTGATTGAAACAGAAAATTGGTAGACCAACAACGGAACCTTACACTTCTGACTAATAATCAACACTAGCAGTGACACTTAACTTTAACTCCTATCATTTATATATGTTTGCTTTTTTGGTCAAAGTGATGAGCGGCATTGTTAATTTTTGCCTTTGTGAAAAACACATAACACGACACGCTGTCAAGAAAAATGAAATGATAAAAAAAAAAAAAAAAAAAAAAAAAAAAAAAAAAAAAACATGGGTTATAATATGAAACGCCCCTCTGGAACTGTAAATCCCGTTTGTCTGTATATTTGTATTTATGCTATTTTTCCAATTGTAATTTGTAATTAGCCAAATTGTCTCCACTTAATCTCTTTCATTAAATAATATCCTGTTTAATTATTTATGACCTAATGGAGCCTTAAGTTTGTTTCCTCTATCCGTACCTGGTCCGTTCGAATCCGTATTTAGACTATTTTCCCGTTATCTCTCTGTTTGACCCGTAAGATATTGTATTTGCTGTATTTGCTCATTTTTGTGGGTTTGGGCTCCAGCGGAGCCAAAACTCACTATGTCCCGGTTTTGTGAAGTTTGAACTCAAGGTGATTATCATGTCAATTTACGGCCGTTGCATTTCTCCTCGAGGAAAATGCGTCCTGGTAAAGTAAGACTAATTACACATTTATTTCTTTGCTTTCATAAATTCAGTCTTTGTTAAGTTATATGTGAATAACGCACGTAAATAAACAACAAATCATCTAAAAGTTTTGGATTGGACGTCTCACCGCTGCAATTAATTTCGCTTGTATGATATCCTTCCCTACGGAATGATTATCAGCAGAGGATGGGATCATCAACCAATTACTTTATATAATTTTGAAACTTTAGATCCATTTTTTTCAACGGTTTGGCTTATATTTTTTTATGTATCAAACTTTTCGGTCTTAGTGTCACTGATGAGGAATGAATTTCCGAAATGTGCACATCTGGCACATCAAAATTTAACTGGTATTTGTATTATATATTTACTACCCCTGAGCGGGTACCGCTGCTGGTGGAGTAAAACTCCCCGAGGGTATCCATAATTCAGTAGGCAGTACTTGGTGCTGTCAGAAAATATACAATTTATCAAAATTTTCAGTCGTCTAAAATTTGAAATTTATTTAAAACTAAGGTTTGTTGCCTCATGCAAAGCATTCCTTAGCTGGATTTCGATTTATATAATTTTGAACCTTTAGATTCATTTTTTTCAACGGTTTGGCTTATACATTTTTTTATGTATCAAACTTTTCGGTCTTAGTGTCACTGATGAGGAATGAATTTCCGAAATGTGCACATCTGGCACATCAAAATTTAACTGGTATTTGTATTATATATTTGCACTTTCTCGATATTTTTTAAAAAAATTCTTCGTTATTAACATAAGAAAATGAAAGTTTATTTTCTTAATTTATGCAAATTATGTCGCATATAATAGGCAAAGTGTCTAGAACTATTTTTGTAAGCGCGCATGAAATCGTCTTAGGTACTACTTGCTTACGAGTTGCAGACGGATTTAATCTGAGTGGTGTCCTCTTTTTGTTAGATACATGTGAATTTACAAATAAACAGTAAGGTAACTTTTAGAACTTAATCAATGTAGCGAATGGATTAAATCTCCATCGTTGACCACAGGAGCTCGTATTTACAAAACTGTAGAAAAATTTAATACTACGATAAAACCCACAAAAACAACGTTTTGTAAATACGTAAATAGAGCCCCTGTGTGTTGACCTGAAAAGCGAACGTTGTGAAATGTGTATTGATTTCATGTTGTTGCAAAAACAGTGTAGTATTTTGTATGGTAAATTGTAATATTGGTGAGTATTATCCTTGATTATCGTGCTATTTTTTCAGAGATTACAATCACTCCTATTTTGGCTTAAAAATCTCTGCCATTGTTACCTAACACTTTAGGGCCGTTTGTGGAGTTTTTTTGTATATGTGTGTGAGCAGAATTTGGGCATCTCTCCTTGAAATTTGAGACGCAAGTGGCTTATTTATATTCTTTGGGTGCATTTGTTATCTTTATTCGATTCACACGCTTACCCGGAAACTCGCGCAATATAAGCCACTGAACAGCCGAGATGTTTGTACACAAATTTTCAATGACAAGAACTATCTAAACATCGATTGATATGGTACAAGTGCAATTCTAACAACTGAGAAGTGGTATATAGACCTGTAAAGTGAAGTGAAGAGACAGCAAGAAATTAGTCGGTTTAGTGCACTGGGAAATTATACACAAAGTTTCTGTGTTCACCTATCGATTAGGCTGGAAATCAAGCCTCTAGTAACGGCTTTTATACTCTTACTTTGGCGTTTGTATAACGGCACAAGTCAATATAAAAATCTTTACTATGGGTGCAGGTAGACACCCCTACAGTCAAAAGCCAACCAACCACCCCGCCACCCCCCCCCTCCCGCGGTATAAATCCTGTGCTCTTCGCTATGAGAACAATTTTTCCCCAAGAACAATTTCGTGAGTGTGTGGCAGTAACTTTCTTACTTGCCCCACTTAAGAAACAAACCCTGTGTGCTTTGATGAGAGGCGAGTGTCTAATACACTGCGGGACCTCCTCCCGCATTACATAATATAAAAGTTTAAAATCACAATATCCAGACAGTGAGATAGTTAATATTCTATTATTGTCCAAGAATTGACCCCTAATTACGATATATATATATATATATATATATATATATATATATATATATATATATATATATATATATATATATATATATTGTTTTCTCAACAATTAGAATTAAGAAAGTAATGTTACTTAAATAAAAGACCAAAGGCTAATCAATGTTAAAACTCATTTTTCTGTGGAAAGAAAATTTCTCTGACAATTGTGGAAGTTGTGAGAAAGTCATGAAAAAATTTGATTTTAAATGTGTTAGAAAACATAGTGTTAATAGTTTAACAATTTTGTTATGTTTGGTAACAACATGCAAAAAAAAAAGAAAAAACAGTTTTCTTTTTGATGAGCTTATGAACCAGAAAAAAATGAAATTCAATTCTTAAATAAAAAGAACAAGAACAACACTTATACAAACAAAGCAAACATGCTTGATGATATTTGAAAAATCTCCAACTTGGGAATGGGCAAATGTGAGAAAGTTTGCATTTAATACTAGTGACAGCTCCTTACTGTTATTAATGCTCAGGGTCAGCATCATATGTCAAACTTGCCCTCTGCTCTGTGACATAGCACTATAAAATCAGCAAGTGGTTGTGTTGGTTCAAGTAAAACAAGTATATGCATGCACTCAAAAACTAATTTGTGGAAGAAATTTGATAGTAAAACACCTACAATAATTTGTAGACTACAGTAAAATCACAGAGAATGGAACAAGTCAAAATGCATAGGAAATGCTGAAATACAAGTACGCAAAGCACATTATATTTAAAGTAGGATATGTTTAACAAATGTCATTCTCTGAATAGGCATTATCAGTTCCAGCCCAGCATTTGCACTTGTCTAACTTTGGCTGCAGATGGAATAAACAATTTAGCATGATGTCAGTGGTAATTCTGCTTAAGAAAACTTTCAGTCATTAAATTGGCATAAGCCCATTTGGAATGAGAACATAGGGTTGTGCTATGTACATGGCATTGAGGATTGTTATTATTATTTGCTAATTACCATATGGAAGACTTGTCCAATAAATATGCTGTTACAAAAACACATTTTTTTGTATTTTCCAGTATCACAGGTTCCTATGAAAACTTATCTAATTGTGTCCAGCAAGAAAGCTACAGTTAATAGGGCTTAACCTCCATGTCTGTATTGAAACTAGGACACAACATCTTGAGCTATGTTCAGTACTGATGAACCCTTAATTTCACAAGTAATATATGGAGATAATGTCGTTTTTAAGTCCTGCAGGGTCGATTTCAAATAACAACATAATTGCAATGAAGCGAATTGACATATGGCCGCAGAGTCCCAATATATTTCAAACTAGCCACCCACCAATGAGCTCCAAGTATGACCTCCAACTGCGATAATCTGTGGATGTTCCACTAAGCTAGCACTATCATTCTGCTAATAGCTAGGCTACTACAAGAAATTCATCTACTCACGTACACTTAACAAATTTGTTCTTGAACAAATCGTTCTGTTTGTGAGCATGTCAATAAAACCTACTGAAGTTCCCAGAAATGGGGAAAAATATTTCTGATGACATTAATTTAGGGTTGGCAACTATTTTCATGGAATCCTGCTTTGCACCGGAATATTTCATTATTCAAATTGATAGCTTTACACTACCAACCCAATTTCCACTTGGCAAGATAATCACGCCCATCAGCATCATCGGTGCTTTGATTTTCTATTTAGCGCCAACAAATTCGGTCACTCAGAAGTAGAGCTAGACAATATTTATATATATATATATATATATATATATATATATATATATATATATATATATATATATATATATATATATATTGAATATTAATGATTCTGCAGTATACATATACTGTAAAATCACACATATTCGTTGGGGATTAAATTTTGTTATTTTCTTGGGTTATTGAAGACCACAAAATTGATTGTCTTAGAAAAAATTTAATTACCATTGCCCTCAATGGGATTTTTCAACAAAATTCAATTCCACGAAAAATTCTACCAACAGAATTTTATAAAAAGGCAAAACGACGTAATTTTAACCCAACGAATATTAATGATTCTGCATCACACACACACACACACACACACACACACACACACACACACACATATATATATATATTTGCACTCTGTTTCATGAAAAAAGGTTTAGAGAATAGCATACTGATTCTGTACGGAGACCTAAGTCATTCCAAGTGCGCGCCAAGGGAGAACTTGTGTTTTTGCGTGCATTTTGTAAGTAAAAACACAAAGTATTCAATTTTATAACTTTTACCCTGTATTTTAAATAACGTAGTCATTCTAACTCAGAACTATTCGAGAGCTTTATTTTAAACTGTTAAAAACAATGTAAAGCGGTGGCTGATTTTTCATTAATGCTTGCTAATATTTAATTTATTTCCAACCGAGATTTTAGATACTTATGCTAAATATTCTTTTTCTTGATTTGATAATAAAAACGTATTTTTTTCTAAATTTTCAATCGAAGTTTGATATATAGACAAATTTTTTAAAAAGACTCGATTCTTGTTTTAAGAATAAAACCTAAAATAAATAAGTAAATAAATAAATAAATAAAATTGTTTCTTAAATTATATTTTATTTATAGAAATAGTAACAATAAAGTTAGAGTTAACAATATCACAAATATACATAAAACATTTTCCTATCGGTAATTTCGTTGAAACAAAAAGTATCCACGTAATCAGGAAGTGCCCTTATTTGTACATTAATTTGTTCATGTTACAAGAAATAAATACTAAGATCAACTGAAATACATGTAGGAAATCTACAAATGTTAATAATCACGTTACATGTATACTACCAGATTATACAAGAAGAAATCACTAAAAAATAGACCAAGCTCAACAATGTGAACAATTAACAAATACAAGGCTTTGTAATAACGGTGTTCACGTCAAAATGCGTTAAATTACCCACAGCAGTTATCGGAACGTATGTTCTATCAAAGAGTATGTTCACAGACAAATCAAATTGAACATAAACTCATATGCATAAAACTGTAAAAACACATTCTTGTACAAAGAGTGTATTATTGCAGGTAAAGAAATGTAATTTCTTTTTCCCCTTTATTTTCTAACAATGTTTGATTTGTCATTTTTGATGTAACCTTTTCTGTCTTTAAATTGAACAAAAATGTTACAGTTAAGAACATAAGTTTGTCCTCCTGTTGTTAACATAAGACATGAAAAAGAGTTTTATGTAAAACTGATATTTGAATGTATAATTTAAGTAGATAAAAGTTGTAAAGGTTCTATGACGAAAAATTATCATGAAAATATAATTCAATTAATGGGAAAGTAATAAGCGTTCTTTTGGCGAAGTGTTTACATATGTATGGATTAAATTGCCGTATTTAACAATTGGGTAACATTAGAACTTGAAAATAACAAATGCAAGTAACAATACAAAGCAAAAAGAAACAAAAGAAAAAAGATACAAGCCTATTGATAATACATCTTCATTAATTAAATATCTTTATATAATACATCTTCATTAATTAAATATTTTTATACAAAAATATAAGTGAGAATGAGATTAAAACCAAGAACCCATATCCAGCGCATGAAGGTTACTTGTTGTGAAGGTGCGGATGAATAAAACCAGAGCATGCTATTACACAAATTATCGTTGCAACACATGGCACATACGTTATCTACACACCCTTTTAAAATTCCTCGTGGACACAATTTGTTGACGTCGAAACTAACCATGGATGATGAGAGACATCCCCTTTTGTAAATAGTGTCAAGCCCATTCGGTTTTGTTTCCCATTTAACCTGTAATCAATTGTATACTTATTAAAAACTTTCAAAAGTTATAGAAATGCATGTTAAATTAAACAAACTATGATCGACATTACCATGAAATGACAACTCATTTCTTTCGAAAAAAAACGAAAAAAGTTTCGTTCCGTCTACCGTAACAACCACATCACATCGATACCGCCTTGGTAGCACAGTGGTAGAGGCCAGCCTTGAGAGCAAGAGTTCGTGGTTTCTAATACAGTCGTCTTTATACATAAAACTTTAAGTTTGAGATATTGCATTATCGCGTTCGAAATAAGAAGAAAAGAGTATTAATTAGTTTACTCGGCTGCAGAGTAATTGACTTGGGATTGGTATGATTGTCTGCGAGACTCGGCGAATTTGCACCTTATCAAAGTCTTTCCCTGAGTGTTTCTTTGTTCATGACAGGTCATAAAACACTCGCAAAACTCAAGAATTCGTTCTTAGAATACTAGTATCCTATACAGATTAGTTATCTAATTTTTTTTTGCGACAACAACGACGTTAATTTGTTCCTGTGATAGTACAGAATCCCGGCAGATTATAAATTATTTAAAGGAACAGTCTATTTAAGATTTTGTAGAAAAAATTGGCGAGAAGAAAAAAGAAACATCAAAAAAGCGAGTTCGAGGAAAATTCAATAATGTTACTAGGTAACATAATATCCATTTAAAAGTTCAACTGTCATTCTATTTAGGTTATAATCAGCAATTAACATTAAGTTTTTGGTATTATTTCAACGACTTGAAACATGACTATTTTAGTGTTTAAATTACATCTCTTAATAATTTAATGATTTTTTCTTTCGTAAATGGGCTTTAGAAAGATATTTTGGAATATGCAGAGAGTAAGATAAACAACATATTGTTCTTAATATAACATCAGCAGCCAGTGACTTAAAAATTGAACTTCCGATTTAAATATAAAAGTAAAATGATGTTATTTTCATCGTTTAAGTGTTTTGTTGGACCAAACCGTTCCGATATTATGTGTTAACAAACATAATAAAAACCATTTACTTCACTAGAGTATCGTAGAAATAACTCAAGAATTCAATCAAATTTAAAATGTTTTAAAAAGTTATGATAGAATTAAAGGTAAGCGAAAATTTTGGATATAAATGATTTATATTAAAAACTTCATATAATGAACACTTACATAGCACTGAGAAACAGATGCGCCGCATGTTTCTGATTCAGACGACGAGTCTCTGCTTAATCCACAATATACAAGTGTTCCTGTACATTTGTAGCAACTCATTCGATTCTGCAAATGATCAAAATAATACACAAGCATACCAGTCCATGTCCAAATAAAAAAAGTAATAATTTTCAAAACTAGTTAATTAAGGTATATAATGATGAGGAATGATTTTTCCAGAATGTGCACATATGGAACATCAAAATTTAACAGGTATTTGTATTATATATACAACTGAACTTTAATCAAGAAAGTGATGTAGGGTGCTTCGAAACGGTAAGCATCTCCTGTCTAGATAGCTACACCCGTCACTTGTCACACGAAATATGGATTTATGGCAAGTCAATCGATCAAGTATAAGTTTGGATACAGTGACTTTAGACTTGTTAACGATATTGTAATGACGGCCATAAAACTTTAAAAGACCTTGGTTAACCTGGGCTTGCAATATCCTTGAGCTAGCTTTTTAATTGTAAGCAGCTTGGTTCTTTGTAGAAAGTCTCTGTAGTGGTAACAAGCTTTACCATACCGTATTAATTGTGACACATATACACCATAGGCAGGAGAAGCAGTTATATTACTCTAAAGAAAAGGAAAGTTGACAATTAGAAAATTTAAGTCATCACTTTTGTCGTATAGCTTCAGATGTAACCTTAAGCGGTTGTCATATTTGAGATTAAAGTCCAAAGCTCTATTTGATAGATGATATCCACATGTTTTCCAAATCTGGGATAAGTTAGAGACAGAGCGCCATTTATATATCTGTATGTGGAGTTCATTGATTAAGCGACAATGTTCTCTCCAGATTTTGACATAGATCTGTAAAAATTCTGATTCATATGAATAAAGAAATAAATCAGAAAGCAAAGGTTCACAAATGGTATACCGATTGTTTGTTGGAAAATTATATTGCCAAACACAACAAATATGTTGTCTATTAAATTTTTTTGTTCGCAGGCTGTATGTTTGAAAAATAACCAGAATTCCTGTTGAGCACTAAATATTTCTATCTTTGTGTACCGTTTTTGAAAAAGAATGACAAGCGAATGATTTATTTAGACGTGTTTTCAATTCAGAATGTGGAATAGTGGTGAAAGTGTAGAAAAATAAAAAGTTCTTATACTTTTTACAGAAGATCAAGTATTAGAAAAATATGTTCAAGTAGCTATTAAAAAAGTTTAAGAATTTGGTTGATGTTAAATGTAGAAAAGTCTTTTTCCGGACAAGTCCAAAGGCCATCCTATGGCGACTGCCAAAATGTGTGTGTTACAATTACTGATAATAGTATAATAGTACATTCAGAGGAACCTTCTTTACATCTTTCCTTCAATAGATTTTTTAAAGTTTTGAAATCCAATACAAGTAAGGAAGGCGTAGTTCTTTCTGTTTTAATTGATACCAAGAACTCCCGTATGGTTGAAAAGAACTTTATCTTTGCTTGAATTGGTTTTTGTATAATTAAGATTCTCCGATATACTATATAAACCAAACTCCTTAATAAGATATTCAACGTTGAATTTCTTACAAAGGGAAAAAGATGTTGTTGGAAGCAGGGACAACAACATATTTGTTGTGTATGTCCGTAAGGAATGCAGAAATTCCAGGGTTCCTGAGCACTAAAGCAGTTTAGTACCCATATACCCTTTAACTTCGGCAATCTAATTTCCCTTATGGATAAGGTTTCAAGCTCCACTTCTTCTAATTCAGCCAAACGCCTGGCAAACTCTTCAGCAGAGTCCATAATAATTCTGTCCCCATGTAAACGGTTAAGCTACTCTGTAGTTAGGACCTTTTAAAACTTAAGGCATTTGAATCTAGTGTTCTCAATTATATTGATATAATCTCTTACTACATACCCAGCTGGTTTATAAATATTTAGAAACGCTGAGCAAGAGCAGGTAGGTGGAGTAAAGTTTGGAAGTTTAACCACTGCAAAGTGCGTTTATACCTAAAAACTGGATGCATACGGTTTATTTTTGGAGTAGAAAACTAGAGGTGGCAAGTTATATTTAAGATAAGTAGAGACTTCTGATTGTATTTGTTTATTAACTAGTGTTTTGAAAATATCAATAGCATCTATGTCCTTGTAATTTAAGAAATTGGTAACAGGCGTATATCGTGTTCCTTAGCAGGTTTAAATAACATTTTAAATACAACCATGATAGCGTAAGTTAAAACTCTGGTGCATTATAATTTGTATTAGTTCTGTATACACATTCTTCTTGTAACTGTTAAAGACGGGAAAGTGTTAAAGAGTACAGCTTGGGACGGATATGGTGCAATCTGATAGGTGTCTGCAGTATTGGTAAAAGATTAGAAAAATAACCACCATGAATATTCGGTTTGTTGTAACTCCAATGTCCATGTCACGTTGTAATTTTGTAATTTTTCAATTTTTTTTTGAAAAAAATTTCAATTTTTCAAAAATGAAACATTAACATTTTACAAACCGGGCTAGAAATGTTTATTACTTTATCAAATTTATCATTGTATCCGTATGACAATGCAATACGATTTTTTCTTGTCCAGTAATTTCCCCGCCCTAATCGGAATGGTGCACCTAAATAGGACTATTTTTGTGGTGGTATATTTTTTTCCAAAATTCTGATTTTCATAGACAGCACGGAATAGTCTGGTTGATAAAGGTTTGGTGAAAAATTGGTTACTATAATTACTTATTTCAAACTTATGACCATTCATTCATGTATTTTGTTTACCTTTGGTTTCGTCCGAAAAAAGGAGTCCAAATAAATTGCACTCTATTCCATAAGACATAGAGGATTCAAAAATTAGATTATCGTGAATTATCAAAGTGTACTGCCTTAAGTAAAGTTGCTTGTAAAATGTATACCTGTTATCAAAATGTTATAGGTTTTACAATTTTTAGAATGAGAAGAATTAACAGGGCAATCATATTATTGTTTCAGAATCCCAGTTGAATATTGTAAATGTCAATTTATTGTAATGTTATCAGTTCAATAAAATCTTGTTTAATCTAACAGTGCATTATGATAAATAATTATAATAATAAAAAGATATTGGTAAGCTTGACTGTTGTTGTTTTGATTTTTTATAAAAGCTGTGAATATTTATAGAAGTAACGTTGGTCTGAACTTGCAAGATAGAAAATATAGGGCACCGTCTTTAACTGTTAGTCTAGTGTCCAAAGTACCAGCAGGAGACCTTTCTATAGAGGGAGAAATCTCAGGCTATCTAGTGTTATTGTTTGTTCTACATAAAAATATTCGACTAAGCGAATGGTATATGATAAACATAACTTTGTTTTACTTTGTGCCAAAATTGTTTACCGATCTATGAAATGGAATCAGGTTTCGAATATGGAAATCAAGCAAAAGAGTATTATAACTCTTATAATTCCGATTAGATGCCGAAAAAACATATACGCGACATCACAATTTTGTCCATGTAGATATTTACTTACACTTGGTGACTTTTGGGTTGCTGACGTCGATGTCACCAATGATGCACCTGTCGATGATACAGAGGATGAACGTACTGGTGGTGCCATAGATGTACTGGTAGGTGATGCAGATGATGAACTTGTTGATGGTTTCATAGATGACCTTGTCGATGATTCCTGTAATGAAATTGTCGTTGATCCCTTTAATGAACTTGTTGATTCCTTCGTTAATGTTGTTGATACAGAAGGTCTTGTCGATGAAATGGTAGTTTGTAATGCAGGTGTCCCTGTTTGTGTTTGATTTGGCATACCGTCAGGGTATGGAGTTGTAACGTCAGGATCTCCCTGGAATAATTTGTTTACAATATGAGTACAAAGTAGTCACAGACTGTGACTGAATGCTGATAGAATATTTCTCAATTATGCATATCGCTAATCAGATACAACCTGAGAAAAAAAGTTGTAAATTGAGAGAATTTTTCTTAAACAGTAGCTTTTCCTTCAAACTACTTTAGAAAGTATACCTTAAATATTGATAATATTTGATGAATAAAGAAACCATTATTACCATTTTATTAATCTAATTTAATAAACGGATTAACTTTAATTATGTGGTATAAAATCAATAGTTGACATTGAATTTACCAAATTACTACAAAAAGTGAAAGCACTATATTGTTTCATCTGAAACGCATATAAACTACACACAAAATTTTTTTTCTGATTTTTTCTAGAAAGGATATGTGTTGAATATTTTATTTGTTTTTTTTTTTACTTTTTCAATGGGTTTGTTTTGATTTAATTACTTTGATTTCCATGTCCGGCAAGTATTTTTCCGAAAATATATTTCAATTTTTAAATACCAAAACTTGTACCTCTTACTTTTTGAACAAGTAGACTATCAGGGGGTAAAATTGATGGACTTTAATAACCACATAACAATTTAAAGAATACATATAAAATATTTTCACTTAATTTCCGGAGTGAAATCTAATTTAGTTTTAAACTCAAATAAGATAAATTACTCTACATTTTCTTATGTTCCTAAATGAAATTTGTAAAATAAACTTAAAATAATGAGGAAAAGTTTGAATAGTTCTTAGCAACGAGTTGACAATTAGCTGTTTGAAACGGAATGGTGGCAATTCTTTGCTATTTTGCACATAGTAAAGCTTAAATGAATTAAAGGTTCTCAGAAACAATTCTAAGCCTATTTTAGTCAAGTTTTTTGTTATTTATAAGACGTATTTAAAAATATGATTTTTTCTAAATCCTGAACATTTGAATGACTGTTGAAAATATAATTGAGACAAAATTTAATTACGTTCGCCTTGTTAAAATAATGTTTTAAAAAGTAATGATAGCTCACTACTATGGTTGAGCAGTGACTAACGTATATTTTGTTAAATTATTATTAAATAATAATAATCCGATTTTAAGCTAATATTTAACATCCCAATCGAATCCCATGAAATGTATTGGGTCTTTCAAAATCCAGATTATGTAACATTTAAGGAAAAATTCACAAAACATTTCAAAATTGAATTTCCCAAGATGAAGTCTGTGCATTTAAACAAGCTATTCTTGTATGAAATTTCAGAGAAAATACTGTTTTCCACACAAATTAATAGTATAAAACGTTAAAAATAAAAATGAGTAAATATTTTGTTTTAATACATCCATCTGACACGTTCATTTATAAATGCTTATTTATAATGTTACAAAAAATTAACTAACGACATAATCTAATCTGGAAGGAAATTTCCATTGCATTGAGTTACACAAATTGTCATAACAACACCAATCACACCACCAGTCATGTTCAAAAGTTTGGCATGTAAATCCATCTTGTTCGAAACAGGCACTATAAAATGTTGGTTGATCGCAGTATCTGTAATATACTACATCTCCATTAGATTTTTCCTGTCTACTTAGCTAAAATATAAACTACACAAAAATAACATGAACAATAATAAAAAAACAAGATTCTTCTTTAAACGTGACCAAAAAGAAAGGAAAATATTACTTTGTTAAACTTTTATATAAAATATAAAAGGCCAATCGATAATGTTTTTGGGACTTTCTGAAAATGCTTATTCTGATTTTCTTACCTTGTAACCAGTTGTAACCGTGTTGGCAAGTTATAAATTGTTTTATTTTGTTTAAGATTAAAACAGATTATTGATTGTTTTATAGACTCAAAAATTCCCATCTATAACACATGCACAGCGGAAGGAATCCAGTAGACGTAACAGACAGATTACGTGATATCGTCCGTAAATAAAAAAATTTGATAATCAAATTACAAATTATTATTATTATTATTATTATTATTATTATTATTATTATTATTATTTCATATCTAATATTCCCATCAATACATAATGTTAATGTTAAAATCAAGAAACCATCATTATAATTGAAAACAATTTTATTTTTCAAATAAAAAACCGTTTTTGGTTATTCCACACCAAAAAAGTGCGGATTAATAACATGTGTATAAACCATCTAACCGGTACCACTGTGTGGCGCCATTTCAATTATGGAAGTTAAAACAAAAGAACTGAAATGGTAATTTGTAGAGAAGTGTCGACATTTGTGAGAAAAGATAGGGATTTACTGAGATATTTTTTCTGGAATGTCGACATTGTTCGGTTGTATGACCTCAATGAAGATTCACTCTTGTGATTGGATATGAACATTATATGCCGAGCTTTATACTCGGAATCGCTAAAATTCTGAATGGCAGTTGGTCTTAAGCAGTGAGTAATGTACTTATTATCTACGCCTAATGCGGTGCAAGTATCCCTCAGAAATAAGCTGACGATCGTTTAGCAAAAGATTTTGTATTTAACTATGTAGGTTGAAAGAGTTGCTAGTGCATGTAAATGAGCTTTTCAGATTTTGTCTCGAACGGACATGGCAGTCATGTTTGTGTATCTATTAGAATGTAGTTATGGATTGTGTAATTCATTCAATATGTATTTATACACAGAGTCATGTAGTTTTTGTGATTTATGGCTTCAAGCGTGGAGAAACGGAAATTTCACACTACAAATATATATATATATATATATATATATATATATATATATATATATATATATATATATATATATATATATATATATATATATATACTCTAACTTGCCCTAACGGTTACCCTAAATAAGCGGTCAACTTGCTTATGCGGTCAGATTCAACCCCTCCCGAACGTTATTATACGTTATTTTAACTGAATTAATCAGGCGCCTCCCTTACGCGGTCAGCGGTCACCAATTATTGACAATTTAGAGCAAAATGACCTTCTTTATGCGTAAGCAACCGATTTGAGCAAAAATGGCTTCACTAAGCAAAATAGATTTGTCTCTCTTCTTTGATTACACAATACTAGGTCATTCGGAATAACTCGGATTAATCAACGATATCAGCCGAGGTGTTAGGAGTGCTAGGTTAGGGTGTAAATTATAGATTTAACAGAAAAGCTTGGATGAAGTGTTTTAAAGATGTCAAGGGAACTTTTTGATTGCGATTTTCGTGAACTTATAGCTATTGATAATCAATTAAAAATATGTGACGAGACCACAACATACTGGAGTAAACCACTTCAGAGCTTTTTAACAAGGACGATCATATTGAGGATGAAAGTGAGGATGACCAAATCGATGAACATGAACAGGAAAGAATAATATCAATTTCTGAGGCACAACAGATCAGGAATTTCGCTATCAAGAGTGAAAAACATCTATTTTGAACAAACTTATGGAAATAAATGATGAGGTATTACAAATAATGTCAGTTGATAAGAAAGAAGCTACAATATTAGATTTTTTAAACCTATATAACTGTTTTAAATGCCAACTTTGTAAATTGTTTTAGATATATTTTAGCATTTTTAACTTTTAATTGTGGTTGACATTAATAATCTGAGTAAGGCCGCCACGGGGCAAATGCTGGAAACGTAATTTTTCAGTATAATAATATATTATACTGAAAATATGGTGGGTAACTTTCCTCTTCCACAAATAAACGATCTGCAAAATGACCAACTTCGATTTAAAGGTCATCTCTACTTAGCAGCCACTTTTTTATTTCTCACGAGTGGCTGCTTAACACAGGTTTGACTACATATATATATATATATATATATATATATATATATATATATATATATATATATATATATCAAGTCGTCAGCGAAGACAAATCTTTTAAGAAAAGAATTCAAAAAGTTTGATCAAACAAAATAATTTAAACAATCTTTAATGAATGTTCCTTAAACAACAACTACCAACTTTGTGGTTCATTTGAGAGCATTTGCCGAACGGGTTATACTTTAAAATATACTTTATAAGACTTCAAATCCGATATATTTTTTTCGGACTTAATACCATCAAATTTCGCCTAAAGAAATAATAGCCGGTATCCACAGCCTTTGAAAAATTGACTGCCTGTAAGAAAGTGAAGCGTACAACAGTATATTAAACTTTATCCAATATTAGGTGTTTTTACCGTTTTTTTTGTCCACTTTTTTTAAACAAAGTTCTTTTCTGGACTTTAAGTACCATCGAATTTCACATACAGGGAAATAAATCATAGCAGAAAAATTGTATATTTATTTGCTAAACAAAAATCTTCGGTATCTATTGGATGTTTAGATAATATATTACTTAAACAACACTTGTCTTTGTTTAATTTATACACAAGCACAAAATACTTGGTTTTCCTGAAATGCATCTGTTTGGTTTTTAAACAAGGAAACATATATTCATATTAAGTAATATATTATTAATCTTAATTTCATTCCGATATGTTCTGATTTTAAATCTTCAGCAAGTTGAAGATGGGATTTCAATTGCAATCTTTGTTTTTCTGTTGTTTTTAAATAATAGTGTGTAAAATCTAAATTCATAACTTACAAAGCAAGTGTCATGTTTATAACACTGCCATCTGTCATCTGTTTCAATACGTGCATTTCCACATTCATTCAAAGTTCCGGAACAATTGTAGCACATATTTCCCAGTTCCTGTAGATAGTTTTTAAGGAACAATATAAGAGTTTAAAAAAAAAAACAAAAGTAGACACAGAATTTGTGAAGATTGTGACAGGACTGCAATTAAAGTTGGATTTTGAATTGCCTGATTCGTTATTAAAGTGGTTTTTTATTGCTGGAAAAGCGGTTTGGTAAAAAATTATCTATGCTCTGAAAAGAGGATTCTTATCACAGCGATGTTAACTGTAATTTAACATTCATTTACCTTTTTGTTCCTAAGAAAAAAATTTAAAAAAAAATAAAAAAAATCTATAGAGAATCAAAGTTATTTTAGGGATCAGTTCGGTATTAAATATTGTCATTTCTTTCTCTTCTATTAGATTTTTGCGTTTTGATGGTAGTTGCAAAAAAAATTATATCAATTTTTAATATTTGACAATTGCTTTCATCTTTTGTTTAGTTTTAATTCAATACCTTCAGGAAAATTTATTTTGATGTATGTAACTCTTACTTACGTAGTCGTAATCATAATTGTAATAATAGTCATATTGACGTTTAGATCTTAAAATTATATCATTCAAAGTTGGTCCAGTATTTTCAAAAAGTGCCTGAAATATAATATTAAGTTATAAACCACTTGTTTTACACCAAAATCAATATTTGTTTTACTATTACTTGTTTTTTAAAAACACTTGTCTTTTCATCATACTGTTTTTAAATAAAGAGTTGTGTTTCTTAGTAGAATCAGAAAAACAACAAATATTTGTAGGAATAGATAATTTCGATGCACAATCAAGTTAAAAGAAGTAAGCAAAATAATTTTAAACACCAACAAATATATACAGAAATGCAAATAAAAAGCGTTGACTTAATATATTTATTTATCGAAAACGTTTTTCTTGCCAAGACACTATTTCGTATATGAATTTGTTTTTCATTTTAAGGAATTGATATCAGTTAATATTCTCATTATTGTAAGAAAGTGTAAGATATTCACATTGTATTTCTCACAATAAAGGATATTATGTTAACCATGTCTGCAGATACATTTGTAAGCAACAAACTTACCATCAACAAATTAAAAGTTTAGATCATGTTTGTTTTTAAATTTAGCAGTAAACAAATACCTTTATTGTATTCTGAAAAATAAATTACGAAGTCATGTGCCTTCTAACACGATCATATTACAAAAAAAAAACAAATACCAGTTAAATTTTGATGTACCAGATGTGCACATTTTGGAAATTCATTCCTCATCAGTGACACTAAGACCGAAAACTTTGATAGATAAAAAAACATTAGCCAAACAGTGGAAAATTAATGAACCTGAAGTTTCAAAATTTAATAAATCCAAATCCAGCTAAGGAATGCTGTGCATGTGGGAACAAACCATAGTTTAAAATAAATTTCTAAATTTAAGACGGCTAAAAATTTTGCTTAATGGTACAATTTCTGACAGCACAAAGTACTGCCTACTGAGTTATGGATACCCTCGGGGAGTTTTACTCCACCAGCAGCGATACCCGCTCAGGGGTAGTTAATATATAACACAAAAACAGTTAAATTTTGATGTGGCAGATGTGCACATTTCGGAAATTCATTCCTCATCAGTTACACTTAGACCGAAAAGTTTGATAGATAAAAACACAAGCCAAACAGTGGAAAATTAATGAACCTAAAGTTTCAAAATTATATAAATCCAAATTTCGGCTAAGGAATGCTGTGCATGAGGGAACAAACCTTGGTTTGAAATAAGTTTCAAATTTTCGACGGCTGAAAATTTTGCTAAATGGTGCATTTTTGACAGCACAAAGTACTGCCTCCTGAGTTATGGATACCATCGGGAAGTTTTACTCCACCAGCAGCGCTACCCGCTCAGGGATAGTAAATATATAACACAAATACCAGTTAAAGTTTGATGTGCCAAATGTGCACATTTCGGAAATTCATTCCTCATCGTTGACACTAAGGCCGAAAAGTTTGATAGATAAAAAACATAAGCCAAATAGTGGAATATTAATGAACCTAAAGTTTCAAAATTATATAAATCCAAATTTCGGCTAAGGAATGCTGTGCATGAGGGAACAAAGCTTAGTTTTAAATAAATTCCTAAATTTAAGACGGCTGAAAATTTTGCCAAATGGTACAATTTCTGACAGCACAAAGTACTGCCTACTGAGTTATGGATACCGTCGGGGAGTTTTACTGCACCAGCAGCGGTACCCGCTCATCAGTTTAAATGTTTTTATTAACTCAACCTAAAGACCTTGTTAGATCATTACACAGAGCAAGTATGTCAGGTTATACTGGCCTAAATATGCATCAGTTACACCTTTTTAATGCTCTGGATGGACTAGATCAGAGGTATTCTTTGCCAATGCAGTTTTATTTTCTTCCAAATAGAGTTATTATTTGCAGTCTTTATAACGGTTAAGTTTGGGCACTTAACAAGAGCTAATATAGTAAGGTACAAATTTGGCAGTCTTTCAAATCTTATCGAAAACATTATAACGTAAACATGATATTTGCATTCACAAAATTAAACTTTTTACGGTTACTATTTCCTTGAAATTTAATGGTAGAAAAAAATCAAGTCTCTCAGAACCTGCTAAATATCTTTTATTGAATGATTTTTATGTAAAGTTTTAAAATCCAATACAAGTACAGAATATAAAGTTCTTCCTGATTTAAATTGATACGATTGATATGATTGGAAATTACTTATTTTTGGTATGAGTAGGGTTATTTTTAAAGATCATGATTTTGAGCTTGTCTTCATGTAACAAAATGCGTCATAATTTAAATATTCATTACAATATGATCAAAAATAACTTTCAAATATAAAAACCAATGTTGGAAATTTGACATGATCTTTCCTCTTAATCAAAAGGCCAAAATTTTCGAAAAAAGAAAAAGAAAATGATATCAATCTAAATCATTTTTACCAAGTTTTAAAAATTAAAAGCAAATAGACGTACTTGGCAAGTATTAGACTGAAAATCTAAATATAAAGCTAAATATATTAAAGAACTACATTGCAAATTTTATTAATTCTCTTCTCATTGGTTTCAGAGAAAATCGCATGTTTAAGTTACCTAGATCTATCCATCTATCCTTGATAACACCACAGACAGAAATGACCTACCTGTATTCTTCTTACCGAACTCTAAATTATATATTCTAAGAAGTTAAAAATAAGATCGAAAGGCGCACATGAAAACACGCACGTTGTGCTATTAAATTACTTTGCGTGGCATTTGTTTAATAACGTAAGAAACTAAAAACAGCGAGAGAAAAACTGAATAAAAACACTATAAAAATATACATGTTGTTTATTTTAAAATTGAAGCAAAATATGCATTAATCTAATACTTACAACAGCTTTAAAAGAATTTTGCAAACCAAGCATCAAAATACTTGTAAGAACTGAAATATACAACAAATTAAATATTCTAACTAGAATTTCTTGAAGAAGTAAAACCTATCAAAACTCAGTTATACACGTGAACTTCCATTTAGAAATTGAGACCGGGAGCTTCGGAAGTGTTAGCACCTCATACCAAATGGTACCATATGGTTAGCTACGCTGACGCCTCGGAAAAGATTAAAATGATAATTTTTTAGTTAAAACGTCTAAAAAGCCTATTTTTGTTCCTAATGCAACTACAATTAAGTTGACATCATTGGCAATGACATCATTGCGCAATTCCAATCAGAGCTGCTGTTCCGAAAAATAATAAAAGGAATAAATAAGTTAATTAATGTAAATTTATAATACAAGTACCAGTTAAATTTTGATGTGGCAGATGTGCACATTCCGGAAATTCATTCCTCATCAGTGACACTAAGACCGAAAAGTTTGATACATAAAAAATATAAGCCAAACAGTTGAACTTAATGAATCTAAAGTTTGAAAATTATATAAATCCAAATCCAGCTAAGGAATACTTTGCATGAGGGAACAAACCTTAGTTTTAAATAAATTGCAAATTTTAGACGACTGAAAATTTTGATAAATTGTACATTTTCTGACAGCACAAAGTTCTGCCTACTGAGTTATGGATACCCTTTGGGAGTTTTACTCCACCAGCAGCGGTACCCGTAAACAATTAATAAATAGATGGAAAATAGATTAATAAATTATCAAATCAATAAATTAATGAATGTTAAAATAGGATAATACGTTTTAAGTAATGTATTGCAAAGTAAACATTTCCTAACAATTTACTTGTATACTAATAACTAATAACTTGCATACCAAAAGAGGGAAAACCAAAACAATTTTTGTAAAAATTGGCGACCAATTACACTTTTAAATACAGTTTATAAGATAGGATCTGGAGTAATAGCTAATAGAATCAAACCGTCATTAGAGAACATTATTGGTATAGAACAAACGGGTTTCATCTCTGGAAGCTATATTGGGGAAAATACTAGACTTATATACGATATAATGCGATATACCGATGATAAAAATGTTCCCGGTCATCTTCTTTTAAACGATTTCGAGAAAGCTTTTGATTCAATATCTTGGTCCTTTTTGCAAAAAGTTTTTAAATTTATTCAATTTTGGTACTTCTATACAAAAATGAATTTATACTTACTATAGAGATATAAAGTCTGCTGTAACACAGGGAGGGCATTTAACTTCTTTTTTTAACATTAAAAGAGGTTGCAGACAGGGGGATCCTTTATAACCTTATCTTTTTCTACTATGTGTCGAAATTCTAGCAATAATAATAAAGATACAATAAAGATATAATGGGAATTAAAACAAATAACAAAGAAGTCAAAATATCGTTATTTGCCAATGATACTAGTCTTATACTAGATGGCTCAGAACAATCACTAAGACAAGCAATAAATGAATTAAATATTTTTTGCAAAAATTTCGGGCCTTAAAATTAATTTAGAAAAAACTCAGATAATTTGGATAGGGAGCAAGATATATAGTGATGTTAGATTATGTAGAGAATTTAACCTACGTTGGGGATATACTCGATTCACTTTACGTGGTATAACATTTGATTTTGACTTACAAAAAATGTCTTATATCAACTATATAAAAAAGCTAAATGCTATCAAATCACAGATAAACTTTTGGAAAAAACAAGATCGTACACCTATAGGAAAAATTACTATTATAAAAACTTTGCTCATTTCACAATTAAATCGCCTTTTTATTGCATTGCCAAATCCAAGCCAAAAAATTATTTGTGAACTTAATACAATTTTTTACAATTTTATTTGGAATGGTTTAACAAATAGAATAAAACAAAATGTTATTGTAAAAGAATATGAAGGGGGGGTTAAAAATGATCGATTTGATACCATATATAAACGCTTTGAAAACAACTTGGATTAGGGAATTATTGCAGAAAAAGAGTTACTGGTTTAATATTTTAGAAGCTTATATAAATATAGGAAAAAATATTTAGTGTGGGAAATGAACTAATTGTAAAGAATATTAAGTTCCTTAAAAATGATTTGTGGATCGATGTTTTTAAGGCTTGGATACTATTGACAAATACAACTCAAAAATTACAGTTATTTAAAAATGCAGCTGAAAATTTACTTTGGTATAATAATGATATTACTATAGGAAACAATATCGAATACATCAGAAAATTATACGAAAAAGGAGTCATATTTATTAATGATCTACTAGATACCGATGGAAATTTCTTAAACTTACAAGATTTTATTAGAAAATATAACTACAACATAAATTTTCTCGATTATAATGGAATAATTAAATCAGCAAAACAAATGCTGAGAAAAAACAAAGAATATTATTTATCTAAATCCGAAAATCATTTCATCCCAAATATCCTAAAATACTTTTCAAAAATAAAAAAGGCTAAAAAAATATGTACAAAATATTGAAACAAAACCATACTTTACCGATTTCACGACAAAAATGGCAAAGTATTTTTGACAATTTAACAGAAAGCGATTGGCAACAAATATACAGAACCATTTACTCTACGACCCCAAATGCGAAATTACAGTGGTTCCAATACAGCATCGTTCAAAATATAATTGCTACAAACTCTCTTCTGTTTAAAATAGGTATCAAAACAGATCCTTTATGTAGTTTTTGTAAACAAGCAAGAGAAACAATTATTTATCTTTTTTTGGGAATGTAACTTAGTACAATCATTTTTAGAAGAATTGGAAAATTGGCTCTCATCAAATAGTCTTTTTTTTAGACATAACAAAATTGAGCATGGTTTTTGGAAATTTTAGATCTTTTAATAAAGTTAAAAATCTTATGCTAATGCATATCAAATATTATATTTATAAAACTCGGTGCCTTGGTAAACATTTATCTCTGGAGAAGTTCTAACATATTTTAAAAGAAATATACTATATTGAAAAAGATATTGCAGTAGGTAAAAAAAAATTAGAAAACTTTAGAAAAGAATGGCAACAATTCCATCCTGTTATGACATAGAACTTTGTATTCATTTATAAAAAACAATTTTGAAATTGTATTGTAAATTCTCTCTCTCTCTCTCTCTCTCTCTCTCTCTCTCTTTCTCTCTGAAAACCTTTCAAAATATAAACTTATAAAGTTGTATCAAGTGTATTATTGTAATAATGTTTACTATATATATATTAAATAGGTCCTTGGTGTACTATTGCTGTCATTCTGGTATTATCATGCACTCAGGATGACTTTTGGTAAGGTGTTTGATCACTGAATCAGTATCCTTCAGATAAGGATATCACTCCCTTATTTCTATTATCCTCACATGAGATGAACTAGTCAATACTCCTTTCTTATATAAGGAAGCAGTGTTGTAAAATATATAACACAAATACTAGTTAAATTTTGATGTGCCAGATGTGCACATTTCGGAAATTCATTCCTCATCTAAATCTAATGTATGACCTGTGTCAGTACGAATTACCGCCACTCTTGATGCGGTTACTAATTCACCGAACGCCAAAGACAGTAACAACCATCAATTAATGTGATGGACTTTTTTCATTAAAAAATAAGTTTTCAACAGTCACATAATACAAAAATATTTAAAAATGCATAGCAAATTTATCAATTTGACCTCAAGAACAATTTTGCAGCTTTCTGTGAGTTTCATTATTACTATAATATTATTAAAACAATTTGTATTTGCAAGAGTGCGAATTTGTTATTTTGCCCGTTTCGTACCACCTCTCACTCAAGCGGTCTTCGTAAGGTGCTAAGTCAGTATCCCACAGACAAGGATATAAGAAAAAATTATCACTCCCTATCTGACATTATCCTGACACTAGGTGGACCTGTCAATACTCTGGGGTTTTTTTTTATAAGGAACAGGTCTCGTTTCACAACCATTTCTTAACTAAGAATTTTTTCTTAACTTAAAACTTGCAATTTTGAAATGTTAATAATGGTTAATTTTAAAATTTTCATAAAATTAAAGGTGTCGTTTTAATGATTACTTAAAGCTTATAACAAATGTATTTAGTTTAATATCACAATTTTTGGTATTTAAATAAATGTCGCCACAATTTGCTAGTTTTACGTTACGAAAATAAAAAGTGAAATCTTGGAAAGTGTTGTTAAGTCTTTTGCTTGACCTGGCTTGGGTTGGTATGAATTACCTCCACATTTAAGGCGGATTCTCTACCACTTGACCCCAAAGACAGTAACAACGATCCACAACGATCCATGTAATAGTCTTATTCACTTTAAAAAATCAGGTTTTCAAAAGTAGATAATAGGTAAATTGTTTGTAAATTGTTTCACACATTATCTATTTAACCTCTTTATTCCTGTAATCAGTGGTTTAAGGTGCATGTGAACAGTTATTGATCATAGATCTTTCTACTGACTCGAATCCAATTCATTTTGGACTGATTCTAGTGTATTATATACCCAAAGAAAAAAGAAACGCAGGGTAAAATTTAAAGGAAATTTATGGTAAATTTTATGAATGGTATTAAATTTTGTTTATTACCTTATCAAGAACTATCTTTCGTGAGTTCATTCTGAAAATTTCGCTGAATTTTGAACTTTACTTTCACTTCAGGTTCTGATGCGTCCAGTTCGTCCTCAACATTTTCATTTGGAGACAAATCTGGACTATAGGCTAGCCAGTCAAACGGCTGAATGTTATAGTTAGTCACAAACTGTTTACAAATTCTCACAACATGAACTCGGGCATTGTCTTGTTGGAAAATGAGATTATGTTGTTGGGCTAAAGAAACAGCAGCTGCTCAAAGGATGTTATCTCTATATCTGACGGCGCTAAGAGTCCCATCCGACATATCCAACGGTGACTTAACCTCGCGAGATATTCCACCTAAGGCCATAACCTTATTCATCTCCAAACGTATCCTTCACACTATCACATGCGTCGGCGAAACGTTGTCTACAACGTCGGTATATACGACCATCCGGACGAAAAAGAGTGATTCGTGACTGGTGAGTGAAAAGACCTGTTTCCATTGCCTTATTCGAAATATTCTAGGGGTATGTGCCGACGAAGACGACTGAGACACAGACCAACGCATTGATGTCTACATTACAGAATCGCCTCACGATATCGGTTCCTTACTGATATTTTTGATGAACATGACTGTTTTGGTTGCCTATTGTGATTAAAGGAGTTTCAGTGGCACAATGTACCGATTACGCAGATGGGCAAGACGTATAGCCCTATCTTGACGTCATGTCGTTACGCGCGAACGCCTTGCGGGCCTCGATCAATTCTTTCTTTCACAGAATGGACAGTTGTCGGCTTTTCTCTATTAATATCGCTTAAGCAGAGTTTAAAACAACATTTATATCTTCTGTATCTTTCAGTTGTATTATTCTTGAAATTCAAAATTTCGGATGAAAAGTTACGATCAGCTGCTACCAAACATAATGATCTATTTAAAAGTCACGAGTATGACTCATGAAGTCGAGGCTAGAGACTAGAGGTGTCTTGGATGTATACAAGATTTCTGTTAATCTATAAAGAAATAGAGATATTATGCAATTCGGTAAACTGAATTGTTCTATCAAAGTATATTTCTTTGAATTGTATGCATGACATACTTCCTACGTAGTTTATCCAAATAAAATAGAAGTTCACCCATTTTTTGCACACACATCAGTAACGTGAACCTTCCATTTTATGACATTTATTGATTTTTTGGTAAAATTATGGCTTGTTGAACCATGTCATTTTTCACTGAAAAACATATGAAGGGTGTATCGATTGTGTAATTCATAACACCTACGAACTTAATTCAAATTTAATAAAATTTCTCCCATTTGTTTTGCACACATCAGTTATATGCACCTCCTATTTTTGTGACACTTGATGATTTTTTGGTAATATAATTGCTTGTTGAAATTTGTCATTTTTCACAGAAAAAATATGAACGGTACATTTATTGTGTAATCCATAAGACACATATTTTAAAATTTGATAATGCAGCTGTATGTGCTTTCAAAATACATACATAAGGAATAAATGAGTAGTTTAACTCAGTTTGTCAATGTATTGACGTTAAAAATGTTACATATTGTCTGTTACTTTAAAAACATGTACTGAGCAATAACACATTCAAGAACATGATACAACATTATTGTTGAGGAAAAAAACAGGCAATATGTAAAGAATAACGCATATGAAAACACTGATTATAAACGTACTTACAAAGTAATTTCATGCCATTAAATCTTTTAATTTGCCAATTGTCATTTCATAAATTGAGAAATCGGTCTTTATCTACAAAAAGCTTGATTTTTGTAATTCTTACATTATATATTCTTTGTATATTCACATATTGTAATTTGGAAGAATTAATAAAATCAATCACTTTTTTTACATATGGATGTTTTATCACGTGATTTCACAAACTACCTCGCTTCTCTGCTAATTAAACAACAGTTCTGAAACTCATCCGATCCAATAATGTTATTTAGACTGTTTAATGCAATGTTCATGTAACTACTATGTTCTTCCTTACTTTGAATATATTTCCACAACAAAATGGCAACCCTAAATTGCTTGATGCGGATGTATAAGTTAAGTTTTATGAATCAAAACTTACATGTCAACACCAAATTGGTAGGATATAATCATTACATGGCATGTTGGTGACCTAATATGGTTTATACATGGTCAGTTAATATCATACCTGCACTTGGGAGAAAAATTTATAAAACAGCAGTATTTGATACATGTTTTTCAGAGCTGTTACAACATTTGAAGTATAAATTTTTCTGCCTAAAACTGGTTGAAATAATAGCTTATTTCTTAATTATAAACTACTAAAGATATACTGTTTCTTAATTTCTTATCAGAAATAGTACCTGTGGTAATAATACCCTGGCGACGCAGGTTTGGATCTCGTATGGGTCTTGTTTGTCGACAAACCATGTACATGTATAAATTACAGTTATAATCTATATATTTTGTCATGGTAAAAAATTAAAATGACGAAAAACAAATGCCAGTAGTAGGTTTTCCTCTCTTGTACAAAACCAGTATTTGGTGTCTTTTTTGTCATAAGAATAAGTCTCAATAAATTTTTGTGTAAAAAAGAAACAGTAAGGTTCGTCTCTGCGACCTGCGGTCGATATTCATGGAATTGAACAGCCATGTGTTTAAGAAATTTGAAAGCAAGAGTAAAAGCAGCGGCAACAGATTAAATCAGTGTAAATGATTATTTAAATCATGTCAGTTGTTACAGGCATTAAAATTAATTAATGCCCCCAAAGTTAGGAGTATTGTAACATTCTCTTCATCACCTTCCACCCTTGTACGGAACGTTCCTTAGAGATGGCTTGTCTAATTCTATTTGAAACTTCACAGTAGCATTAAGGAGTGAATACCACGTTACCTTTTGTTATTTATGTTTTTCAAAATTTCATCAAGATGTGTATTAACTGAGTTTAATTCCCCCCGCAAAACATTTTATTTCTCCCTTGCCTTTTGACATAAGTCACCCTTTGTCTTTTTGTGCATTAACTTGCTAAATTGCTATTTATTACGGATAAGTTCCAATAAGCTAAAACATCTGTACATTAACGTATTGAATGGACAGCTAGAATGCAAAGATATATTAACTTACTGAACAGTTACAGGTGAAGTATTTAATGCGCGCAATAAAACACACCATAGAATTATGAACTCATTGCCTTCTAAAAAGCAAAAATAAACATCAATAACCAGCGAAGAAATGAAAAATAAAATCCATTTTGTTCATTCGAAATTGAACACAATTTTCATGAAAACATCTCTTAATTCCAAACGAATATAAGTTTTCCTTCATGGTCTCCCTTAACCTTTTCAAAATCATTTGGTTGTACATTTTGCACAGACTCTATCTTTTTACCGGCAGACTGAATACAAATATTAAAAGATCCACATTGTAAAATATTACTAACATGCATTAAACATATAATACAAATACCAGTTAAATTTTGATGTGCCAGATGTGCACATTTCGAAAATTCATTTCTCATCAGTGATACTAAGACCAAGAAGTTTAATACAAAAAAATATATGCTAAACAGTTGAAAATAATGAATCTGAAGTTTGAAAATTATATAAATCAAAATCCAGCTAAGAAATGCTTTGCATGAGGGAACAAACCTTAGTTTTAAATAAATTTCAAATTTTCGACGGCTGAAAAATTTGCTAAATGGTACATTTTTTGACAGCACAAAGTACTGCCTACTGAGTTATGGATACCTTCGGGGAGTTTTACTCCACTAGCAGCGGTACCCGCTCAGGGGTAGTAAATATATAATACAAATACCAGTTAAATTTTGATGTGCCAGATGTGCACATTTTGGAAATTCATTCCTTATCAGTTAAACTAAGACCGAAAAGTTTGATACATAAAAAATATAAGTCAAACACTTGAAAATAATGGATAACTGATTTTCTCCATCCATATCTTTGTTTAATGGAGGTAAATGTTGACCGAGTCAAAAATATTTGCCTCCACTATCACATCGTAGCATTGCATGAGCAAGTTACTATAAGCATGCATTTTCTATTCATGTTAATGAGTGATTACACTTCATTAAACGCACTATAGAATTACCTAAAACTGTCCATTAAGTAATAAAAGAAATCCCGTAAAGGATGATTCAAAGCTGCATTTTAAGAATACAAAGAATGCAATGCTTCAGAAAAAGAAACGACCTAAACCTTCTATTCTGTAAAAGAAAGAATTGATCTCGGACCTACGGGCCTAGATCAGTCCTTTCTTTCACAGAATTGATAGTTATGACTGTTCTCTATTACTTAATACGTGATACATAATGTTGAGTAAAAAAGTATGTAATACATAGGTTCTTTTGTAACGATATAATGTTTTAAATACTCAAGACGTATATTTATGAGAGTTTCTCCCCTTTTTTATAAAACAGTTACTCTTAAAACATGGATAGTAAGGTATTTTTTAAGACTTAAAATTGTCAATCCCAAAACAATTTCAGTTTGAAATAAAGAAAATGCAAGTCAAGCTTCACGAACTCGTTAAATCAGCGTTTGATAATTCCTAATTTTCACGCCATCTAACGCTTTATTTGATACAACCAAATATTTAAGTTGACCGAAAATTAACATTGTTATCATATTTTGAATTACTTAGGTGTGTGGTGTGTGTGTGTGTGTGTGTGTGTGTGTGTGTGAGTGTGTGTGTGTGAGAGAGAGAGAGAGACAGAGAGAGTGAGAGAGAGAGAGAGAGAGAGAGTCTTGCGACTGCTAAGACATTTGATATAAACCGAGGTAAGCTCAGGAATAACCGTGCGTTATAAATGTGATTAATATTTTTTCTATGCAACATGATAATGGGAATAATAATATGTTAAACGTAATTTAAACTTTTATATCTATCTATCTATTTATATGTCAATAAATGAAAAAAAAGTTTTCTATATATCAAAAAAAAATTTAAAAGAAATATTAGGGTTTTTAATGAGAGAGAGAGAGAGAGAGAGAGAGAGAGAGAGAGAGAGAGAGAGATGCCAGACAGTCTTGCCACTGCTACAGCACTTGGTGTAAACTGAGGTAAGCACAGGAATAACCGTACCTCTGCTTCGTTTGTTAAAAAAATTGTGATAAATAATACGGATATTACTTGTATTTTTGTTGTGTTAGTGGCACATTTTGAAATGAATTATGTTTATGGCAGATGAAGGCATTGTATTGTCAGAATTTTTTTCTTTTATATTTTGATAAAAATTACTTTACAGACAAAAAATATACTTAAAATAAAAATATATGTATTGTTGAAAATATCTAGATTTATATACGATACCTACGTGATTCAAATAGATGTTGTGAAAATGTATACTTTTCTCGTATAAGTGTCCCTTTCCCTTTATAGAGACATAACAATTTGCTTTCTAATTAGATATGATCACGTTTCAGATAAATTGTATTTCCAGGTAACTTCAGAAATGTTTTTCTTTGTTTGTATGTAACTTTTATATTCAATTAATTGTCCTTTAAATCCCAGGAAAATATATATTCTCACGCTATTTTTGTAACTGATATGCATTCTCTTAGATTGTAAAATATCGAACAATTGTATTTTTATGTGGTAAATATATCATAAAAAAATAAAACGTCCCATGATTTTGGAAATTACTAAATATTATACACATGTATCTTATTCAGAAAGGGAGTTGGTTTCACGGATAAAGATCGTTATCATAAATTTGTTCAAAAATGTTCCACACATAAAAGAAATTAACTTAAGTCCAGAAGCACATGTTTACTATACAAATTTAAACGTTCTGCGAGGTAAGAAGGTTAGCAAGTCCTTGATTGAAAACTGTAGAAGAGTCAATTTCAAACTATAGGATAAATCCTATATTGAAAAGGTTTGGTAGATATATATATATAACACAACAGTTTTTATTGAAATGAATTACTGTTCAATTGAAATAACATAGATGAAATGTAAATTAAAATGGTGAATATTTAAACGGAGCATCTTGGATTGATTTCAAAAGTCGCAATTTGATTTTGTATATAATCTACAAATACAAATATCTTAGAATCAGTTAGAATGGCCAGATTCAACACCATTTAGTTTGCCGAGGTGGAGCTGAAAACAAGTGTCATCATAGACATTACTTAATTGGTCAGTTTGTTTAAAAAAAGAGCGGGAAACACAATTAGAACAAAAATTGTCTGCTAAGACATGTTTAAAACAGGACAGCAGATACAGAACTTTGTACTCTGATTTAATAAGAAAAGCTCTAAACTGCGTTAATTACGACTATTTTTTTTTAATAAGTTGTGGAGACATTGAAGTATTAGATTGTGACAAAAGTGTATTTTACCTTTGTTATAATTAATAATATGTCAGAAAATAGGCATTTCATGATCAATAACAAAACAATTTCATTCAGATATCTGCTAAAAGCTGTATTTTCCGTCAACATACTTATCAATGCTTCAAGCTTTGTTAAAAAGTGAATAAACAGTATAACTGCAACGAAAGAGGAGCAAGTAGTTAAGAGGAAAGACATGTTTGTTTGTCTGATTTTAAATTTTAGTTTGTTTTGACTATCAATGCTAACGCATATAAACATAAATACACACTGTACCCACATTAAGATATCGGGGGTAAATATATAACACAAATACCAGTTCAATTTTGATGTGCCATATATAAACGTTTCGGAAAATCATTCCTCATGAGTGACACTAGGGGCCGAAAAGTGTGATAGATAAAACTGTAAGTCAAACAGTTGAAAATTAATGAATCTAGAGTTCCAAAATGATATGAATCCAAATCCATCTTAGGAATGCTTTTCACGAGGGAACAAATCTTAGCTTTAAATAAATTCAAAAATTAAGACGGCTGAATTTTTTTTTAAATAGTATATTTTCTGACAGGCTGACAGCACAAAGTACTGTCTACTGAGTTATAAATGAATGTTTCATTTTAAATTTTAAGACATGTAAAAGTTTGAAAGACATTGTCAATTATTTCTAAATGTCATCTCATCTAATTTGTAAAAGTCCAGTTTAATGAATCATATGTTTCAAGTTGTTAAGAATAGGAATTGAGACGTCATCGGTATTTAAATAATTATTTAGTAATGCTTTTTCTCCTAACGTGATGTTTTCGGTTAGTTCAATTTTCTAAATACCCATAATGGAAACCATACATCTTGTATGTTAAAATCATCATCTCTAAGCAGCAAGAGTGTCAGATTAAATGAAAATAATTAAATCTTTGATAAAAATAGATAAAAATAAGTAAATAAATAAATAAAAATTGTAGAAAAATAAGTAAATAAACTTACCAAAAATACAGTAGTTCTTAAACGCTCCCATTTCTATGACAGAAAATTAATCTCACAAACTTTTTGAACTGTCCTTTTTAAAAAAAGAGGAATTCAACTGTTCATTTTAGAGATTTGATGCCACACCCTGCATTATAAAAGCTTCTAACTCGATATTCACGTCATTAATGTTAGACGGCTATTGTTTCAGTTACTTGAGAAGTTAATCAGTTCAATAAAGATTTATATGTATATAAATCAGTAAATCACGAGATGTTATTTGTCTGTTTTTGTCGGGAGTAACTCATAATTTTGTCAACAGATGCATTTAGCAGCTTTATCAAAATAGTAAATGTCTATCTAAAAAGTATAGTCTAAATTCTGGATATTAATGGAGGAAAATCTTAGTTTTATTTGGTAAAATGAGGGGCAAGTAGTTGTTTGATACTTAAGAAGAAAATATATATATTTCAGCATTAATAACTTTTTTCAATAATAATGCAAAAGTATTGGTTACCCAGAACAAAATCATTATTTTTAAGCAAATTAAAATCATCTCACACCGACATGGACACTTTTAATTACGTCATTTTGTGGTGATATAAACTTTGTTCGCAATGTGTCTAATACTTAAGGCTTTTATTTCTTTTCTGTTTTTTATCTTTATTTAATCTGCCACCACTAGTTAGATACTTCTTGTTCTTGATCCCCCCTTTTTATTCCAACAAACAACGGAAGACTTTTAAGTTTTTACTGATGACATATTCTATAAAAATCATGCCTTTTTATGTTTTATCAGATAATTGTTTGCTCATCTTGATTAAATTGCATACGATCACCAGGAAGTTGTAGACGTAATTTAAAAAGGTTATTTGGTAACTGGCTACGTGTCGAAAAAAAAACAAACTGGAATACCGGTAGTTATATTAAAAATCCGATGTTGGATATTGTTTTCATACTCTATTAGTATATCCACGATCAAGGTTCGTGTTCTTGTTATCGTAATGCACTAACGTTTAACGTTTAGTCTTAGTCTAATTGTTAATGGAAATTGTGTCTTTGAAAACAAATCAATATCAAGAGTTAAGCAAGAGGTTCATTTGCCACCAACAGTATTTGCCATTTACATTCAAGATTCGGTAGAGGAAAGAACGCACTTAAATGTAGAAGATGATGCAATTATTTTCTTATAAATGAAGATGCTGATGATTGCAATAGGTGAAAGAAATCCATAGTGTTTGTTCAATGTTTGTGGGAAAAATATTAAGGATACAGATCCAAATTAACTCCCAAAAGTGTGAATGTTTAATTCAGAATATCAAGTACTTAAATATGTATTTTTTTTCATTTTAGTAGATACCAATGCTATTACCGGTCAAAACATCGTTCTGGTGTATAAGTATTTAAAAGTATTTTTAAAATATAAATTAAATCATCAGGCGTATTTATTACAAAGATTAATCAGTAAACGGTGTAATATACATAGTTTACACAAATGTTTTATCTTATAAAATGTTGTCTGTGTTGTCTTGCCATGTTCTCCATCGTTATTATGTTTTCTATTGTTATTTAGAAATAACATATTATTATTTGACTTGAAATCTTGTTAAAAATGTACTTACTGACTGAATAACTGCGTTTGTAAAAGTGAATAATGCTTATTTTTATAGAAAATCAATAAAACGATTGATTTGAAATGGGTAGTTTTTGCTTAATGAAGTAAGTCGTAATTGAAAATCGAAAGCGCATCCGACAAATCTGGGAGATTTCACAAATTCGTTTACACTTTGTTAAACTTTGAAAACGCAATCTCAGATTAAACACAGTGCGCATGTTCATAAATTATATACATACAACAACAAGCAATAGTTACTTCTCTTTATTAATACCTCGCTAGTAGAATCACTCAAATAAATCGGTTTAATATATATTTTGAATCTATTAAACCGTATTATATTTAGAGGATTTGCTAAATAATAACAAAAACTTGTTTTGGCATTAAATATGGCCACTATTAGATCGTGGCTGACAGGCCGGCAATAACAAAATAAAAACGTAATGGGCAGTTGACAAGCATTGTGTGAGCCCAAACCAACTGGCGTATCTACCACACCCGGGTACCGGACACGACCAGCCACCAAACCACTCCCTAGGTTCCATACCCCATAGCAGAGTGTGTCACAAAAATGTGCATGCCAACGTAAATAAATTAAAACCTACCACGGTTTTGAACTGTCTAGACCTACCACGGTTTAAACCCACCTAACGTTTTCCCCCTGAACCTCCCAGGATACGTCCATGGCAACATTCCGACCTCTAGGATCCAATTTTGCAGGGCTTTGACAAAGTAATTGACTGAATATTATACTAAATACTATTTTAATTAATTAAATTCTAATAGAAATGCCTGTCCGCCATGTACTGCCACACAGAGATGTCTATACAGCTCTGTCTTACCCACAACAGCCGGAAGACGTGAAGAATGACTCTAAACAATATTGCAAATCATTGAGAAAAATTGCATTACCAATGTCTGACAGATGAACTTGATCGGGACGAAATAAACCCGGGCAATCAAAAGTTATATCAGGGTGTTTAATAAATGACCCCCTGCAGTAATTGAAACACCGCGCCCCATTCTATTAATTCGTTTACGCTTCCTCTCAAGGGTTTGAATACTGATTTCCCCTCGCCAATTTAGGCGACATATAAGATCTAACCAAATGACAAAGCTATCTGGCATCCAAATTGCGAGCTTGTGGATATCCTGCTTTATTCGATTGCAAAGAATCCCAGTGTTGGTGGAAGGTATGTTATTAGCGCCAACATGTAAAAGTAATACCTTTGGTGGAGGCAAATATGTCAGCTTATGACTGACCGTCAATAAAACATCTTCCCATATCATGCCCCTCTTACCAAACTAAGAAATATGAATGCCTAAATGTTCCAGACGTAGATGACTCGACAAGAGTCTATTTGCCATTCTGCATGCCAAATAAATAATAGATGAGCCCAATATCCAAACATCTACAAAAAACTGAAACTGAATAGTTATGCTTAGTAAAAACATACAGTTTATCGAGGCGAATATATTTCGAAAATGCATCAGACCTCCATCGCCCTAAGCTCTGAATTATGGATGGATCTAACCCCTTTAAAGCCAACGTAGTTGCTGCCCTTATCCTAAAAGAATGAGAACTGAAGACTGATACGGGAAGACCGAGCTTAATAATTGATTTCCTGAGTACAGCATTGAACTGATAACGCGTTAACGGGCTGCCATCTTCATGTATAAACAATATACCATCAGACCGGTTTCGAACTGACAAAATTTCTTAATACTAAACACAGGGCAAACTGACTTTCCGGTTATAACAGGGATTCTGAGTGTTATAGAACGCCCTTGCGGGTCTGTTTTTGAAAAACGAATCTTGACTAAAAGTCCAACCTTACTCCCTGACGTACTAACCTTTATTTCGCTATAGAATAGGGGTCTATGTGCCATGTCGACTGTGGTGTACACTAATTCGCTGGCCCTAAGAAGACCATAAAATGCTAATCAATAAGCCGACCTGAATAACCATAACTCGTACTCCGACCAACAAACAGTCTCTAAGATATGGTAAATATTATGTAGCATGTCCTCAGTAACAGGAGCTCTAGAATCGCGTACCTGCCGTATACGCCCGAGTCCAGTTACAGCCTTTTGTACCAAAAATTGAGATGTAGGGTTAGTCCAGTTATAAACCTTATGAATATGAGAAATGGCTACCAGGTATGAACTGACTGTTGACGGAGATAACCCTTTGTGACTGATAAGAAATGAATAACAACAAATGATCTATCGGGACTGGCCACAAATCGGGTAACTTAAGAAATCTCCTGAAGGTTGTGAACTGCTGAAAGGCTGTCTGGTAAGCTAGCTTGGTATTAATAGATAAATTACACTGCATTAACCGTCTGCACTCCGACTGAAGACCATCCATAACCAATCCGGCACAGGTGTTGGGTGCGTGTCCACATAAGGAGAAAGCTTGCGATATTTGTCCATCTGTAAACGTGATAAACTGTCGCATAAGACGTTGTAACAACCCCTGATATGCTGTGCTTTGAATGTAAAATTTAACTGCAAACAACGCAGTGCAAATGTACGCAACAGTGTTAATACCAGAGTTGATTTCGAAGTAAGAGAGTAAATAATTGCAACTACTGATTGATTGTCTGGTCAAAATAATATCTTCTTATTCCGCAAACTTTCACCCCGAATATAAAACGACACTATGATAGGAAAAAATTCTAAAACAGTGATGTCTTTAGTAAAACCTTTCTCAAACCAGAATTTGGGCCAAACCCCAAAGGCCCAGGCACCATTAAAAGTGGCCCAAAAACCATAACCGAATTTAGCGGAACTGTCAGTAAAAAGTTGTATATCAGCATTAGACACCCACAACCTGTTTTGAAAAACCGAAACACCATTAAATGATCGAAAGAATGACAACCACATTCTCAAATCCTCCTTTTATTCAGACGAAAGTCTTATATGATGTTTACTTAACCTCCTACAAAATGTCCTACCAGGTGACACAACTTTACAAGCAAAATTTAAACTCCCGATTAAAGACTGCATAGATTTCAAATTGGTTTTCTTTTTCAACAGCATTTTGGAAATCTTAGAAACTAATTCCACAACCTTACTAATTGGCATTTGGACGTCCATTTTATTTGTATTAATCTGCAACCCTAAAAAAGTTATTACTTGAAACAGACCCTCTGTCTATACCGGCATACTTCTAGAAATGTGTCAAGGTCATGACTATTGTTACGGCTATCCTTCGCGTGACAAAACAAGAAATCATCTAGATTATGTATTATATAACCATTGGTCATACGCTTAGTCGTAATTCCTTCCGACAACCCATCGCCAATGAACGGTCATAAAACCATAAATCATTGATAATTGAAAATCTCCTGGCCACACAGGAATTAAGCGAAACGCTGACTGAATGTCAGCTTTTCACAAAAAAGAACCTTGACCTGACATTTGGACTATCTTCATAGCCTCATCAAATTTTGTATACATGACCGAACTAAATTGGGAGTCAATAAAGTCGTTAACTGACTCTCCCTCGGGATAAGAAAAATGATGTATTAATCGCTATTACCCGGGAGTTTTCTTTGGAACTAATCCTAATGGAGAAATACGTAGGTTTTCAATAGGGGATGTACTGTAAGGCCCTGAAACACGTCCCATTCTTATTTCTTTAACGAGGTTTTGCCAGGTCACCGCTAAATTATCATTGACCGACTTTAAATTGTGAGAGTGGTAATTCCTCTCCCGTGGACTGGTATATTGAAGTTTAAACCCGAATTTAAAACCTTGTAATAAATGATTTGCAGTGTTTTTTCGGGATAGTCATTCAATTCTAATTCCAGTCTATTTACATGTATGTTGATAGGTGTTTTGGCTAGACTGAAGACTGGCTTGTTAAGCAGAGGCACCTGTTCCTTGAAATCGAAAGGACTAGGGGCATACACTTTTTCTGTGATTTCCTCTGCAGAGCATGCAACTATGCATGAAGTGACAGTTTGGCCAATTGCATTTACCCTTATTAAAACTAAAACAAACCCCCTTTGTTCTTATTTACATTACCGCCTGACCCCACTTTATCCGAATTTCTTGGCACAGAAGGCAAACGGAGCCAGAGTGGGTAATTTAATGTCGCCCAAGATTGATATTGAATTGGCTGACGCAAGCAAAATTTCTCATCATAGGCACGCCAACCAAACCCAGAGGACCGCGCGGCTGCATCCCGAATGACGCTCATATATTGTGTTAATTCGACCGCTCTTTCGGGGTACCGCCGGAGGTATATGTTTGTGAATAACAGAAATGCATCTGTCAATTTTTCAATGGAAGGTATCTTGTCCTTTAGTACCTTTGGCCTGAATTCAAAACAGCCAGACTCATTCAGTACAAGATTACTGGCAGTATAAAAATCTGTAAGTTCAGCACTGCCCTTCAACAGCAATGATAAATTTACATACTGGTGCCCCCAAATTTCCTCTCGTAACTGTGCAGTAATATCATCATCTGCACACCAAACAACGTCAGGCATTGTTGAGGTACTAGCACGTGGTGCTTGTAAAATGACACCGACTTGTCCCGGAGAAGGACGCTGATCAACAACATCATCAATACAAGAGGTGGTGTTGTCAACCACCCCAAATATTTTCTAACGAAATATTGTTATCACCATTACCCTGCCGAATCGCTCCAGCGTCCCTTGGTTCAGTTGCATTTGTCTTCCTTTTTTTCTTTAGTATTCCATCTGCTTTCTTTGAAGGCTTCCTTTTTGGTGGCATGATTGCAACTTTATACACAATTTAACAGGTAATCACAGGTAAATAAGCTTTTAAGTTAAAAATGTCCGACCCACAATAATATAATCAAATATTTGATTATCAAATAAAGTATTTGATTAATATACAAACAAACTATTTACAGACAAATTCGTTTACACTGTGTTAAACTTTGAAAACGCAATCTCAGAATAAACACAGTGCGCATGTTCATTAATTATATACATACAGCTACAAGCAACAGTTACTTCTCTTTATTAATACTACGCTAGTAGAATCACTCAAATAAATCGGTTTAATATATATTTTGAATCTATTAAACCGTATTAACATTCTTATTAATACATTAAGCTAATACAAAATCGAGAATATATCATCAATATCTTCTGAAAACAATATTTGTTTTTCAACCCAAACTGCCCTGTTGTTTTCTTTCTTCAAACACACTGCGCATTAATACTGTGTGTGTAAAACGCCTAACCGGTTCACCCTTGTGACTCCATTTCAATTATTGAAGTTTAAAGTACAAGAACTGCAGTTAAAATTTGCAAAGAATTTTTGAGTTAAAAAGATTAATGTCATTGATTTATGCTGTGCGTTTTAAGAATTGAGTCGTTCTTCTAAAATCTCGTAAATGCGCTACCAGTTTTGTCTAGAATATAAACACATGTAATGTGGCAGCCATGTTTGTTTACTAACAATATTGTAGTTTTGGATTGTGTGTTGCATTTTATTAAAGAATTGAATTTCACTTTTTACGTTGTTATCGGGGTGTAACAACGTGAAAATTATTACAAATTGTGTAAAACTGCGTAGCGTAGCGAAGCATAATTTGTAATAATTTTCACGTTGTTACACCCCGATAACAACGTAAAAAGTGAAATCCAATTCCTATAATTACAAACATAAAATGTCACCTTTAAAGACGATAAATGGCTTGTAAAAAACTAAAAAAGGTTAAAATGGATATCTTTTTATTCATTTTCTCGTTTATTTAGTCAACATATAATAAAAAAACAAACATACAAGTCCTTGTCCATATCACAATTACAAAAACAAAGTAAAAACATTGCGAACTGGCAAAATATGTTATACACGTGAACTTTCATATAAATGATATAACAATTAAATCTTTTGAGAAAAAAGGTACTATATTATGTCTCGTGACAACACATTTACCAACAACAACGTGCGACTATCATACGTTTGTAGGACACGCGTGTCATTTTACAGCTTGACGTTTCCCATAACAAAAGGAAACTGAATGAACAGAGTGTTAAAAAATCCGTGGAACAAACTAATGAAATGGAATTAATATTTTCTTGGTGGAAACTAATTTTTGCCAATTATAGGCTGAGAGTGAGATTAAGGGATTTCGTTTAATGATGACACCCGTGGTACTGGTAGCTGTAATGGCTGATCAGAGACATGTGGAGGTAAAACTAGCGGTAGGGGGAACATTAGACTGGACGTTACCCGAGAGGGTATCGCTGATATGTTTTCTTTATCAAACTTATACGATGTCAAAAAATAACAAAGTAATGTTATTAATTTGAATAAGGCATTAAATGGGTCAAAAGAATTTTCAGTTGGGAACTTGGGCTTTTATGGAATGAATAAATTAGGATTTAATCTACAACCTAATTAAGGTGAGTTTAAAATCGTTTGCTAATGATTCCCATTAGTTTTCATTAACAGATTCTGTTTTGTATAGAATTAACAATTCTTAACCATTTTAATTCTCTTGAAATTTTTTTTCGAGTTAACGGATGTAATTTTTTATAGGATTTTCGTTCAACGGGACGAAAACATTGCTTGACATATCAGGAAATTCAAGATATCCGAGTTCGAGATAACCGGATTATTTAGGTTGAATAAAGAACAACTCTGTTCGGACTTTTTCAAAAAAATTCGACCTATCAGAAAGTTTGAGATATCAAATTTCGAGATAACGAGATTCAACTTTATATGACTTCAAACCTAATAAAGCAAAGCAGTATAGCTTTATTTAAAGTACGTTGGTTAACACATTATAATTTGTACAATCATAGTAAATAAGGGGATTGGCTCTGGGATGAATTGAATAGATATAAACTTTGAATTTAAAAACAAAAGTCGTGAAAATAAACTTACCGGTTGGTGTTTTAATAAAAACCCCAAAGTACAAGAACCACGTGGGGAACTCGGGTTAGAATAGGTCCCCAGTACCTCATGCTTGTCGTAAAAGGCGACCTAAATGAGGCATTCCGTTTGCCGTGGAATGCGATCCTTAACGGTGGAAGACGGAATTCTGGTGATTGAGGACCACTTCGACCCTTTCTTCAGCCTAGAAGAACGGTTGGCATCGGCCCGTGTCCAACAAATCGGCTGGTCACGCCAAGCCCTACAGGCAAGATATGGTTTCTCCTTTAGCTCTGCTCACGTTTTAACATTCGTAGTGCTTAACCTTGGTCTTGTTTCTTTTGTCTGTAGAAGGCGGTGGCGTATGGGTCAAATCCTGTTCTATTGTGATGTTCTCAATCTGGGCATTGCGATGTCATTGGATTGTATGTCTTCCTTGTAGTCCCTGGTGCTGTTCCGAGAGGAGATTCCCGGAACAAAGGCATCGCCCTCTTTTGCACTCCATATCGGCGGGTGGGGAGCAAGGAAGATGAACCACCTTACACCACCATGGAAAATAAAAATAAAATTCAGAATAGTTCAAAAGGATTAAGAGAGGATAGTGATGATGAAATAAATGACATCAATATATCATGGGCAAAGTTTGTAGTTGTTGATTCAGCCACAGACGAAACATTGAACACTTTTGTGGAACAGAAGTGTGTCAGTGGTATTGCCAGTTCAGTAGAAAACATTAAAAAATTATGTTATGGTCGCTACTGATCCAATGCAGGAACAGGCAACAGTCAGGGAATTTATTAGCAGCAAAATGTTTTGCGGATGTTGCGGTTAAAGTAACTCCGCACAAAACTCTTAACAGTAGTAAAGGCATTATAAGAGACCTTGAAAGACATGTCAGAAAATGAAATTGTTGACGAGTTGAAGGAACGAGGTGTCACCCAAATTCGGCATTTTATGGATAAACGGGAGGATAAACTTATTAAAACAAATACTTACCTCCTTACTTTTAATTTGTCCTCACCACCAAAGGAAATCAAAGCTGGGTATTATAACATTGTAGTGGCTAAGTATGTTCCAAATCCATTGCAATGTTATAAATGCCAAAAATATGGACATGGTTCACGTACATGTAAAAATACAGTAACCTGTTGTCACTGTGTTTCAAAAGACCACGTTGCTGATAACTGTTCCCTCACTCCAAAACGTGCAAATTGTAAGGAAAATCATATTGCCTCCTGCAGGGACTGTCCATTGTGGAAGAAAGAACTCGAAATTTTAAAACTTAAGATTAATCAAAATATCTCTTATGGTGAAGCTAAAAACTTATATATGAAGGAGCAGAAAGGACCAAGCACTTAATATGCTGCAATAGCATAAGGTTCTCCTTCTAAAACATATAAACAAGTGTTGCCTGTCAAACAGATTTCAGTTCATTTAATGCAACAAGAAACATAACTCAAACTTAAAAGAAAATTACCACTTTTACTGCAACAACTCAAACAGAGAAAAATGTTAATAATAATAAAATAACTAAGAATTGAAAAAAAAACCACAGGAACAGAATAATTCTGTTGCAGATGAAACTAAAATAACACCTGATCAGGACAAACCTGCATCAGAAAAAAAAATAATGAAAAGAAAAATCGTTAAAGCATGACTTTCCTGATAAAGATGCTTTTACGATCGTGAAGTCGAAACATTCTGTTCATCGACTTCGTGTTCTTGCAAGGGATTTATCATCAGATGAAGAAATGGAATGCGCTTCATCCTTCGTTCTCCAATAAGAACAACACATAAAAAATGAATAATACAAATATAATTCAGTGGAATTTCAGAGGTTTTAGAAATTATTAAGATGAAGTGGCACTATTAGCTAAAGATTTTAACCCTGTAGCATTTTGTCTTCAAGAAACATATGTTAAAGAATCGGATACCGAATCAAAATTCAGATATTATAAACAGCATCATTCTTTTCCACCAAATACCGAAAGAGCTTCCGGAGGTGCAGCAATTTTTGTACGTTATAGAACTATCCATGGTCCCATTACTTTGACAACAAATCTCCAAGCAGTAGCAGTTCGCCTAACGCTTCAAATTACCATAACCTTATGCTCAATTTATATTTCTTCATCTTCTTCGTTACAGCTGGCTGATATGCAAAACTTAGTCGAGCAGTAACCTAAACCCTTTCTTTTAGTTGGTGAATTTAATGGTCATAATCCTCTTTGGGGAAGTCCTCGACTTGATAATAAAGGAAAAATAATGGAAACATTGCTGTCAGATAATGATCTTTGTATGTTAAATGATGGATCAAAAACTTTTTTATCTGATGCGACAGGTACTTACTCTTCAATAGATCTGTCAATTTTTGATTCCGATATTTTAAATGATTTTTCTTGGAAAGTTCATGATGATCGTTGTGGAAGCGACCGTTTTCCAATTATATTAGAATATTCATCTGGGGCAAATGATGCTACAATCCCTAGATGGAAATTTTTCAAAGCGGACTGGAATCGGTTTCGCAATCTTTGTTCAGAAAAGATTTTTGTCGAGAGATTTGAAAATGAAACAGATAAAATTCAGAGTTTTACTGACATCCTTATAAACATTGCTAATAAGTGCATTCCTAAAGCCTCTGCAAATCCTCGAATCCATAAATCTTGGTATAATGAGGAATACAAACAACCTAGGAAAAATAGGAAACAAGCTGAGAGGCAATTTAATAAGTCCCCAACACAAAATAATTTACAGTTGCTCCGTATTTTTCGTGCAAAAGCTCGAAGAACTGCGAAAAATGCAGAAGAAATTCTTGGAGAAAATATGTCTCCAAGATCAATTCTCGCACTCAATTAAATAAAGTTTGGAATATGGTGCGTAAAAGTAACGATAAAGGTTTAAACACCTAAAAATAAATAATACAATTTTATCATCTGAAAAAGACATTTCTAACAAAACTGCTGAGACGATATAAAAAAATTCGTCTTCGGCTAATTACACTTTAGAATTTCAAAAATATAAAAAAATCCAATATATATATTTTTATATGAAGAACTTCAAAATGCACGTTCCAAAGCATGTGATACGGCTGATGGTCCAGACGTTGTGCATTATCAACTTCTTAAAAATTTGCCTCCTCAATATCTTTTCACTCTGTTAGACATCTTTAATGATATCTGGCAGAGTGATTCTTTCCCATCATCTTGGCACAAAGCAATTGTATTTCCTATTCCTAAGCCTAGCAAAGATCACTCAGATCCATCTTATTATAGACCTATTGCCTTAACTAGCTGTGTTTGTAAAACCATGGAGAGGATGATTAATAATAGACTTGTTTATTATCTTGAGTCTAACAACTTTCTTACTGATATTCAGTGTGGTTTCAGGCGCAACAGGAGTACCCTAGATCACTTAGTTTGCCTTGAGTCATTCATTAGAAATGCCTTTATGAATAAACAACATGCGACCTCAATCTTCTTTGACCTAGAAAAGGCATATGATACGACTTGGAAACATGGCATTCTTAAAAATTTGCATGATATGGGTCTGAGAGGCCATACTCCTACTTTTATTAAAAACTTTCTCGAAAATCAAGAATTCCAAGTTCGTTTAGGGTTTACCTTCTCTGATGTTTTCGAGCAACAAATGGGGGTCCATCAAGGTAGTATTTTATCAGTTACTCTTTTCAGTATTAAAATCAACAGCTTAGCAAAAGTTTTAAATAATAATATCGATGGGTCTCTCTTTGTTGATGACTTTGGCTACTCCTGTATAGGGACGCATATGCATGCTATTGAAAGGTAACTTCAGCTCTGCCTCAATAAAATACCAAAATGGTCGGTGGAAAACGGTTTTAAGTTCTCAAGAACAAAAACTTGTTACTTTTGCAACAAGCGCAAAATGCATAATGACCCAGAGATGTATATCAATGACAGCCTTATCATAGTTGTAAAAGAAGCTAAGATTTAAGGGAATCTTTTTGATTCCAAATTAACTTTTATCCCGCATATAAAATGCCTTAAGGCTAAATGCCTGAAGGCATTAGATATTTTAAAAGTTTTATCTAATACAAATTGGGGTGGTGATCAACCTACATTACTCCATTTATACAGATCGCTTATTAGATCAAAACTTGATTATGGATCCATTATTTATGGATCTGCTCGCAAGTCATACTTAAAAGACCTTGACGCAATTCATCACCAAGGTCTACGTATTTGTTTGGGAGCTTATAAACGTCTCCAATTGATTGTTTATATGTTGAGGCTTATGACCCTCCGTTATATTTACTGCGCAATAAACTTTCTCTGCAGTATGCTACAAAATTATATGCAAATCCATCTAATCCGGCATTTGATTGTGTTTTTCACCCTCCATACCAAGTCATTGGAATAGCCAAGAACGCAATAAGCTTTATTCAGTTTAGCCCTGTCTGGGATTTATACCTTTATCCCAGTACAGTTGGCGCAAAAGTATTGTTCTTAGGCGCTGTAGAATCGGCCATAGTCATTTTACACACTCTTTATTTTAAAGGGTGAACAACCTCCACAATGTGTCCCTTGTCAAAGTCAACAATCTGTTCAGCACATTTTGCTTGATTGTGTTGATTTTGCAAATACAAGGGATACTTTGTGTTCAGAATCACCGATGCACTATCTTTTTAGTTATGTAATGTCCATGGACATAAAATTTTAAAAATCCTTCGGGAAATTAACTTATTTGGTAAAATTTAATTGTTTTACTATTTATTTTTCAGTGTTTTATATATAATTTGTCTGTGATATTACTGGTTTTTATTAGTTTTCTTTCGGTAATTATTCTTTTATACAAATTGATTAACATTCATTTAGATTTTTATTGATACTATTGTATCTCTTACATTTTTCTAGCCTCGAATGGCTAAAAAATTGCTGATGCGGCTCAAAGCAATAATTCACTCACTCACTCACCCTAAGTGGAAGATTTCAAAATTGGTCAATTCAGTTATACACATGAACTTCCATAAGAAAGTGAGGCCGGGAGTTTTGGTAAGGCAAGCACATCCTGTCTAGCTAGCTACAAGTAAGTTCATTTATAATACCAAATGAGACAATATTATAAGGTACGTTTGACACCTCCGAAAAGATTAAAATTATAAATTTTTAGGCAGGTTTTAAACGTCTGAAATGCAAAATATTGTTTTTAAAAGCAACTAAAATTAAGTTGAAATCAATGGTTATGACATAAAACAAACATACCAGTCCTTGTCCATATCACAATCCCAAAAACAAAGTAAAAACTTTGCAAACAGGCAAAATAGGTGATACACGTGAACTTCCATCAAGGAAGTGAGGCCGGGTGCTCCGGAAGGGTAAGCACCTCCTGTTTAGCTAGCTACACTCACGTGTAAGTCAATTTTGAGAATGAAAGGAACAAAGACCTATGGTAAGTCAAATATATACATGATAGCGTAATCGCAAGCAATGACAAGCATAAAAAATTGAGAACATTAAATAAACAATGAGTGAATAAATGAATAAATAAATAAATAAATAAATAATATGATTTATATACTGGCAATTTTATCATCGGAACACTTTTTTATATTAAGCTTGATCTTAAATTTCAACAAAAAATTGCTAAATACGAAAATGATTTCCCTAATAAAAAAAGAAATTTCACAATGTTTCGGACAAATAAAAGCAAGTTTTTTGCATTTTTAAATACTTTCCCATGTCTCAATATAATAATTCGTTTGAAGTGATGTATTGCGAACTTTCCTAACAAATTATCCTTCACAATATCTTTTTGGTGCGTGGATAAGTTATAAATTTTCCTCTGTCAATTAATTTTATCAATCATTTAATTTATAAGAAAATATTAAATCATTTTTAAAAAAAGAAAATAAAACAACAAGAACATTACAACAACTAGAAATGTTATGCAAATACTAATTTAAAGTCTTTTACCAACCCAACGTTTTGAACCGCCCGCCCCAAATCCAGTTTGCACCGTTATATCAGGTTAACTATTAGTTTCTTTTAAAATGAAAAAAATAAGAAAGGCAATAAGACGAATTATAAGAGATCCTTGCAAATATAAAAGTAGCACATTTATGTCAACATAATTTTGATAAGGCAATAGTGTCACATGTTTAACGTCATACTTTCTACGGTATTCCACTTGGTGATGGAAGAATTTCCACGATTCGTGTCAATTGATGTAACTCGCAAATCTCTGGCGTGTTTTCTTAATTTTGAGCTAGTTTGATTGTATAGTTTGCAATAAAGTAATTGTCCTCTCTTTTTTGTTTTTCCTGTTTATTTTGTTAACTTGTTTCGCGTTTTAATGATGTTGTTTATTGAAAGTTTTTAGTTTCTGACTTGCCAGTTATGTTTTATACATGTAAACAAAATCAGAATGTGAACTCGTTTAAAATAATCTTGTCAAAAGGAATGTAGTGATCATTTAGCAAAATTTTCAGCCGTCTTAAATTTAAAATATATTTAAAACTAAGGTTTGTTCCCTCATGCAAAGCATTCCTTAGCTGGATTTGGATTTATATAACTTTGAAACATTAGATTCATTATTTTTAACTGTTTGGCTTGTGTTTTTTATTTATCAAACTTTTCGGTCTTAATGTCACTGATGAGGAATAAATTTCCGAAATGTGCACATCTGGCACATCAAAATTTAACTGGTATTTGTGTTATATAATTCCTAACCCTGAACGGTTACCGCTGCTGGTGGAGTAAATCTCCCCGAGGGTATCCATAACTCAGTGGGCAGTACTTTGTGCTGTCAGAAAATGTACCACTTAGCAAAATTTTTTAGCCGTCTAAAATTTGAAATTTATTTAAAACTAAGGTTTGTTCCTTCATGCAAAGCATTCCTTAGCTGGATTTGGATTTATATAATTTTGGAACTTTAGATTCATTATGTGCAACTGTTTGGCTTATGTTTTTTATTTATCAAACTTTTCGGTCTTAGTGTCACTGATGAGGAACAAATTTCCGAAATATGCACATCTGGCACATCAAAATTTATCTGGTATCTGTGTTATATATTATTCTTTATTCTTAAATAAGATGGTGTTTAAATCAACGAGCTATCTCTCTTTAATCATACTGTTTCTTTTCTTAAATTGATGATTATTAAAACCAAAGACATATTATTTTTATGTTTATATATACGATTAACTCTATATTAAAATTGTAGAGAGGCTCTTTTTATATACAAAAACCATAGATCTTAAATACATAACTTTCCTAAATATTTTTTCACATTTACCAATGCTCCAGTAATATTGTCCATATAATGGTTTGTGATGTTTCTGTTTGTCCACGTGCTGTTGTTTATATCTGTTCACGCGCTATCTTCGTCAACGTATTTTATTTTCATACCTCTGACCAATGACAGGAGATTGATCAATGCATACTGGACAATAAACAAAACATTCTCGCCACTATTTACTCTTTTGATTTAAGTAAAACAAGACAAAAATTTTCTGGTTAAACTATTATTAATAGTCCATTTTAAAATTTGCAGTATATCATAGCTATATAGATCATAAAGCAAAAATTATTTACTTAGAGATACGTTTTGCACCTCATTAAATTCTCAAACTCTCAATCACAAACAAGGAATAAATGATAGATTCCGGTTCGATGGTAACAACAATGTGGAAATTAAGTTATTCTTAGTTCTATATTCTATGTACCATTTAGCAAAATTTTAATTCAAACTTTAGCATTTAGCAAAAAGTTTATTCACACTAAGGTTTGTTTCCTCAGGCAAAGCATACTTAACTGGATTTTTTTCATATAATTTTAGAAGTTTAGATTCATTTATTTTCAACTGTTTGGCTTGTGTTTTTTATCTATCAAATTTTTCGACTTCTAGCGTCACTGATAAGGAATGTGCACATCTGGCACAGCAAAATTTAAACAGGTACTTTTGTTAAAGATTAACAGACAAACCAAAATTACAGAGTTTAAAAAATTTTGACTAAAAAGTATTAGTAGACGCTATAACAATATTCTGGTTACATATAATATAGTTCTGTTCAGATGAATAGATTGCGTTATATAATACGCTTATTTAAGACGTAAAACAAGTCAAGGTCGAGTATAATAGAATCTAATTGTCTGATCTTACTTAACATTTGGTATTGTAAACATCCGCAGTATCTGCACATGACTCTGCAATTTGTGCTATTATATATATATATATATATTACAAATTTGTTGTTACAAAGTTAAGAGCAATTTTATTGGCCGTTCTTATTTCCTAATAAAAACGTTTCAAACGTAACTACAAATTGTAGTTTAGAGATTACCCATTTCCGAGTTTGATTAATAAATGTTAATTTTAGATTGTAAACAAATGATAATTTCTTTGAGATCGGCAAAGATTCCAGAAACATTAAAATACTTAGATATTTTAAAGATTAAAAGTTAGCAAAACTGTATTCATGACATATTTTGTCACAATGTTATCCAGATAAAGAGAATTCATTTGTATACCCCTTAAAACTTGATATCAAAATCTTTGTAGACATATAAACCAATTTCTGAACACATATTTTCCGAGTTCATGAAAAAATATTTAAACTATACTGATTGTAGTGATGTGTGGTCTGCACACTACCTGAAAACCACAGCCATATCTTTGCAAAGTGATGCTGGATTTAAGTTGTGCCACAACATGCTCACGTCAGGCCACAGAAACTGGGCCTCTCTCTGCAGCTACAGTAGGGACTGTTATGCAACAAAGTAGAGACATATTAGTAATACCCTCTCGGATAACGTCCAGTTCAATACTCTCGTACCGCTTGGTCTACATTTTCCAAATGTCGCTTATTAGACATTACAGCTGTCACCGGTGTCTTCATTAAAATACCTTTGTCTCATTTCTTGCCTATAGTTGTTAGAAACAAAGGTTTTAATAAAGTAATTTCTATGTCATTACTTGGTTCCAGGGTTGCTGATTTGGTTTTTTTTATTTTACAAGCGTGTCCTACTAACGTATAATAATCGTATGTTTTTGTTTTGTAAAATGTGTTGTCTGGAGACATATCATAGTACCTTTTCCTCAAAGAATATAATTGCCATTTCATTTATATGATGACTGAAATCAACAAAAAAATGAATAAGAAGATACAAATCAAAAACTTTTTTTTTAAAAAAAATTATCGTCTCTTAAAAGTGGCATTTATTGTTTTATTACGCAGCGACTTTGAAACATCGTTGTCAGAAAATCAGTTGATCATTGCAGAAATAAAGGCGAATTAACAATAATGTTAAACTTCGGACTTGTAATTATAAAAATTAAAATTTAATTTTTTACGTAGTAATCGGGATGTAACGCTACGAAAATTTTTGCATATTTTTTGAAAAAAATATTTACGTTGTTAAATACTGATAACTGCTTAAAAATGTAATTCAATTCTTAAATAAAACCTGCCATGTTTATTTATCACAAACTAAATATCCTACGCAATGTTTTACTCATTTTGAAGACATTATAGAATCTCTCTTATAATAAAAGATGATATTTAATGATAAATGTAAAAGCTATATGAGGGTTTTTTCCAAAAAATTTAGAATTATGACATGATCCGAAGTAAATTTTATAACAATGAGTTAACTTTTTTAGTAGTAGAAAAAAAAATTAAATAAATAAAAATAATGATAATAACAAATTTAATAGCTAGCTCCTTTACCTAAGTCATTTTTGACATTTTAGCGACTTCTTTCTTAAGGAAATATCAGTTTATTATCATTTATTTTTTTTTTATTTATTTGAGATTTTATATTTTGCTGTTCTTTCTATTTTGTGTGCCATTTTGTTTTGTTATACCGACCGTTTGAAAATGAGATCCAGATTCATTTTTTTAAATGCCTTTAATGATTTTTAGAGTAGAGCTATGATAATAGTATTAATATGAATTGATGTTCAAACATTAGACGAAGGTTTATCAATTCTTTTTGTAGAAATCTGTATTTAGTGGTTTTTTGATGATGGAATGAGGGTTAAATGACAGCAGTTACCGTAAAAAAGAATTTATAAAAATATTAAAAGAAGACTGAATGGTTGATATTATGTTTTAACATTGAATTCTATCCGTTCCATTTCTTTTTACAAAATATTTGCGTTTTTTCTCTCCATCTCAATGAATTGAAGTATTGAGGGGTAAATTTAAGATAATGCAGCTAATTTAATGCAGTATTCATGACTACCTGATCACTTGTCTGACAAGCTAAAACTGACCAAATTTATTATAACTATGAAGCTAAGTGAAAATGTGATTCATACCCTGGCACACTTGAGACTGCTTTACCCTGAAACTCTTTCTTTCTTATCAATCTTTTGTGCCCCAAAAAGTACATTTTGTTTTACATTTCAACTAAACTAGTTATGCTAATACTTTGTTATGTAACATGCTACTTCTGTGCACTGTAGATTTATCATAAAGACTGAATAGATGAAGAACTGACCAAAGATTGCTAAAGATAATAAGCGATAAGTTCTTTTAACATTTTTTCGACAAACATATATAAACAGTTTGAATAGTTCTTTGATTCTATGCGAATTATTTCAGGTATGAGTTTTTTTCAATACAAAACATTATTAGCTAATGATAACTAATGACGTCATTAACAAACGAATTTTAGATTACGTAAATATATAACACAAATACCAGTTAAATTTTGATGTGCAAGATGTGCACATTTCGGAAATTCATTCCTCATCAATGACATTAAGACCGAAAAGTTTGATAAATAAAAACACAAGCCAAACAGTTGAAAAAAATAATCAAATGTTCCAAAATTATATAAATCCAAAATATAATTATTAGTTTAAGAAATTTGATATTTTTCCTGGCTTTGTGCCGATTCCATGTTAAGATATTCTATGACGAAAAATTAGACAGATTTTTGAAAACAAAACAATCACATTTAGTTTGTTTTAATTTGAAGGTTTTGTTGTATCAACCTTGCAAAAACTAATTCTACTAATGAAATCTGCAAAGGTGTTTGAAAAATTAATACATCATCAAAATGAAATTAAAAAGAATAAAACTTTTGTAGATAAATGTCACATACATTTCTCACAAGACCAACTCTCTTCTTTAATGATCTTTAAGGATCCTTACAGATCCTTAAATATGTCCTTAAATATCCTTAAAGGTGCCTTTAAGTCTCCTTAAAGCTATTCCATCTTTAAGAATCTTTAATGAACCTTAAAGGACTCTTTAAGGACACCTCTAAGGATCTTTAAGGAGGCTTTAAGGATCGTTAATGGAACTGAAATTTTAATGATTTAAGTTTCACCGCAAAATCGTTTAGAAATCATTCCGCGGGCACTATTATTTTTGGTACTATGACCTATAATGTAATTTGCAACTCTAATAAAAAAATATCAAATATTAAATAAAACTTTAATAATTTAATAACAACACAAAAAAACTAAATAAATAAATTAATAAATAAATAACACAATGTTTATTAAACTATATTTTATGGTTACAATAAAATTAGAGTTAACAATATCACATAGAATTTCCCATCAGTGTTTTCATTGAAACAAAAAAGTGTTCACGTCATCAGGAAGTACCTTAAGTTGAACATTTATTTGTTCATGTTACAAGAAAACAAACGCTTAAATCAAATAAAATGCATGTGTAAGAAATTATCTACAAATTTAAATCATTCACGTCATATGTATACTACCAGAGCAATACAAGTAGTAACCACAAATATACAAATACATTTCGGTGAAATCCTTAAATAAAATTATGAAACAACCAAAGAAAAAAGTAACTAAGCGTACAAATGTAAACAATTAACAAAATAAAAGCTAGACTGCCTTTTTGAACAACACTCAATGTTTTTGTTAGAACGGTGTTTATGTCAAATTGTTTAAATGCCCCCAACTGTTGTCGTAAACCTATGTTTAATCAAAGAGAATTTCCAGAGACAAATCCCACTGAATCTAAACTCATATGCGTAAAACTATAAAATCACTCTCTTGTACTAAAAGTTGAACTAAAATTACATAATTGTAGGTAAAACAATTGCGCATCATTGATTAATTAAACGCATGAGAAAGACAAAAAAGTACATGACAAAAAGATGTAAAATCTTTAAAATTTTAAAAAAGATATGTCTCAATTTAGTTGTATTTATTTAGTTTTTAAAAAAGGAGCATGATATTATAATTTAATTTTTAATTTGAATGGATTTTTTATATTTATTATTTTAACTTAAAGGCATCATAACACATGTGCAAAGAAAACACAAGGTGCCTCTGATGTCTGGAGAATAACGTAATAAAAGCATATCAAACTGGCAATACCTTTGAAATGTCGGAAAAAACATGAAGCTCAGTTACATGCGCTCTCTCTCTCTCTCTCTCTCTCTCTCTCTCTCTCTCTCTCTCTCTCTCTCTCTCTCTCTCTCTCTCTCTATATATATATATATATATATATATATATATATATATATATGCGCCAGATATGACATTTTGGAAAATAATTCCTCATCGATGGCACAAAATATTGATAGATAAAAACAATAGGCCAAACATTTGAAAATTAATTAATCTAAAGTTCCAAAATTACATGAATCCAGCTAAGGATTGCTTTGCATGAGGAAACAAACCTTACTTAATTTTTCAATTACTAAATAATTCAGGACATATATATATCATATCATATAATAGAACAATATAAAACCGAACATTTCTTTTAAATCAAATTCTATATTTTCTCTCCGTGTTTAACTTTACGTATTTTGAGGTAAGTTTTCCTATCTAAAAATTAAACAAAGGGTGTCAAATGAGTTTAATTTAGCAACAGACATGACAGAGTAATATAAAAATGATATATGATCAATAATAATAATATATTATTTAAGTAAATAAAAAGTTGTAGGTGTTATAAGACGAAGAATTCTCCATAAAATATAATTAAAATAATTGGAAAGTAAAAAGTGTTCTTGGAAACAATGTTTACATATGTCTGAGGAGATAGTCACCGTTAACATATATCAGGGCAAGGTTGTATTTTCTTTAGTAAACATAAGCAATAGGTAGACATACGAATTGAAAATAACAAATGGAAGTAACAATACAAAGAACAGAGAAACAAAAGGAAACAAGATGCAAACCAAGCCTATCCAGACCACTAATTACACGAATCAAAACCTTAAACGGGTATTAAGAATATTAAAACAACTCACACGGATAACTTTAAGAGCATTGCATGTCAAATAATGAAATACAATGTTTCTACAATAAAAACATCTTTATACAAAAATATATTTGAGAATAAGATTTAAAACAAGAACCCATATCCAGCGCATGAAGGTGACTTGTTGTGAAAGTGCAGATGAATGAAACAAGAGCATGCTATTACACAAATTATCGTTGCAACACATGGCACATACGTTATCCACACACCCTTTTAAATTCCTCGTGGACACATTTTGTTGACGTCGAAGTTAACCATGGATGATGAGAGACATTCCCTTTTGTAAATAGTGTCAAGCCCATTCGACTTTGCCTCCCACTGAACCTGTATTTAAAACAAAAACAAATCAATTTTTATCTATTAAAAACTTGTTGAAAGTTAATAAAAATGAATGTTGAATGTAACAAACTATAGTCGACATTCCCATCAACATGACGATTAATCTGTTCCGGATATGAAATTCAACGTAATAATTCTAAAGAAATTTTGTTCTTCCTCCATAGATTCTTTTCGTGAGGCATTTCATTCTGTTTCCCTTAGCAGCCGAATTGATGAAGCCTTGGTAGCTCCTAAAAGGTGCGCCTCGAGGGCAGAGTGTTGCAGGTTCTTGCCTAGGCTTCTTCTTACATAAGACTTTAAATCTGAGATTTTGTTTTATCGCGTTTGACAAAAGAAAAACAGAGCATTACCCGGATCACCCGGTTGCAGGATAATGGACTAGGGGTTGTATGCTTGTCTGAGTGACTTAGTGAGTTAGCAACTTTATTTTTTTCTGATAGGTCGCTTGTTCACACATTCGCCCTTATACATACTAGTAAAACACACGAACAGGTTCTTAAATTATTCCATAGAGATTAATTACGGTTTTTATCGCGAAAACAATCATATTTATTTTTCTCTGTGATATTAGAAAATCTCGGCAGATTATATACAATTTATCGGAAGAATCGATTAAATATTTTGTAAGGAAAAAAATAAAAAAAATACAATAAGGAGAAAAACATTTAACAAATGACAAAAATAGATTCTACAAAACACATAAACAAAGAAAAACACACAGAAACACACACAAACACAAACGTACTAGGGTTTTTCAACAATGTGTTACAAGAACAATTAAGAATGAAGTAACATAAGCTATTTAACATAAATGCTTAATAACATTTGTCAACAGTCTTTTACTCTTGTTATTTTGAATAACATAAATGTTCCTTACAAACATCTTCCACAAAAATATTTAGATCAATGACGAAATAACATTAGCTTTTCTGATGAAAAGTTTAACTGCCAGGCTATTTAAGTTTTAAACAGCTTTTAGTATTTATTTAATTTTGTATTATTTTATTTTATTATTTTAACTACTTTAAACCATAACTATTCTTGTGGTTACTAATACATTTAATCTTTTTTTTTCAATTCAATGGGTTTTTTCATCCGCAATTGGGCTTTATAAAGACATGTTCGTAAGGTAACATAGTTAGATTAATCACGTATTGTTCTTCAAAGCACATCATCGGGCAGTGATATTAAAAATTAAACTTTTGATTTAAATATAAAAGGTTGTTTTTTTAAGACCCTTTTGTGTCAAATCATTCCATTATTATGCATAGTTTAAGAATAGGAATAAAAACCATTACAAAAATTGCACAAATTTATCTAAAAATAATTACTTAAAAGTTCTATCAAATTTAGAAAAAGTTATGATAGAATCAAGGTAAGCTAAATTTTGGATATAAATGATTTAAATTTATAAATTTATATAATGACCACTTACATAGCACTGAGAAACAGATGCGTCGCATGTTTCCAATTCAGATGATGGGTCTTTGCTTATTCCGCAATATACAAGTGTTCCGGTACATTTAAAACAACTCATCTGCAAATCATCAAACATATTTGATGAAATAACTTTAACTTTGTGCTAAATTGTTTTTGTTTATTTCAAAAAAAAAGATCGAACCATGTTTAAAATATAAGATTACGCATTTTAGTTCCGACTAGATGCCTTAACAAATATGTGAAACAAACATAGTTATAGATTTTTGTTAACTTGTATTGTTTGGGTACTTTATGTTGCCATATTTATTCCAATAATGCTTCACTGTTATCTACCATACTAGCAACATGATAATTTTGTTGATGTAGATATAAAAAACGCTGATAGAATTTTTCTCAAATATACATATCCTTTAACAGACAATGTAGTATAAAATTAAAAGTTGACATTTAATACACCAAATGATTACAAACAGTTAAACTAATGTCTCATTTTAAACGTATTTAAGCGACGAACAGACATTCTGTTTTGAATTATTCTAAAAAGGATATGTTTTGAATTTAATACTACTGTTTTAAAAGGATTTATTTTGATTTAAATTATTTTATATCCATGTCCAGCAATGTTTTTTCGAAACTGAATTTCGATTTTAAAATATAAAAAACTTTGCGTTCTAACTTTTCTATAAAAAGGTGTGTTTGTGTGTGTGTGTGTGAGGGGGGGGGGGGTCAGAGAGTAAAATTTACTGAATTAATAAAAACCGATGGACATCGCGATTATAAAAATAGCGTTTTTCTGGAGTGAAATCTGATTTAATTGTTAACTATGATAAATTACTCTACATATGTGTGTGTGTTCCTAAAATCAAATTTGTAGAATAGACTAAAATCGGGATGCCCATGGGCTCAACGCTCACCTGAGAATATCAACTGCAGAGTATAATAGACGATAACTGTAGTTATAGAATCTTTGCAAGTTATAGCCAGTTTGAAACTGCTACAATATTTTATCGGAAAAAAATTGTCACAGTTTTTTTATAAATAGCTAAATACATATAAAAACTAATGTAATCAATCAATAATTTCTAGATTATTAACTATTTCAGTATTCTTCTGCAGCTATGATCTTGACCTTTGAGCATATGTCCTTAAATCATAAATCAAAGATCGCTATATCAATACCTATAATATTTTAATTTTCTTCTGTATATAAAAAGTTTTATAGTTTTCAAGTTAATGCAAAGCTTTAGTATGTATCAGCTAAAAACAATAACAACATCATCTGTATGGACTATCATATAGTAACTTAACTTGGTACGTTGTTGCATTTTGTTGCATTTTGGCATGCTAAACATTTTAGCATTTTCTAAAATTGATATATCTCTTACAGCCAACGAAAATAATATTCCGTTGAAAATACGCTTTACCAGAAGAAACTAGGCACTGACCTTGATCTTTGACCGTGACCCCATTTTGAATGTTTTTTCAAGAAAAAGTCCTGAAAACCGCATGCCATTATTTGTTAAAATAGCGTCATAATAATTAAAACCTACTTTTTAAATTTAACGCAAACACGTAACAAGTTACAGGCTCACGACCCTAGGGGAGACAAATATCACGTTGGATTTTTCTTCAATCATCAATTTAAGAGATTTTTATTGATTTGTTGTAGCCAAATGTTATCTTGATCTAGTTTTGGTAGCCATGGTAACGCCATGACAAAACTGAATTGCATCGGCCCATATATGCTGACTAAGGAATTGAAATTGAAATCTTTCTAGCAGTTTCAAAACAGACGTTCGTTTAATGAGTTGGTAGATGTACGCACGGACGGACACACGTTGCATCATGCCATAAGCTCACATAGCTTTTGGCCATGTAATCTAATAATGAAAAAAGTTTTAAAGAGTTTTCGTGACGACTTGAATTTCAGACAAGTAACATCATGATACGAACTTTATATTTTTTACTATTCTTTGCTTCTTTACACACAGTGACACTAAGGGCGTTTTCGAGAGTTGTGTTCTTGACACTATAACGTGCTCTTTGTGTTCGAGAGTTGTGTTCTTGATACGGGTACGAATTCTTGAAACTCTCGAACTGACGGAACATTGCACTCGGGTTGTGTTCGCGGTGCGAGAACTCACTCCTGCTTTTAGGTGGTGTGAATTGAGGACAAGATGGCGGAATCGACAAACATGTAAGAAGATACTAAATGAAAAAATATATTTCGAAAAGAACAAGTTTGTTAATTAAGCATTGAACAGACGAGTTTATGTAACTATGGTGCTGAATAACGCGCGTTACATATTTGTGACCTGCCTTGTAACGGCACCTTTTCCTCAGCAAATAACTGCACCTTTTCAATGTTTTACTTATTACTGATTGCAGAAATCAATAAATGCATTTCATCATAATGAAAAATATCATCAAAATCATCAGAGTCCATAATGTCCTCAATAGCGGCGAAAACGCTTAAAATTTCGTCGCCATGCAAACAATCCGCCATGATTGAATTTTTGTTCTTGAAGTTCGAGAGAAGCTTCGACACTCGGGACACACTCGTAACGTTCTTGTCGTTCGAGACTTTAAAGAACTTACCTAAGCATAATCAAGAACAATGTCTCGAAAACGCCCTAAAATGACTTAAAGGTTTGGTAAACAAATTCCGAACTTGGTCAAATTTTCTTTGTTATTAAAGTGGCTTTTCTAATACATTTGATTTTTTTTCTAAATCCTTAAACTTAAATGGTCGTTGAAATTTTTTATGTTGAAAATAAAATGCAATTCAGGCAAAGGTTAATCATATGCTCCTGTTAAAATCAATTTTCATAAAGGCAATGTTTGCTAAATACTGTGGCCACTTTTCGAGCACTGACTCACGTACTTCGTACAAAATTACGATAACCTAATTATCACCCAATCATAACCTTATATTAAACATCCCTATAAAATCGAATGACATATATTTTGTCTTTAAAAATCGAGAATATGTAACATTTAGTTAGAAATTTTTAAAATCATTTGAATTTTAAAAGATAAAGTCAGTGGATAACAACAAGCAAGTCGTGTACGAAATTGATGACTATTTCAAAGATTAGTATATTTAACACGAATTCAAAGCATAAAATGTGAAAACTAAAAAAGAGTTAATTTTTTGTTTTGATACATCCGTCTGAAACGTGAATTTTTAATTACTAATTTACAACGTTAATAAATTCAACTTACAGTTGAAATGCCATATGTCCATTGCATTGAATTACATAAATCGGTTTTACAGCACTCATCACACCACTGTTCACCTGGGTATACTTCGCAAGCAAACCCTGTTGAAGAGCTACAGGCCATGTAATATATCGGTTTACCGCAGTGTCTGTGGTATACTAATTTACCACTAGACTTTGTTTGTTGCCTTAGCTGATATACACAAGGGATTTCACACGCATATATGTATGTCTAGTCATGCTTTGTGATAAGTATAAGACAATTTAAAAAAGACAAACGAGCTGAACCTTCATGCAATATTCTGAAAGAGGTTTGTTAACATTAACCAATTTCCTTTTTTATACATTATGTTTTTTGTAAAAGTTAGATGGGAAAGACATTAATTGATCATACTTACATTTGCTAAGTGTATTATGGTAGATACTATTGTAGATAATTCCCCTCAGCAAAAGGGTCAGTATGTTTATAAAGTATTTTAATGTCAGGAACAATAAAAAAGCTAAACAAAACAGGCTAAAATATATTTCACCTTTTAATGTCAGAAGTTTCGTTATCTCTCTATAAACGTGACCCTAAATGAATATAATGTGTAAATTCCGAATGTTTCAATGGCTTTTTTCTGAAAAACGCTTATTTCGATTCTCTATTCTGTTCATAAAAATAATTATTTTTACATCATTAAACTATACATATATTTGATATTTTTAAATGTATACAAAGAGTTTCTTTATGGAATTAAGTTTGGGTAATATGAGCAGGTATGTGACAAATTTCTAGTTATAGTACCTGTGTAATAATGTACAGAGTAAAAATATTTTGTATTTAAGAAAAGAAATTTTTTTCTACCTTTTAGGTTTTTCTAAGGATGGACTAATAGGACTTTGTTATTGTCATGCAAAGGAAAATTTTCACACGTTTATGAAATAAAGCAAAAAAAGAAGTCCTTGTCCAAACCACAATAAAAACATTGAACGCTGGCAAAATTCATCAAGGAAGTGAGGCCGGGTGCTCCGGATTAAAAATCAAATTCTTTAAAAATCGAGTTTACGTTTTTTTTAAATTGCATGTGCATATATATGTAAAAATGGATGGATTTTGCTTATTATATTGTTCTTAAAATATTACATGAAAACTGTTTTATTCCGTATTAGTAACCTTTGTTTTAAAATTAGGATTTTTGGTGCTATAACAACTACAATAGCTTTTTCAATCACCTTAGTACGATTTGTAATCGTTGAAAAAATGTAGTAACTTTGTAAACGGTGTAGCTCTTATAATATATTTTCTTTTAAAAATTGTAATAATAAAACATTGATATTTTTTTTTTTAATTTTTCTTTTTTTTGTCATATTAAATTAAAAGATGTATACATTTTGCATTCTGAACATAATTGAGTTTGCGTACGTGTTTTTTCATTTTTCATAATTCAGTTTATAAAATGTTTTCAAAACCAATCATAATATATTTCAACAATCGTTGCGACCGAGTGTTCATCGCTATGACGTAAAATATAGTGTGTGTTGTCGACGATATGAAGCCGTCACTGAAAGCTTACTCTTTCTTTTTCTCAAATAATAACTACCATCTCTGTTCAGTTGTAAAAAGTTCGACTCAAGAGTTGAAGTTCCATGATGCTTACAACAACCAGGTTATACATAAGATTTGACATATTTCTTTTACGTCTGTCGTTCGGCATTAAAAAGAAAGTGTCTGCTGGTTTATCCGATTTAATTAATTGTTTGAGTGGCAAGCTAGTCTGTGTACAAACTCATTTCAAATGAATACTACTGAAAAGCAAATGCTTAAAAAAAATTTGCACATCTTGCATTTACACGAATTTGTTGTTAGTAAAATAGCTGAAATAGTGCTGATGTCAAACATTATAACAAGCAACCAAATAAAAATTCCATTAATAGCTTTTTCAAATTAATAAAGATAACAATTTCATATCGGTGATATATTCATTTTCTTTCTTTGAAATAAAAAAAGTATTATTAATTTTTTAAGTATCTGATTAAGTGTAGACAGAGCGTACAATGATCATAGGCTTTTACAAACAATACAGATGATTTGATGTATTATAAGTGTTACTGATAAGGAATGAATTTCTGGAATGTGCACATGTAGCAAATTAAACTTAAACAGGCATTTTTGTTTTATATTAATTATGTATAGCTCCTGTACCTGCAGTTTTCCTAATATTGTGTGTGCAGAGTTAAACAAAATCAGTATTAATAGGCTACATTAATCAAAACAGTTTGCAGCAATTTCAAAAGTTAACACAGTATAAGCAATTACCTTCAATTATATTTTAGACGTCTTTTTTAAAAATAAATCTTAAATGAGAATTTTTAAGAGGCAGGTCTTTAGGAGGCGAATTATCTTTAACAATAAAATAGACTTAACCGTAAATTATGTTTATTTTATGGTGTCCATTGTCTAATTAGTTGGGTAGTCTGAAACGCCGACTTAAAATTAAAAATTCTCTCCTAGCAATTTGTAAGTTCAGTTGTAGAAACTCGGCTATTTTATCAGAAATTTCCTGTTTCCGCTACCGTTCAGTAATCGACTGCCTGTATGTACGTTCCCGGGATCCCGAGATTATCAAACTTTATCAAATGTTATATCCCCCCATTTCCTAATTCCGAATGTTTCGGACTTTATACCATCAAAATTTGCTTATAGGGAAGAAAGGAATTATATCCAATTTCGAACACCGTTTACGTATTGACTTCCTCTAAATAAGTAAAGCGAACCGCGGGTTTTAAACTTAATCCAATAATAGGTTTGCTCATTTTTCTTAAATAACGTTTTTTTTATTTGTCCTAGTACCATCAAATATCGCATTTAGAGAAAGATATTATAGCAGATTATACTTATTTGCTTAGAAATAAAATAAAAAAATCCTTGGTTTATTCGATATTCAGATAAGATAATATCTACGGTATTCCAGTAAACTTGCCTCTGTTAACTTAAACAAAAGCATGTATATAAAAACTATTTTTTGAACTTCAATAAATCTGATTGGTTCTTAAACAAAGAAAATGTATTCATAATTAGTTATATATATTATTAATAATCTAAACATCTATATATATATTATAAATAATCTAAATATCTTTTCAGTATGCGATGAATTTGTATCTTAAAAATGTCGGAGATAAGAATGCAATCTCAGTTTATCTTTTTTTCTTTCTTTTCTTTTCTTTCTTTTTTTTTCTTTTTTTTGGTAATAGTGTTGAAAGAAATGGTATCTTTATAACTTACAACGCAAACCTCATCGGCTAAACACTGAATTTTGCCATCTGTTTCAACAAGTGCCCTTCCACAATCGGTTATAGTTCCGGTACAAATGTAACACATAAATCCCAGTATCTGTCGATATAATGTAAAAAAATAGCTGAATAGCATGCGGATATATTTGGACGCGGTTCCTTCGGAAAAAACAATATATAAGTTAATTAAATAAGATAATGGATTTGTGAAGATTGTGACAGGACAACAATAAAAGTCCAACTTTGTATAGTCTGCCAGCCGTTTTTTGGCAAAATGTACCATTTAGCAAAATTTTCAGTCGTCTTAAATTTGAAATTAATTTAAAACTAAGGTTTGTTCCCTCATGCACAGCATCCCTTAGCTGGATTTAGATTTATATAGTTTTGAAACTTTAGATTCATTATTTTTAACTGTTTGGCTTATATTTTTATGTATCAAACTTTTCGGTCTTAGTGTCACTGATGAGGAATAAATTTCCGAATTTGCACATCTGGCACATCAAAATTTAACTGGTATTTGTATTATATATTATATGCAATGGTGAATCCACATGAATGTAAATAGGGTGAATAATCATGTTTGCGGACTTGTTAAAATCATTAAAATTTCTTCCATTGTTATACATTTTCTCTACCTATATACATAGACAAAAGTTTCAGTTTGACTTTTGTTAATTCATAAAATGCAACTTCGTTTAATTAAACGGGACATAACTCGACTTCCCAATTATTTAATTAAAAGAAAAATGTGATATAAATTATAAACATGCTTTAATCTGTTTTATTTTTAATTTTTCATCTTGAGAGAAATGTGTCTTAAGTACATTGCAATTTTTCTTTTTGTAACTTCAGGAAGAATCTAATATTTTTGTTGTTTAAACCATTTACTTACAGCTTGGTAACCATAATCATCAGAGTAATATTGGCGTTTAGGTCTTAGAATTATGTCATCTAGAATTGGTCGAGTATCTTGGAAAGGTGCCTAAAATACAATGATATGTTATAAACTTCTTTTAGACTAAACTAAATACATTTTCAAAATAGTTTTTTATGATACCCTTTATTAAAGAAATAATTGTGTGTCTAAGTACAATAAGGATTACAACAAACACTTGAAACGTAACAAATGTCATAAAAAATAGGAAATATCGATGCAAAACCAAGTTTAAAGAACTAGGCAACATATTTTTAAACTCTAAGAGATATAAACAGAAATACAACTAATAAAAGGTTCCCTTTAATCTTTAAAAAAAATGTTTTTACAAAGTTATTTTTTTCGTGTAATATTATGTTTTTTTCTTAAGGAATCAATTTCCGTCTTATGTCTTCATGATTTTCAGAAATTGTATTTATCACATAAAAAGATAATTAATTCAGTAGGTTTGCAGGTAAACAAGTAATCAACAACCGTGCTATCAATAAATTTAAAGTTTGAAACATGATTTGTTTTATTATATTAGAATGCAAAAAACCTTTATGGTAATCTGAAGAGATAAATAACGAAAGGCTATTCTATAAACATGTCCCTTCAACCACGAAAATAACAAAATAAATATAAGTGGAATTATAGCAAATAGTAATAAGTCAATGGTTAAATAATGCGTTTTTAATAACTATATCTACTTATTGCATTTTGGTATATTTATTGTTTTTCTCATTGATTTATAGTTAAAACATTTTATTAGCTCACCCTAAAGGTCTTGCTAAATCATTGCAAAGAACAGTATGTCAGTGTATACTGTCTGCAGTTTGCATCGTTAACACCTATTTTACTGCTTTAGAAATACTAGGTCAGAGGCATTACTTTCAATGCAGTTCAAATTCCTTTTAAAAAATAGGTTTGCAATTTTGGTCACTGTAATCATTGGGCACTTAAAACAGTCAATACAATAAGGGTCCATTTTGGTCGTCTTCGAATCTTATTTAAAACAATATAACATAAACATGATATTTGCATTTACAAAAACATTTCATCGGTGCTACTTCCTTGAATATTGATGGTGCAAAATTCTGAAGCATTATCAAGTCCTTCGGAACCTTCTTCTTATATCTTGAGCTTGTATAATTTTGTTAAGTTTTAAGGTTCAATACATGTAAATATTGCCCAGTTCTTCCTGTTTAAAATTAAAGAAAGACTCGAGAACTCCCATATGATTGTAAATAACTTAATTTTTGTATAAATAGGGTTAATTTTAAAAAAGATCCTCAGCTTGGCGACTTTTTAAAACAAAAACTTATTTAATAAAATATGATCAAAAGAGCTAATATATTATAATAATACTTACATCAGCTTTGATGGCATTCTGCAAACCAAACACAAAAATACTTGAAAAAACTGAAAAAATACAATAAATAAAAATTCTAAGTAGTTATCTTGCAGAAAAAATCAATAGGTTTGATTTAAACTTTTAACTAAGGTCAAATGGTATGTTTCTAGTACGTAAAAAACTAAAAACTAAAAGGCGTTATACTTAATAATGCAAAGGAGTATAGATTTATTTATTCGTTGGTGTAAAGAGTAAACTTTAACAGTAGCAGAGAATAAATCTTGATAAAAAGGGATCTTTAAGGATCAGACTATGAATAAATCCATACATTCCCGAATGAATTATAACTGTCTTAACCGGAAGTAATCAAAAGTACGTGTAATAAACATTACCATGTATTCTACTCCTTTAGTATTCTTCTAAAAGCGTAGTGAAGAAAAGACTTGTATGATTGGTACTCTTGAACTTAGATTTTTAAAAAAAAAAAAAAAAAATATTTACTGGTCATAGATGAAATAGAATTAAGCGTCTTTGATGGAAATTTTACAAAAGTAGGATTTGGAAATCGATTTAGTTACATCGCTAATTAGAGATATTTTCGCCATGGCAAGTAAAAGCTTAGATTAGATGGAACACACATTTCATTATATCTTAAGACGCCAGTTTAAAATGACTGATACAAAATTTTGAGTTTGATGATAACAAGTGTTTCTGCAAAAACCTCAATTCTGGGAAGTTAAACGAACAATAAAGAAAATTCATAATTCATAATTACGAGGAATGATTTTCCTAAATGTGCAAATATGGCACAAAAATTTAACAGTTATTTGTGTGATATATTTACTACCTCTGAGCGGGTGGAATAAACTCCTAAAAGATATCTATAAGTCAGTAGGCAGTACTTTGTGCTGTCAGAAAATATACCATTAAGCAAAATTTTCAGCCCGTCCTAATTTTGAAATTTATTTGCAATTCCGGTTTGTTCTCTCATACAAAGCATTCGATACAATTTTCAGAATTAGGTAATTTAGACTTTGGATTTAGAAATTAACAGTATTTATATGTATGTATAAATTCATATCTAGTAATAATCAGGTTGATATGAGTATGAAAATAGTTTGTAACTTTTCTCACTAACTTATGGAAAAATAATATAAATTTTAAAAACTATAGGAAGCAATAAATACAGTAGAAGAGCATACTAAAATTTATATACTTGAAATGCTGGTAGTCTCATCTATCGTCACCAAACATTTAAAAATAACTGAAAACTCTCTTGAAATCCCGTGGTGCAAAAATACACGTCTGAATGTCTAGGTCCCATTTTTAAGATGTTAAAATGGGAAAAACCCATCTGTATTCATGTCAAAAATCGGTTGTTTTCACTCATTCCAGCATTTTCCCGATTTTACAGCGTTTAATAAAAAAATCTTGATTTTGGCAAAAAACTTCATGTCTTTACTCCATGAAATGCGTGTGCGTAACCATCTTTTGGTTTTTCTAAGACTGTCTATGACTTTTGATAACACACACACACACACACACACACACACACACACACCCACCCGCACATACACACACACACACTCTCTCTCTCTCTCTCTCTCTCTCTCTCTCTCTCTCTCTCTTTTATAAATTTTAAAAACTATAGGAAGCATTAAATACAGTAGAAGAGCATACTAAAAATTTGTAAATTTGAAATGCTGGTAGTCTCATCTATCGTCACCAAACATATAAAAAATAACTGAAAACTCTCTTGAAAACCTGTAGTGCAAAAATACACGTCTGAATGTCTAGGTCCCATTTTTAAGATGTTGAAATGGGAAAAAACCATCTGTCAAAAGTCGGTTGCTTTCACCAGGTACTCATTCCAGCATTCTCCCGATTTTACAGCCTTGAATGAAAAATCTTGACTTGGGCGCAAAACTTCATGTCTTTACTACCCAAGAAATGCGTGTGCTTAACGATCTTTTGGTTTTTCTAAGACTGCCTTTGACTTTTAATAACACACAAACACACACACATACACACACTCTCTCTCTCTCTCTCTCTCTCTCTCTCTCGATGACCTTACCATAAAACTAAAGACGGAAAACGTAAATAGTGATAACTATATTGTCATTATTCTGCAGCATTCGGGAAATTTCTGTATGACATGTTAAAATGTAAAACGTAACACAACTCCATGATAAATAAATTATTTCATGCATTTTAGAAAGCCTTATATTATCAACGGTGAGTTCAGAAATAATTTTCTTGTATTAAAGACAGTGTCCTCACTTTGTAAGTTATTGTGTTAATAATTGTTCTTCGATTTCGATTGATACTGCACACACACACACACACACACAAACACACACACACACACACACCTTTCATGGTCAAGGTGGTTTACATGAAAATGCTGTGTTTCTGTAAATTAAACGAAATGTTCCAATATGTTCGTTTATGAGATATAAATACCGTCTCAAGATTGCAATTAAAATACTTCCCGCAAAATCAGATATAACTGGCGATGCATCAATATAAGTTAGATAATATCGAGTGAATGTCTGAAAAAAAAAATTTCTATCCACTAATGTGAAACATTTATTGACAAACTTGGCAATCGGTTTTACAGATTGTACTGTACTTAATGAAAAACATTTTTCTCACCTTACCCAAAATGCATATAATATGTGTAATATGAATTTGTTAACAGTTGCAAAAGCTATTTGTTTCAAATGTTGGACAGGATTTTGTATATTAACAACATATAAAGAAAGAAGGCCAGATTATTTGGTTCACAGATAATCAAAGCAATAATTGTAACAGTAACAGGTATTATTATTTGCCAAATCCTAAGTGGTATTGTTGTTTTTCAAAGTTATTATTCGATCCGTGTCGAAGCGATCGGTTTAAGAATGGAAGACGATACCCAGAGAGAAACACAAACCTCCGAAGGCGATATAACCTTTCCAACACTAGGACCTGCTTAATTAGCTCGAAAAGTCGATTAGGAATTGAAACCAGAGATGAGAGGGGCTGTAATGTGGTTTTCGAGATAAGTTATAACTATGTCACTTGTACGTCGAAAAATACCTAGTTCGTCAGGCCGGAGTTCAACCATACCGTTGATAAATAAAATGCATATTGCTCACTTTTTGCTACCTGATCTAAGGTTGTGAATTACTAACTTTATCGAGTAGTTGGCATATATCTAAAATGATATCATATCTGCGATCTAAATAGAAACTTAAGACGTCACAAGCTGTAGCAAGGTATATTTTTTCACTTATTCTATAACCTAGTTATTTGTGCCAGAAATATTAACGTATTAATGAAATAACAAATAGGACTAAATATTGTAGGTGCAATATACTTTTTAAAGATCGGTAATAAGTGATTTGTTTGATGGGATAACGGTAAGTGTAATGTTTGTCATGGATGTTTGATTCCAAAACGTTTTATAAATCTGCAGTTTTTATACGGAATCAAAATACTTTAAGTAAATAAATCAAGAGAAAACAAAAGTAAAAAAAAGTTTTTACAATAACATATATTAAATTAACTATAAATGGCCTGCTGTTTTGGACCTAAATGCAATAAATACTAAAGAAAAGTAATTGTTTAAAATTTGAATTATATTTACTATAGAAAAGTAAATTGTACTTCTGTCTCAATAATCAGTGTAAGTCTGTGTACTTAACACACACACACACACACACACACACACACACACACACACAGACGCCCATACACACATTAAGAAATGATATATCCTTCATTGCAAAATGTTTCTTAAATTGAAAATTGATAACAGGCGGGGAAAAATATATGATTTGTTTTGTTTTGATTTAAGCGGTGTTAGACATTTTAACAAAACCTTAGGACAAAAGATTGTAAATTAAAACAGTACCTTTAAACGACGATATTTAACCCTTTCTACGAGTTTTCATTTGACGGAAAGATGTATTTTAGCTTCTGTTAACCATACCGATGCCTATTGTTTAGCTTCTGTTAACCATACCGATGCCTATTGTTTACCAAACTTGAAAAACGTACATATCTGTTCTAGGCTGAAAGATGTATTGAAATCAGATGGTTTCGTATAATAAAATTGTAACGAGTAACAAGATTTTTTCTCTTCCTATCCTTAACACTAGAGCTATATCGATCAAATGTCTTATCCTTATGTAATTGGTTGTTTGTATCTTTGTTATGACTTCTGAATACATGTAGATTGCCGGATGTCTAATATAAAATGTTCTTGGAAAGATTAAGGACAGTAATTTGAAAATATAACGGTAAATGATTTTACAATCAATTAAATTTCAGGTTAGAAATAATGTGTAAAACGGTCACTAAAATAACCACTGAAGTTGTCGCTAAAATGTCCATTACGATATTTTTAGTTTACAAACTCAAATGTTCACATATGTTTTCGCTAAAATACCAATTATTAGATTTTTAGTTTTTGCTCAAATGACCTACTCCTGGTTAAAGAGTGTATTATGCATAAAAAATTGATAATAATTTAAGGACTCTATTTACACAAAATTAATCTTATTGTTAATATTTTCCACTTACTGCTGTTTCTTTATATCTTTATATTACAACTTCCCGTTATAACTACCTCTATCTCTCTCTTTCATTATACCTAGTTTTAAATCACATTGCATCGATATCATATTATAAATTGATGAATTTAAAAAATGAAATATCAAAAAGATTTTACTATGACGACGAAATTGTGTGAGATTATTTTTCAGTAAGTTTGAGTGCCGCTTGTCCGTATTTTTAATGGGCATTCCAGGTTCTCGACCATTATTGTAATAACTCCTTTAAAGAAGTGTAAATTCTCTCTGATACGACTTAAAAACCATTGATTCACATTCTACATCTCTCATAAAACGGTTTGGAATCGTGACATCAAATTATTTTGATTTATTAGTTCTTTTTTCCTTCGTATAAAAGATAGGTTATTACAAACTACATATTTTTAATTTGTTCATCTTTTATATTATTATCCATTTTAGTAAAAAAAAAAATCAAAATATAAATTGTCAATTAAAAACAATTAATATTTACAAAATTGTCTAAAATCTAATGATTTGTCTAAATATGAGATTATTATTATTAATAATCATTTCAAAGTGATATGATATAATGTGATGATATTAATTAATAAAAAACATAATAACAAATAAAATAAACCTGTAATGATAATACTTTATACTAATCCCGTAAAGTAACGTTTTGATGTTTTAATAACAAAATATATGGTAAATTAAGAAATAAAGAAAGAAAAAACAAAAATATTTAAGGATTGAATGTCATTTTGAATGTTGTCATTGAGGTATGACAACATCAGTCCAAGTTCAAAGTAAGTAAATTTGAACGTGGACTGATGTTTTCATACCTCAATGACAACATTCAAAATGACATTCAATCCTTATATTTACATTTGTTTTGTTTTGAAAGGTTTATTATAAATTACCGATATGTTGCTGATGAAGGCAGTGTTTCATACTTCAAGCGAGATAACTCGCATTGTTGACCGACTAAACAGAAGAGCCATTTTTTCAATAGTGCAAAATGTAGTTCCTTTAATCATTGTGTATTTATTTTATCTTTGTTCGTTCTTTCTGAAAAAAAGTATCTTATTTAAATTAATATTACATAAGAAACAACTTCATTTTTTCTTCGTAAATTCTACTTCGTTCTCCTTGCACTGCAGACAGCGGACTCACAACGAGTGGTGAGACGGTTGACCTAGATATGTCGTCATTTCGAAAAATCAGTTAGCGTGTTATTTACTTGTACAAAAACTGAAGAAGTGAGATGACAGCAAGCTGCAGTTGCAGAAGTATAGGCATTAACTAATTGGTATTTATGGTAACTAACATTACAATATAAGAAAAAAAAATAAATATCAGAACGAAAACTTATGGCAATTATCAAATAAAGGATAAACCAAACGGGGGGGGGGGGGATTGGTTTGGAGATTCCGATATCTTGGATTCACGTAAATCATGTAAATTATTAGATTTTTTTAATTAAAAAAATAGTATGTCATTTAAAACCATTTTCTACAATTTTTGCAACACGGATAAATATTTCAAATCCAAAATAAAAAAGTTAAAATTCCCAGCACTACCGTAATAAGTAGATAAATATTTCTGTAGACTACAGTCATGACAGTTTATTCTAAAATGCTTAAATATTTATGTTGCAGGAAATATAGAGAAGATGGCCTTTTAAAAATGAATATCAAAAAAAAAAAAAAAAAAAAAAAAAAAAAAAAATCGATGAATAAGATGAAATTTACAGGTCTTTTATTTTCTCTCTACTTCAGTTACATTTACTGTATAAATATTGCAATAAATACACTTTACAAATATCTACACAATACTGACATGGCCCAATTACAAATTTTTCTGTTTTTAATGGTACTCTCTAATAATACTTGATTATAAGCAACTACAAAAAGTTCATTTATTCATAACTATATTGAAGGTAGAGGAAGAAAATGTGGAGTTGTTGAGAAGTCCAGAAGATGAGGAATTGCTGGACATAACTAGTGACTGCTGTGTAGTTGAATTAGATGGACATGTATTTGAAGATGTACATGGGGCAATTGCCAAGTCATTCATGTTTCTAGCATATGCGGATTGATGTGAAACATTTGCTGAGGAATTTATTTCATGACCACCAGCAATAGGAGAAATAGTTGAACTGAGAGCTCGCTTCTGGTAGTTTGAAGGATGTCTGTTGTAGCTGCGTAATGGACCAGTTCCTCATTTTAATTAACTGAAACATTAATGCTGCACCATAACGGGTTTTATGCCAATCTGAAAAATGAAATTGTTCAAAATTTCTAGGTCTGCTTGAGGTTCTTTTTCGCTTTTTTTAAGAATTTTTTTTTTTATTATTTTATGTTGTTATTTTGAACTTAGATGTCCAACTGTAAAGTTGAATTTAGTTTTTCATAACTTGTGATTGGTTTTCATAACAATAAAAATATTTATACTGGTACACAATACTGAAATGTTGTCACAAACGTAAAATTTTCTCTATTTATTACAAACCACTGCAATAGCTCAGTTGGTAGAGTGTTTGTTCCATAAGTGGGAGGTTGCGGGTTCAATCCCCAGTCTGTTAAGACTCAAGACTTGTGAGTGGTTAGTGACTTCTTTCGCCATATCTATATCTATATTTCTAGTACTTTCTAATGAAGGAATTATATTTTGTATGATGTTATTCTGCCACATTAAAAATAAAATTTCATAAAAAATTGTAAATTTCTATTATTTCTGCAGACAGTTGTGTATATATTTCATCTAAGTTAAATGAACATGTGTTGAGGTTAAAATTATTGTTACTGTTATTATTAGTTTGTTGTCATAGTGGACTGAACAAATTAACTATAAGACTAGCATTTAGCATTGTACTGATAATGTTACTATAACCTATATATATATATATATATATATATATATATATATATATATATATATATATATATATATATATATATTTATTTATATATAAACTAGCATATTTTCAGATATTTATAACGTATCTGTGTCATGTTTGAATACCTTGAAATATGTTGCGCTTTGTGGATGAACTTTGTTTTTGTGCTACATAAGATGCTATTTTACTCTCATCCACTGTCACAAATCTGTTAATTTTTGGACTTGCAGGCATCTCTGGTGGTGGTAAACCATCTATGGCTGCCTTGTTACCAATGGACTGCAGAACATCGGGAACGTTTGTTTCAGGTGTCGAACAAAGATAGTCCAAATCACAGAGAAGATTGTCCATGTCACCATTTTTCAGAAAAGTGATCGAATACGGCTCAGAATCCGACACAAGTTCAAAATTACCAATCTCAAATTTGGACTCTGAATTGGTATCAAAATCCATATTTTCTCGGGATATAGATGTAGTAGTAGTAACTACGAAAAGCAGACGAAATTTCGTATAGTGAAAGAAGTACGTTATCTTTCTTTGTAAAAGTTAAATATTTCAACACTGACAGAGGTAAAATTGTTAGGAAAAGGGTTATTCAACAAAAACTCAACACTTAATTATTTCTGTTTTTATTGCTCATTTTTCTTAGATATTAATGCGATATAATAGTCCATATACACAACCGGTGTTGCTACACTACATTTTGTTGCAAGCTATGAATGAAATTGCGAAATTATGAATGAAAAAGTAGTTCCGTGGTATTCATTGGCCATAAAGTGATCAGCGCTCAGAAGGAAGCTGATTGGTTGCAATTCAAAGGGGCGTGTTTTCACTAAACTAAGCGCGAGACTTGATGTTGTCATCGAGAAATGATAACATGGTCGTTGGCTAGATCCATATAAGGCGATAACATCGGTAATGTAAATATAGATATATTAAAAATATCATGATGTATATTTTTTAATACAGAATATTTTTAACTTTTAAATTCGATAAAGTATTTGACTCGATAAATATTCATTTTTATCAATAACATTTTTCAGTGCTTCAAGAAGCTGAAAGATAGCTTAACGATGGCTTAAAATTCCAGAGCCAGTAATTTTTTAAGTTAAATCTTAATATATATCAGTACTGTATTAGTTTAAAGACTAGCATCAATAAAAAAAACCCTCTATGTATATCACAAAGGTGTATTGTATCTAATATTAAGATTATTCTCTATTTTGTCTTTAAATATATTTTTTTCATATCCATTAAATAGTTATTTTGTTGAAGATTTTAAACGTAGTTTTGTTGTCATTTTTTGCTATTGTTAAAGCTCACATTACCAGTGAAACATTTCTTTTTGTTGATCAAATCTAGGTTTACCTACAATATCTATGAAAATTTAATAGATTATTTTTTCATATAAGATCTTTTTTCATGTATATATTACAAATTACTTGCAAATTAAATATTATCAAGTTTCTTATTATTTTTTAGGTAAATTAAGAATGTTTTGCTTAATAAATTAAGTAACACATCATTAATATATATATATATGTGTGTGTGTGTGTGTGTGTGTGTGTGTGTACTACTTTCTATGTCAAAATGTTAACTACAAATGACATGTCAGAAGAAAGGGGAAAATCTTTTATATCATTCCATTGAGTCAGATGGAAATCTTTGAATACAAATTTTAAAAACATTATTGGAAGTAAAACGATGCCGTTTGTTAACAATGGTTGAATTTTTACGATGAAAGTAACCTCAGTATCCATTTTTCTTGCCCAGCTGCATTGTCTGAACGACCAATATTAACTAGAATTGACTAGCACTCATATTAACCGATGAATTTATACAGCATTATAGATATTATTAGATAATTTATTTTTGAAAATATTGTGTTAAGTAGCCAAATATAAAACAATTTGTACAAGAAATTAAACTACACTGTTTTGTGTAATAAAAAGAATTTTTATAAAATAACGTGTAATATAAATAAGATAGTTAAAATGATGAAAGTGAATATAACCAAAATAAGGTAAAAATTGAGAGGGAAAGATACGCATCTGTAAAGTGAACGTACATAAACAGAAATTAACATAAAAGGTGTCTATTTTTTAATATGTGTCTAGCTTGGACAAATACAGACAGGATAATTTCAATGTATAAGATGAGATATAATAGAAGTTATATGTATAATTTTAAATTTAAATAACTTTCTTTTCAATTTGAATAGCTTATCTACATGAAATATAACTGATAATTATTAATATATAAAACAAAGCAGCTTGAATTGCCGGAAATGAAAAAAAAATCGAAATTTGATTTTGTATATACATATTTCTTAGACTTTTTTAGAATGGTTGGATTCAATATCATATAACTTGCTATAAAAGAGAGCTTAAGAGGATAATGCCATTATAGACCTTACTTGATTCGTCATTTAAAAAACATAGACATAACACAAAAACAAAATAATTCTGTAAGCTGAGTTCAATAAAATAATTTTTCTCAAAGGTGGCAGTTAATGTCTATCATCACTTTAATAAATCGGAGTTGGTGCCTTTAGGATTAACACAAATATTTTAATATTTTGTAGAATTTAATGCCGAGGTATCGCATAACAATTTCAGTATTCAAAATCAAGTATTAATATCATTTGTTATATACAAATCAATTGTAATTCAGTTTGAGATATCGGATTGCTTTCGCAAACGTCAAGAGAACGTGCGTTTTAATCATAAGAATCCGATACGTATAAAGTCTTAATTGTCTTTTATTTCATTTCATTCACTTTTTATACTTATTCTATTGACTAAGTAAGATATTAGCATATGTCGTTTTAAACAGTATCATGAGGATTTATTGTAGCTTGTTTTTGCTTATGCATATGATCTCCTTGATAATGAAACAAAACGGAATCTTTCATATCAAATTTAAAATAAAATCATTGATGTATTATAATAATTCTAGGCTTGTTATACCTAAACAATTTGACATAACAACATGTATTTCTATTCTATGTGTTTTAATCTGTAGAGTGAAATCAGGATGTAAATTTAAATTTTGATTTATATGAACGTGAATAACGAATACGACATATTGTCAGTGTCTTTCGAAAGCCCATACAATTCATTCCCTGTTGACTGAATTTACCGGAATTATAATATCAGGGAAAAAATGAATGTTTATTTTTAAACTTTTTAAATATTTTGTTTGTTTTGTAACAGTTTACGTAACATTGTCTAATTTTTCTAAATTTTATTTTGGATTCATTTATTTCCAATTTTTGAATTAACTTTTTATATATCAAATTTTTTCGTCCCTCCCGTCACTGATGAGGAATAAATTTCCAAAATGTGTACAAATGGCAGAGCAAAAGTTAAACATGTGTTTATGACAAATTCTGATTACTCCTGAGCGGGTAACACTGCTTGTTGTGTAAAACTTCCCGAGATTATCTATAACTAGGTAGACAGTACATTGTGCTGTCAGAAAATGTACTTTGTGGCAAAATTTTCAGCCGTCTCAATTTTTTAAATTTATTTAAAAGTAAGGTTTCCTCCCTAGGCAAAGCATTCTTTAGCTGAATTTGTTAGGATTCATATAATTTTGAAAGTTTGGATTCATTTATTCTCAAATATTTAAAGTTTTTTTCTGGGCCCTTGTGTCATTCATAATGAATAAATTTACGAAACGTGCACATATAGTACATCAAAACTAAACAGGTATTTTTGTTAAAAATATCATATTATGTAATTTGTGAAACTCCAGTTTAGTGGATCACATGTCGCATGTATTCAAGATTAGCAACTGCGACGTCACACGTCCAAGAATCCATAATTTATGTTTTTTGTTTCTGCTGGCTTTATTATTTTCGGGTTATCATAATTTTCTAAATACTTATATTGGTTACTATAAATATGTTAAAATTAACATTTCAAAGTAGCTAGCATGGTAGTGTAACTGGAAATACAATCATAACATTAATATTTATAAATAAATGAAAATAGTAAAAAAAAATCTTACCAACGATACAATGATTCTTTTTAAAAACGTTCCCTATAGTTAATATCTCAAAAAAAAAGAATATTTTTCCCTACATTTCTAAATTGTGTTTCATAGATGGCGAAGAAATTCAATTGTTTAATACTAGAGATCCGATGCCACACCCTTCATCAGGAACAGATCTTTGCGTCGTTAATATTGAGTATAACAAATACCTGCTAAATTTGATGTTCCATTGCAAAGATGTGCTACTTCGCACGTATTTATCGGGGATATACATTTTTCCTTTTGGAATTGACGCATTTAAGATTTTTCAGCGACACTTTTTAAAAAAAGTAAATATTTATTTATCCTATATATATATATATATATATATATATATATATATATATATATATATATATATATATATATATATATATATATTTATATATATATATTTGTTTTGCACAAAAGAATAAACAATTTACTATTAAATTATTCTCTGCAGCTGCAACAAAGATATTTTATTGTAATCGCGGATCTACATAGCATTTTTGTCGAGGACTGGAATCAAGTAAGAGAAAAAATTCCCATCCTTATTCACGTTTCATGGATTTTCTATGAAAATCAAGCAAATTCCAGACTCATAAACACAATGACTCTGACAGTAATTCTAGAGTCACTTAAATTTTTTATATTTACCCTGACAAAATTACAATTTATTAAGCTCTTATTAACTGTTATCCTTAGGCAATACACGAAACTGTCATTTTATCTTTGTAGTAAATTTATACAAGGTGTTCAGGTAACACGATATTTATGTGTATACCTTGTAATTTCTAACAACTAAAATCAATATGCGTATACAGGAAAAATCAAATTTTAAGCAACACCATCAACAATAATTTGTTTTGATGTTTATAAATCATACTATCTTGTAATTATATATATATATATATATATATATATATATATATATATATATATATATATATATATATATATGTATATATATATATTGATTATTTGATTCAAGTGTTGATGTGTCTGGCATTTCGACAGGTGAGCTAGGAAATTCCACTGTTTGCAGTGTCTATATGTCAATGTATTGTTAGTATAATAAGTTGTCAATGGGAATGTTCATTCGGGTATGAATATGTGTAGATGTAGGTACTTTTGGTTTAAGTTCTTATGCTCTGCTGATTTTTTATAGCTATTTTGTCTTGTTTTTTAAATTTGTCATCTAATAAAATTTATTAGTCCTATAGTGGTAAAAGAGCCTATAAGTGTTTGGTCATTTTATGCAAATTTCTAATGTTTTTTTTTGTGTCCGCAGTTAATATTGTATATGAAGAGATATGGTTTAAGTGAAGTGTGTGATTGCATGTGAAGAGTGTGAATCTGTGGAATATATATACGAGTAGTGAGAGTTTAAGTAAAACTTGATTTGCAAGACAGATATGATGGTCATGTAAATAGATGTAAATAGCTGGAGCGGACACAACTTTAGGTTTAAAAAGTCAAGAAATTAAAACATGAAGATGTATTTTGAGAAGAAATCTTTTTATTTTATGTGAAGAAGTTTGATATAATTATACAGAGACTGTAGTCTACAAAAGCTACTTTAAATACACAAAATGTTTTTCAGCTCCATATCAGAGTCTTGCGGGGTCACAATGTAAATATGTGATTTTGTAAACGCAAAGAACATTTAATTGGTCAATAAATTTTTTCTAGATGTTTCAATAAAGGTGACATGGAGATTTTGTGTAAAATGAAAATAAAAATCTCCATACCTGGTGTTTTAAGAGTGACAATTAAGGAAACATAGAAATTTACTTATTTAAGGGTCAACATTGAGGGTGAATAGATGGTAAAATACATTTAAAGTGAAAAAATAAAGGTGTTGTAAGAGGGGTAAAACAGTTATGTCACTGAGGGGGAAAGAGGACACAATAGTTAAAGTAATAGGTTATACAATGAGAAGTGTGCATCATCATTACAGGTGTTAAAATATGTAGCATTGTTTTCAAGATATAATTTATGCTTATATTCTGTGTTTATGTCATGAAACATATTTGTGTGACTTTGTTCTTTGTTAAATTGTAGATAAAGATAAGTAGGAATTGTCTTATCAGTTATGTTTAAATTTAATTGCAGTTTGCAAAGCTCCGAATATAATACTTTACATAATACATTTATATCACATTTATCAAAGAAGATTTATTATGAACTATTCTGAACATAGTGACAGTTTCGGACATTCATTGAAAAAGATAAAACGTTCTGTTAAATTCACATACATTGATATATATACATGTATATGAAGAGTAATCCTATGTAGTTCACAAATATACATATATTGAACAAAAAAGTTAGGGAAATAAACATACCAGTCTTTCTCCAAATCTCAATAAAAAAAACAAGCAAAAACAGGCAGGTGCAGTAAAGTTATGAAATTATTCATATATGTATATGTGTAAATATGTATGTATGTGTATGTGTGTATATGTATGTATATACAAGGCAATGCATTACACAAGGAACGTTTGGAATATGGGTCAGCGTAGCTCAGTTGCAGGAGAACTGGCAGGGAGCATGATGTCCAGGGTTCGTACCGTCGCCTAGACCTGCATTTTTCTCCTCCCTGTTACACTATTACATTTGTTATATTATTGTTATGAAACAGTGTGAGTGCGAGAGAAAATATGATACAACAATGCAAAAAATCCATGTAACAAGTGTATATGCATTGAAATTTGGTCTTTTTATTAAAAAGTAAGTCTATTTGGATCTGAATACTTAATATTTTTATGATTATTTAATGCCCAGTAATTTGTATTTTGCTTTCTCGCGACTCTCTCATCAGTTTACTTCACACACACAAGATTAGTTACATACTTGTAATATTGCAGTTGCTCAATACAAATACACTTGTACATAATTTATGCATTTTTCCATACAAAATAATCAAAAATATTTGTTTTCATTTAAAAAGTCAATTCTTTTCAAACACAGTTATGCAATTTAGTTATTTTAAATGGTTTGAAATCTTTTCTGTAATGCTGATGCAGAATGCTCTGTATTTCCACTTTTGTTTCCCACTATATGATTATCATAATGTACATGTTAAAGGTACACTTGTACACCTGTTTTATTATTTCTTGTCATCCTCTACTGTAGATTTGTTCATTTTACTCCTTTACCCTTTCCCGTTCTGGATAAAATGCGAATTTTACATGGGATTTCTCGGGCAGTCTTGTAAATGTAAATAACATGATGAATGTAAAAGACAGTGCTATGATGTGTGGTACCATTGTAGAGAATTTTTGCCGGACAAGATTTTAAAATGATTGCCGTTTCTAAAAATAGATTATATTTCATGTGATCTTGGGTCAAAGGTCAACATGAAGGTAAAATTGGTCGTTTTCGTAACAAATATCTCATTCCTTTCTATCATTTGTATAAATAGTGTAACGTGACTATTGATTCTAGAAGTCTATTTAGTTCTTTAAACAAAAGTTTTAAAATTTTAAAAATTGGCCATTGTTAATAGCAACCAGAAGGCCAAAGGTCAAAAGCACTTTTTAGAACATTTTGTGTTAAAAAAGCATTATAATCAATATTTAGTTACTTGTTAACAGACCCATAAAACTATTGTAATAAACTAGCACAGAAACTAAAATTTTAGGATCGGCACTCTTTAATGGCGAATCAGACGTTCTTAAGATAGCATAAAAGGTCACGTGACCTGAGGTCAAAGGTCAACCTTAACCAAGAAATTGAGAGAAAATTGATCTGCTGTGCTGCTTATTTTTTCATTTATTGCATTTATGTGTGCAGATAAGGTCCAATGACTGTAATAAACTAACACAGAAACTAAAATTTTAGGATCAGCACTCTTTAATTCCGAAACAGACGTTCTTAAAATAGTATAAACGTCACGTGACCTGAGGTCAAAGGTCAACCTTAACCAAGGAATTGAGAGAAAATTGATCTCTTTTGCTGCTTATTTTTTCCATTTATTGCACTTATGCGTGCAGATAAGGTCCGATGACTGATATAGTATTACATATAAACGAATACTGAAAGTCTTCATGTGTCATTGAATAATTACACATTTGCTATGGCGACCAGAAGGTCAAAGTTAAAAATCTTTCGATGTTAAAATCGCAGAGTTTAAATGAAGTATCGGTGGAAAATTTGATTTGTCAATTGTATTGCTTTATCAAACATATGTTACTGCATGTATTTGGGATTTAGAGAAAGATTTAAAACAGAGAGAGAGAGAGAGAGAGAGAGAGAGAGAGAGAGAGAGAGAGAGAGAGAGAGAGAGAGAGAGAGCACGTGTTTAAGGTTAAAAGACCATGAATAACCAAGACATTTCAGAGGAAATGCTTACTTGTCAAATAAATCCTAAATTTAGGTTCATTAAATTCTGTTCATCGGACTCTTTCTAATAATTTATAAATAAACAATGCACCTCTAGATGGCAACTTTAGCCTTTAATTCAGCATATGACCTTTTACGAGGAATGTTCGATATGTAATGTGTATTGTATCACAGCGCGATTATGCTTTGCGCAGATTTCGCTGATGATGATACGTTTGAATGTCTCTATTCAATACCTTTCCAACAGTATAACACGACATGTCTTCGGCTCAACATAGTTTCAAAATTATAGCCATTTCAATAGAGCAAGTTTCTTTGACCACTGTTGTAAAATTGGAAAACAGGTTGAGAATATTGAAGAAATTAAAGCTTATACAAAACTCGGTCATTGGGTAATACAGATTTTTACTTAATTAAGGAAAGTTTATGGGTCGATAACGTATATTATCAGACAGTTCGTAGGTGGAGAAAAAAATTTTTGACTGGCACAGAGTCCGTCAAAGATACATCTAACTCTGACCGACCTGTGACTGTAACAGACAAGACAATTGTCTCAAATGTCAGGGAAATAATTGAAAGTGATGACAGATATACAATTTGTGATATTGCCAAAGCTGTTGGCATATCGCTGTCGCGGGTACTTTCATTTTGAAGCGTATTTTGAAAGTTCGAAAGATTTCTGTCAGATGTATTTTGTATATAATAATAGATGACCAAAAACGGGTACGAGTACAAACCGCTAAGCAATTGCTAAAAATGTTTCCTTAATTCAATCAAAGACAATTTGCAAACATTGTTACTGGTGACGAAACATGGTTCAAAATTTACGATTAAGTAAGAAATATAAGAAACAAAATATGGTTAATTAAACATGGTAGAAGGCTTGTAGTTGCCAAAAGAAGTATAAGCACAAATAAGGTTCTTTATTGCATATTCTTGTTTTTGTTACCTTTTCTATTTCAAATTACAAGTTTTCAGATGTACATGGTCCCTTCTTTTTAAACAGAACGTTTCAGTCAACATTTATTGTCCCTTTGCGGACCGATCTGATTAAAATATCCAGAGAAAACAAGATTTGTTGCGTGTAAGTTGAAGGAAAATATAGTTCTCGGACCAAGACAAATTGAAGTCCTTAGCACGATCGCACATTATTTATTAACAACAATTCAGTAGTATATGCCAAACACACTGATTGAGTATTGTGAACAGAATCGATTGGAAAATATATAACAATATATAATATCACAAAATTCAACAAATAGACTGACAACTTGAACTATATTGTGTTCCATGTTGAATTTTTTATCAAAGTTCAGTTATTCATATAAATAAATCTGCACGCTGATATTTTATGCTGACAAGAGAAACGTGTAAAAAGACTGGTAGCAATTTTTTCCTAGACTTTTTATTGTGTTTCTAAAGGTATGATACTATCGATATACTATATTTGCAGTAGAAACATCAGACATGAATCTCTCTCTCTCTCTCTCTCTCTCTCTCTCTCTCTCTCTCTCTCATTATTTATTTTTTTTATTCATTCATTTATGTACTCTCTCTCATTATTTATTTTTTTATTCATTCATTTATGTATTTATTTATTTATTTAACACATAAATGTGAATAACAAGACGTTGAAACTTGACAATGCCTTATCTTTTTCTTTGTAAGGAGTCCAAAAAAATAATATTAAGTCAAGATTTCGGCCTTTGAATGTATCAACGTAACAATACACAATCATACGGTCAAATTTTTTTTTTTTTTAAAATCTAGTGTAACAAAATTTGGTTTGTAAATGAAGGGACTGTGACTCCATGGTAAAGGTTGTTGGTATCTGTTAGTGGCGTGGGTGGTCACGAGGCGGTCAGTTATGGGATGGTAGTGGAAACCAGAATGTACTAAGAAAAGACTGTCGACATATCAACGGACAAACTTTCTTAGAATTAGACCTGTCACGAGTAGGAATTGAACCTAGGCTGAGAGTCACGCTTTAGACCACTTGGACACCGAAGACACTTGAATCATCAATCGACACTATTTTAAAACTACTTTTTCATATATCTCCATCATTTAGTTATGTCATAATGCATTTGTTTAAAATTTTATCGTTAAATACATTGACAAATGCATTATGACAGTTCCATTAAAATCATGTAAAGGTAATTTTCAATTCTTGTCCATTTTCTTTCAAATAATAGTTCCTTAAAATAATTTTCAATAAATTGAAGTTTTTTCTTCTTAGTCATATTAAGAAGTATCTCAACTCGTGTCACTTATATCTTGTAAAAGATCAAATATATGCTTTTAATAGTGTCCACGAATAATTTAGCACCCTCTATACCACAGACAAACATAGTAGTCCCCTCATTTTGTAATATTGATACCGAGCCGACAGTAAATGTCTACGATAGGGAAACCTATCGAACCAACAAAATATTGAAAAAGACTAGAGGTCGGACGACCAGCACCTATTCCACTCAGCCACTGTGGTCACAACATTATAAGCATACAGCTAAATTGGTCAAAGTTCGGCTTGTGTTTTTATCATTGGACAATGTTTTTGAAATACTCCACAAATAAACAAAAACATTCTTTTAAAATCAACGATCTAATACTAGCATTAATATAGTAGTAGAAGACATGTTATCGGCGCTCAGTCAATACTAAAATTTGCCTTCTCGGTATGCATGTTTTTCTGTCGTTTCCCCCTTATTTCTTTCAAAACAAAATTATGTTTGAAATTATTGAAGGAATTCATAAAATACATGATTTATTAATACTGGAATATGTTTATTGTTATTGTATTTTCATGACACACACTGACTGGATTCATTTTTTACATGTCCAGCCGTGACAGAAAAAAATTTCTACCGGGCAAGTTATCACTGTTAAAATGGTCAGCAAAATGTCTCCAAAGTGATCAAAGATGACATTTTTTACTTAAAATAAAAATATTACAAATTCTGTTGATTTTGGCATGAATCATGACATTATAAATTAAACAAATAACTAAAATGTGATAATTAAAAGTGACACAATAAATATGACGTACCAGAAAGTTGCGTATCGTAAATAGGCGTTCTTATTCTACTTTTTTGAAAGTATCGCGTCAAGGTCGTACCGTCACGGGATAAATAAAATGTAATACGGAAAGTAAATCTTATTTGAAATTATACCGAATGAAAGAAAAAATTGTGATTTTTTTTCGAATCTGGATTTTGTTTTCCCTATTTGAAGTTATATTCATGACAAAAATTAATGAAATGAAAAAAATGTCATTTTCCGACGGAGTAACTATGAATTTCAATCTTGAAAAATGTGACCGTTCCATATTATTGGTTGCTATGACCCGACTGTTGACTTTCTAGAATTGAAAGACATATTGTTAGAAAACTTAAATAATTGTGAATACTGTGGTATGCAAGTTTTCAATATTTGTTGCTTATGTAAGAAATAACGATTAAGTGAATAATCTCTTTCAAAATCAGTGTAAAAAGTACGATTCTCTCTTGAAAAGTAAAGAAAATATATTGTCGTCGGTGTTTTAAATTCGAGATTTTTTATTGGCAGATTAGTATTGACAGATTATATGATTGTATGTATAGTGGTTAAGGCAGAATATGTACTGTCAAGTTCTTAAACTCTGTAATGACAGCCCTTTAGTTATTTAACAAAACACAAACATACCAGTCCATGTCCAAATCACAAGTTATCTAAGTTATATTTGTATTATTACTAATGCAGTGGTGGGGGGTATCCAATTTGTGAAATTTTAAAAGCCATTAAGGAAATACCCAATAACTTTAGTTATAGTCATGTTTGTTGTGCTTCTATTTCAATATGAACTTTATGTATAAATATTGTCAACTAATAGTAAACCATTATTTAAAATGTCATAGAAGTATTAATACTGTTTTGTTACAGTTGGGTTCAAAACAAAAGATTGACACCAAATGCCATTTCAAATCAATATTTATTTATAGGTGTAGAATCCTTCTAATCTAAATTCATCTCTGTTTTACAAATAGAAACAAAGTACATAAGTTAACAGATGGATATCCTGTTTTACAGATACATAAAGATAGTATAACCCGTCCCACAATGCATTTCTACATGGACGTGACGTCATTAATAAACAAACATTTTTGCCGGGAAAATTCCTCACAAAAACTAATTTCAAATTTACAAGTGTTTAAGCAAACTCATTGATTTACTATATGTTTTTTATCTAAACACTACGGAACAATTAAAAATGTTTTAAACAAAATGGATTGGACGATAAAAGTGTATATCGGCTATTTGTAATATTTACACAAAAAGAAAACAAGCACTTGGAGTCACATGATCAGATTAGAATGTCGAAAAAGCAAGAGACAGTGTAGCCGAAAACATATTGATCCTGTACAATAAAGGGAATTTGGAAAGAATATGAAAATAATAATAAATATCTTACAAGGATGTGGTCCTTAGACTATACTGGTCTACAATTGATCTATATTTTCGTGCTCCGAAATAAACAAACGAGATTTATAAATACCTGCACGAAAATAACATTAAATGTGCAAAACACATCATGCATGTGGATTACTAAATTTACACATAATTTCTACAACCTTATCTATAAACCGACTATAATATATGATATTTCACAAAGGATAATGAAGCCGATTTTAAGTAACATAATACCATTAAAAGGGAAGATTTCATTCACACTGGCTTTATGAAAAACAGCCTCATCCATTCAAACTATTACACAAGCTCTCATCTATAAAATTAGTAATATTAAAAGAAACAAAGAATAGTCTTAAAGAGATAAAGACTAAAATGGGATAATATTGAAATATGAGAATTTGTGGAAATTGTTAATTGTATGATGTATTGATATTAATATTTACCTTTTGTGATGTCTGTTAAATGATATTTAGTAAAATACGTTGTATCAAATCATCAAAACAGCAGCGCAAAATCAAAAACATCTGACCATCAGAAAATTATGTGAACCTCCAAAACAATAGATTTGAATCAGCCAATCAGAATAAACCTCTGACCAAAAGGAAGTGACCACAAGTGGACAGATAACTCCACAACACCTTACTGACCATAGTAAACAGAAAAGCAGGATAATACAATACAGGACAACATAAGTGTAGACAAATACAAAACAACACATGATTACAGCACAAATACAAGAGTTCAATAAACAAGACAAACAAGTAAAATGTATCTTTATTTCATATATACAACCTACAATAAAATTTATTTAATTTTACCCTGTCACTCACTTCCCCTCCAAGAAAAAGGATGACTTCAGCCGCAAAATTTACTTGCTGGTTACGACAAGAAGTATGGCTTCGGCAACTTTGTCTTTCATGGAATTAAAATCTTGTCCAAGGTTCAGTAAATACTGAGCTCTCAGCAACCAATCTGGTGAATCATCTATACAAGTGGCTCTCTTCATAATGTATTCTCCGGTCGTCTGCCAAGATGGAGGCTTTGTCTGTCTTGATGATTTCCTTAATGGCAGTGGTGATGTTTTAGCATTCAGAGCTAATATATCAGGTGGTCCAGAAGTAGATGACATAGGAGCTTCATTTGTCACTGCATCCATAGTCTTGGTAGGTGTCCCAATATCTGCTGATGCTGATCCCGGAATGTCCACTACTTTTGGTATTGTATCCGATGTTGAATATTCCAGTTTAGACTGATAATTCCCTAGCAGTGCAAGTTGTTCTGTCAAAGTGCCTTCAACAGTATCCGTAAGCATTTCTTCTGACATTACGGTTGCAGATGGATATCTACTAGCTTCAACCTGAGGTTCCAGAGTTCCTATCCTTTTCACTGAGGTTTGGTCGTCACCATTTGGAATATCTGTGACCTCTGTTTCCAGTGGCTGAACATGGTTGTCACCTTTCCCCATGGAAACCTTTACTGATCCAGTGGAATTTATATTTAATTTATCATTATGTGCCGGGTAATTAATATCCACTGTTGAAGCTTCCGGAATTACAAGCTCCTCCTCTGGTTCAGAATCTGAACTGGAATCCTGAATATGTTTTTGTTCTGTGATTTTCTGCTGTAATGTATCCTTGAGCCATGATGGTTTTGGCGGTAACTTTGGTTTTGTTTGTGATGTTTTAGTCGGCGTTAATGTTCCAATGGGAATCAAAAAAATTACGGTGAAGAGTCCTTCGCTTTCCAGTTCCATCCTCTCGTTGAATGATGAAAACAGGAATATCCTTATTTGGTTGGTCTAGCACAACATAGACGTCCTCCTCCCGCTTGTTTGCTATCTGATGTTTTCCATCGAATGCGATTATTTTGACCGATACTCTGTCACTTGGTTGAATTGTAGCACCTCGCACTTTGATGTCGTAGTTGTTTTTCTGACGATGTTGCGATGTCTCAACTGTTTTACGTGCCAACTCATAAGATCTTTTCAGCTGTTCTTTAAGGTCTGTTGTATACTGAGTTAAAGACTTGCGTTCTTGTCCCAAGTCTACACCAAACGCCAAGTCCACAGGTAATCGTGGTTGCCGATCAAACATTAGCAGATAAGGAGATTATCCAGTGGAGTCGTGTCTTGCACAATTGTAGGCTTGCACTAATGCTGCAACATGGCTCTTCCAGTTTTTCTTTTGTTCTGGATCAAGTGTACCCAACATATCAAGAAGAGTACGGTTAAACCGCTCACACATTCCATTTCCCATGGGGTGGTACGATGTTGTATGGCTCTTCTTGATACCGGATATCCTGCATAGTTCCTCGATAAGTCGGCTTTCAAAATTCTGACCTTGATCGGAGTGAATCCTTTTAGGAAAGCAATAGTGCACAAAATAGTTGTTGAAGAGTGCTTCAGCTGTTGTTTTTGCCGTCTGATTCCTTGTTGGTACTGCTTGTGCATAACGAGTAAAATGATCAGTGATGACAAGTATGTTGCTATAACCGCCTTTAGATGTTTCAAGCGTCAAGTAATCGATGCAGACAAGTTCGAGTGGCTGTGTAGTGGTAATTGTGACGAGTGGAGCACGTATACTGTTCGCTGATGGTTTACGTAGTAAACAACGACGACAATTACGGATCCATTAATCAACATCCTTTGCCATGCCAGGCCAGTAATAAAGATCCTTTATTAAACCTTAAGTTTTGTCCCTGCCTAAATGTCCAACATCATTATGCAATCCCTGAAGTATATCACTAATGTAGCATGATGGTAGTACAATTTGATGTTTTGGATGTCCATTTTCATTAACAATTTAGTCCAGTCATTCTACAGAAAAAATTGCCTAACCTTTAACTAATTGCAACAAAATTTATTTTAAGTGTATTGGTATATTTAGAGTCTATATTTCAACATATCAAAATTCGAATTCATTCGGATAAGTGGAACTTGTTCAAAATTTTGTATAAATACAAGCTATGTTCAGTTTTCATAACCGTTTCTTTCACTTTCATTTCAGACAAACATAGAACAATACAATGCAATTGTGTTGATATTTTACTTGCATTCAAAAAATATCTATAGACAGTAGTACAAACGTGTTAAAAACAAATGTTATTTCTAATATATACAGGAATTATGGCCCGTACGGTCACAAAGCGCGCGGATTGGGGGGGGGGGTAGACGGATTGAGGGGGGGGGGTGAGCATATGCATTTTCTACCTTACTTGAATATATTGATTAAGCGTGTAATTGATAATGAATTATTATGTAATTTCAGCCAATGTACTTTGAATAAGTGATCAAACATGCTGATTGGTAGACCACTTATTATTATATTTCAGCGAACGTTTAGGATCAAATCATCGATTATCAGTGTTATTGTTCAAATTTGCAATATTTTAGCATCACTTCTGTGCTTAGTTATATAAGCCTAACCTGATGTTAAACACAATCTATGATAGACTCAGATAAAAACGAATATTGCTCATCATTGTCACATTTTAGGCGTATAATGAAATAAATGTGCATCCTTATATAAATGTAAAAATGTAGGTGAGTATGATACCATATACAGGGCGTAGGGATGTGACATTTTTTGATAAAATAAATGTTTCTTCAAATGTTTAGTACAGACATTTTTTATGGTAACTATCCCCAAAAAGTAATTAAACCACACCACATCAGTTACCTGAGCCATTTAAACATCTTCTTGCAGATCAGAATCTATATCGGCTATAACAGAGGAATTTGAACAACTTGTACCATGACATTCACCACACCCAAGTGTGCATTCCAAACCATGTCGTCTACAATTACACCTTCTGGTATCACAACTCGTTTTACAGCTACATTTTATAATTTTTAGTAGTGAATCTGGGGCTGCAGGCTTATTTGTTTTAATGGGTACAAGTTTGTCCCCATTAAGGCACCATCCCCAGTCAGTTGGATCTAAACTGAAATCTTGTATCCATTGTTGTACTTGCAAATAAACCCGCATACAATGAAAACTAGATGCAGCAGATGTAGGGGTAATGTTTGAACTTGAACATAAGTTTTGCTCGTTGACACTTTATTATTAAACAGTCTTAGTCTCAAGAGATCAAGACCCTCAAATGAAATTCCTCCATAAAGGCAAGATATGGCCTCGGTGCCAGCTCTAATTACTTCCTCTTTTGATGAACACTGGTAAAATACATTTGCTTGTTCTTTCAGATAAGGGCTTGCTTTGATTTTTTGAGAGCTGACCGTTTTCCTATCCCATATAATCTGGAAGTAGTGTCACATCCTGTAAGTGCGTGAATTAATGGCAAATATGAACAAAGTTCCTGACCAAGTACGGTTTTAGTTTTGTTTATGTCCCATATCTTCATGTTTTTAACCAGTAAATTGTTTGAATGCGACATGAAATAAATATTATGATTCTTAATATCAGCATGGAAGCAAAGTAAAACAAGAAGGTCAGTATCTTCACCTATTAAAATTGTATCTTTTGACACAGAACTTTCAACAGCTGCTTGTACGATGAGAACGTCTGCGTCTGCCGAAGCATGTCTGGCAGCAAAACCATTTTCCTGGAGGTGATCAATGAGGATGTTAATAAAGCATTGCTTGTTTTCTGCGTTACGAGGGAAAACCTCCTTTTTCATTTTACATGGAATGAACTTTGTAAATTTCACTGATGGCGAGACCTTTCCTTTGCACCTACGGATATGCGTTACAGATTTTGTAGTTTTTGTGTTTGAATACCTGTCGAAGACGACAACGGTGTCAGTATTCTTGTACCTCTTACAAAAAAAATCAAGAAATTGTTGACAAATTCCACCAAATGTGGGCCTTTCCCATGGTATCCGTTGAATAAGTGAACCACCATCAATCACATAATTAATATCACATTTAGGTAGTTCAGTCGAGAAACAATCTCCCATAGACCAAATTGCATTACTCAGCGTGGGTTTCTGTGCCTCTCGAAGAAGTCCTGACGTATCAAACATTGATGATGGCGATGAACATAGTTCGTATGAAAATATACTTAGCATGTCAGCAGCTATTCTATCTGCAGCTGACACAAGGCGTTGTAACAACAACTGCGGATTTATTTGAACGGGTTCTCCGTCAACTTTAATGGCAGTTTTACTCATCATATTCACAGCCTGGTTAGATTTTTTTGAACGAAAAATCCACCATTTTTTAACCCTCCATAGACTGCAATATATCACTGCCAACTTGCCTTGCACTGTCCACGTTAACCATTTTCTCTGCAGCTACACCGGAAACAATATTCCGCAACTCGGTGTCTTCAGTGAACGGATTTTTATCCTGTAAAAACGATAGGACTTTAACGGTGTCTGTTTTGTCTCGTTGTTTCCTTGATTGTGAACTTTCTTTGTGTTGTTCACTAGTCTGGTACTCTACACCAGTTGCTTGTTGCAGTGTATTGTTGTAATCAGCACATAAAGGCATGGATAACAGCCACTGTGCTCGCTGAGATTCTGTGATACCTTTTCCCCTTGTCATTCCACCAGTTGTTTTTACACTCCGCATTAGCACCTGCTCAATGATAAGGTCTACTGATAATCCAACCCAAAACTTATCAGTGCGTCTTAAAACTTGATGGCCTTCCATGAACAACCTATACACGTCCGGGTGGTCTTTAGACAGTTGTAGCATTGTCTGTAAGTAAATGTACGACGACTTTAGGTACAAATTGTGCCCAGACGCGGCAAAGAATGGTAGCATAGTTTGTATACATTTCAGATGCAATGTCCAGTCGCCAGTTCTTTTTGCTTTCAGAAACGTTCGCAATAAATCGATCATTTCCATGTACTGTAACCAAAGAGATCCTGTTCTATATTTGGAGACTGATGTTTTTTCTATATTAAACCGTTCTTCCACCTTTTGCAAAATATCATCGATAAACACGGTGTTTAAAGGTGTATCTCCTTTCAAAACATTATCAAAACAATTGACAATATATTTATAATCTTCATTAGGTCAAATAGAGTCAACTGAATCTTCTAGAGTGCTAGGGTCTAATGTTCCTGCTATCTTTTGTGTTAGTTGTCTATCGGAAGAAGCAGGCTTGGTCAACCCAGTATCCATATCGTCTACATTGATGTTATCTGTATCTTCTACATTTGACAAAAGAGGAACATTGAACAGCTTTGAAACAAGCAAAGAATTTAATGCACTGTCAACTATCATGTGACCTCTAACAGCTCTAGCAACTGACTTTCCAGTTAACATGTAATCTACTGCATTCCCTGCGTAAATGCATTCTAAAACCTCACGCAATCCAGATCCACTCATTATGTACCCGATTGATCGCAAAAAACTCATTTCTAAATGAAATCCTCCTAGTTTAAGAACAATCTTACTAATTTCACTTTCTGTTGGTTCAGAATGCATTACAGTTAATGCCTTCCAGTACAGAGGCTGGTCAAATGTAATGACTGGTGTCGTTGCATACTTCCGAGACTGCAAACAGACGTATCTCAGTGAAGAATAAATGCAAGAAGTATCGCTGGGGTTCATATCTATCATAGGAAAAAACACTATAGAAGATTGTTCGGGATAAAGGCCACGTCGAACCATCTGCATTAAGCCAGACCAACCGGGCCTAAGTGTTTTAAGTGGCCATGATATTTTTCATAGGAAATCTAACTTTGAGGTGTCATCTGAGAGACTGCCTTCATCAAGCTTCTGAAACACTAATGATGACATTCTATCTTCCTTTGGCAAAAAGTGATAAATATTTATCTTCCAAGTGCTGTAATCTCTTCTTTAGTAACATTTACTCTCCTAACTTGCTTTTCAAACTCGACTTTAGGGGTTATACCTACAATTATACCCATACCATGGAATGTGTTAAAACCGTCCAGAGTTCTGGTGTTATGATCTATGTTGTCTGCAAGATATTGTGAAAAGTGACCTGACGTGAACCCAGGAATGTCTGTTTTCATGCTCATTGCTGAACTACTTTCAAATTTCTGCACTTCGGTATAAGATGAAGAAAATCCCATACTATTCAATGTGTCAATGCGGAACTTAGATGCAAAGTGGTGATGCATCTGCACTGCAAGACCAATCTGTAATGGGACAAATAAACCTCTGGGTCGTGTTGCCTGCACTATAGCTTGACCAATGACTGCCAATTTAAAATCGGAATCTTTCTCACTTAAAAGTGACTTTAACAAAACCTGTAATGTATTGGGTAGGTACCCATTTTGTAACTATAATTTTTTAAAAAATTGTTTTTGGTCACAATTAAAAGAAAATGCATTTACCTATATTGGCAAAAGCCTAAATTGTCAATAACTCAAAAGGTCCCATAATAAAAATCATAAAAATTAATACAACATAAAATCAAATCTGCAAACTAAAATAAACAAAAAATCATGAATTGTTAAATAATAATAAAAACAAATTACTAATGTAAAATAGTAAATGCAAATAAAGAAAATAAGTCAAATCTTGATTCTTGTAATTCGACTTTGATTAAAAATACACAACACAGTGTTTCAACTTTCAGGTAAGCGCATATGGTTTTAATATACACATCGGTGTAAACGTTTATTAAATGCCAATTACTGTACTAATGGATGCACAGCCTTAATAATGAGGAATTGTTACGAAAAAGTAAAAAAATCCAGAGTTTTGCATGTTTGCGTTATGACGGTTATGCGATTCCATACTTTTTTTTTTGGCGACAAATTCTGTTTGCATTACATATTGTACCATATATGATTTAAAACTAACGACACGGCAATTAATAAATATGTGTTATTTTGTCATTGAAAATTGTGTTCTTTGATGCGTTAAAATTTTTATAACATCATTGCATCAACTGATTCATGTGATCACCGCACCCCCCCCCCCCCGGCGTTCAATTTTGTAAACGAATGTATGGCGTGTGTATTTTTTACCATATTCACATTGGAAAAAGTCTTATAAACGTTAACTTTAAACAAATTAATAGTGTTTGTACCTTGTCATTCTATTTTTTTTAAATTAAAGTAGTTTTTAACCGTTTCCGATGTAAACAAAACACTGAAGAGTTCCACTTGACAACATTGTACGGAGGCCTATTGATGGTCATGATAACCACAGGCCATTACGACACTTTTCAGACGCAAATTTTCCATATTTCCACCCTCTCGAAATTTTTCGAACTTTTACACAATGTTTGTACCATCGTTAAAGGCTCATACCATAAATATTTTTTTTGTTGCAATTAGTTCAAGGTCAAAATACAAAATGACTGGACTAATTCTGGTTAATACTCCATTCATAATCTTGAGTTGAGTGTAAATCTTTGAAAGTGCTACTAAAGATGTTGATTGAGTATTAGTCTTCGGCTTCCTCCCCTCCCTAGTAGCTTTCATCTATGAAGCTATCACTGGGTCCTTACACTGAGATGATCTCCAATCCCTATTACCAAAACCGCTTATATCCTGTCCATGGATCTCAAACACAAGATTGCTATCTTAAGTGCTGAAATAACAAGGTAAAGATTCCAGTAATGGTCCAACATTAATGGATTGACAGATTGCCTTTATAGAATCTAAAGATACTCTCTCAGACTGCTGATTCTTCTCAGCATGTTCAATAGTACCAGGCAATCTCGATAAGCAATCAGCGTCTACATTCCTTCGTCCTGGACGATATAAAATTTCAAAATCATAATCACCCAATGCCGCGAACCACCGATGACCTGTGGAGTCAAGTTTTGCAGATGTTAATGCATAAGTGAGTGGATTATTGTCGGTATATACTATAAATGATCTTCCATACTAACAAACTCCATTTAAGGGCTAAAAATTCTAACTTATGGGCACTATAATTCTTCTCTGCCTTGCTTAAACCTGTACTGACATAAGCAATTACACGCTTCTTTCCTTCCTGTTTCTGATAAAGAACTGCTCCCAAGCCTACAGGGCAAGCATCTGTATGTAGCTCAAATTGCAAGTTGAAATCAGGATATCCCAAAATTGGTGCTGATGTTAATGCATTCTTGAGCTGTTGAAAAGCAGCTTCATGTTCAGGATTCCATTGCCAATTTGAAGGAGTTATCCGCTTTCTCCGGTTACATTTCTTTGTTGGCGGAGGCATAAGGTCGGAAAGAGGTTTTGCTATGTGACTTAAATTTTTAACAAATTTTCGATAGTATCCACATAATCATAAATATTGTCTGACATCATCTGGACATGTTGGTACTGGCCAATCTTTTACTTTCTGAATTTTTCCGGATCAGTTGAAACACCTTCTGCCGAATAATATGACCTACATATTTGACTTTTTGCTGAAAAAATGCACACTGTTTGGTGACAATTTTAGTTCACACTCCCTGAATCTGTCAAAAACTTGTTGAATACGTTGAAGGTGTTCATCATATTTGCGTGAAAAAATGATAATATCATCAAGAAAAACGAAGCATATATTATAGTTGAGGCCATCCAAAATTTTTTCCATGTAACGTTGATAAGTCGCTAGAGCGTTGGAAAGACCAAAAGACATTTTTTCAAACTCCCAGAATCCCAGGGAACCAACCGTAAAGGCAGTGCGACGCTTATGCTCATCCGTAATCTCAATTTGATGATAACGAGACTTTGCATCTAATATTGAGTAGTACTTGTTTCCAGCAAGCGCATCTAACATCTCGTCAATCCTTGGGAGTGCATAGTTGTCTTTTTTTGTTCTCTGATTCAACGTCCGAAAATCAAAGCACATGCGTAAACTGTTATCCTTCTTACGAACAAGCACAATGTTGCTGCTAAATGGACTGTATGATTTCTTTATTATGCCACATGCTAGTAATTCCTTCAGGTGATCACGGACTTCATTGAACATAGAAAGTGGTATACGCCTATAACGTTGTTTAAAAAGTGTATCATCCAATAATTCAATACGGTGTTTCACTCCTTTTGCATAGCCAATGTCCAAGTCACCTTTCGAAAATATATCTTGGTACTGACAAATCAAGTCCCTCCCTTTTTGCAATTCATTGGGATTAAATCCAAGTCATTGATTTTCATCTTATTAAGTATATCGTCAAAGTTGTTATTTTCTGTACTAATTCCTTGAAGTGATGGTTCTTCAACTTTAACAGGCTGAATCTCACAAATTATACTTCTGGGTTTTATAGTTACTGTCATTTTAGTTATATTTGAAATCTCAACATTGATTGGTCTCTCATTTTTGTAATTATACTGGACTTACGTTGGTGTAATATCAAGATCAGTTGGTAATTGCGATGAACTTGATGGTTGAAGTGAAGCACAAGTATTATGGTTTTCCAATTTCTTGTCTATAAATCCAGACTGACGAATAAGCTGAAATTACTACATTCGTAACTTCTGCTGAATTAACAATTCCAACTTTATTATTACTTCTTGATAAAATTTTCTCTTGTAGTGATAAACAACGGAAAGCTAAATAACATGGTGTGTGTAACTTTGCCGTCTGTAAATAGCGAGCTCCATATTTCTGCTCACATAAACTCATCCTATGTTTCATAACATTTGTTCCAAGAAGTAATGGATCATTACTATTATAATTGCTGTCAGAACTACGAGCAGCAAACAAATGCCTGGCAAATCAACAAATATTCCTGGTATATCTAATTTGGCCTCAATATATATCCATCATAGGGAAGCATAAGTCTGTCTGCACATTCTATTTTCAAAATATTGTCCAATGGTGTTAAAGGTAATTGGTGTAAAAATTCCTGATAAAATGATTTGTTGACAGTGCTAACTGTGCTTCCTGTATCTAAAAGAGCTTTTGTCAAAATGTCATTAATACTTACCTCAATCTCATTACAATCACCTACTAATAATCCTAGTACTTTAACATTATTGTGTTGTCGTTGTTGATAAGATATGAGGAGTCTATTGCTAAAGTCTACAAGCGGCCCCTTCGTGAAGACCTCCTGAGGTTTAAATTTCCTCTTCCTATTCTACGGTGATCAAGCCGAACAACACATCCAATCTGTAAATGTCCTGGCTGTCCACGCCTATAGCAAAAATGAACATTATCATCCAATCCTCCATATTCAAAATCTTGCTCCTCAGTTAGTTCATTATTATCCTGTTTATGTCCTTGCCTATATCGCTGACCTCCTCTATACCTGTTATTGTTGTTAATATTTCTTCTATAAACTTTTTGATGACTAAATTCATTGTTATTTCTGCAATCATTATTTCCATTGCTATTCCATTGTTGATTGTATCCACTATTATTCTTTTGTCCTATGTAATTCTGTTGCACCTGTATTTTCAGTGTAGTCATTTCTGTTGTAAGTTTATTGATCATTCCTCGTAACTCCTTTATTTCCGTGTTTGACTTCTGTTCAGAAGCTACCGCAGCCTTTGAAATTGCTTTCTTAGTTGTCCCCATTGTGCGTCTATTTCTACTATATTCCACCTCTCTCACTGCTACCCTTAACTCATCAAAATCAACAATGCTCCTCTGCAGATGTCCGCAAATATCTTCAAGTTCTGGTCTTAATTCCTAATAACACATAGCTGCTAATTTTCATTCACCTCATTTGATCTTACTCTTCCTGTTTCTATGGCTCTGTTCAATATCTCCTCTAACCTACAGCCCCATGATATTACATCCTCACTTTGTTGTTGTCTAGCACTATAAAACATAGCCACAATTTTTTCTTCCTTATCAATAGGTCCAGATATCTTTTGTAACTTGTCCAGGATTTGTTTAACAGTCGCATCAGTACCTTATCTTATTACAATCCTCATAGCTGTTCCTTTTAATGATCTATCCATAGCATTCCTTATTGCGGCCTCAGAATATCCACTTTTAACCAGTCTCTCTACCTGGAATTTCCAAACATCAAAAGTTGTTTCACTCTTACTTGTGTTATCTCCTGAAAAATTTTCTAATCGGGGAGCCTGTATATTTGATGACATTATTGGTGTAATAACTGGTACAGTTGACGTTGTAGTCAGCAATGATGAAGTTGTTGTAGTTGAGTGTTGAGCTAATAGTTGATTTTAAATGACGTAGCCGCACACAAAAAACATGGTTTAGTATCCTCTTTACTACTTGTTACTTTAATATATTGTGATATATATTCTCTTAAATCTGACGACGATTCCAATTGAGGTTTAGTTCCTAGAGCTCTTAACATATCCTTCAAAATAGCCAACTCATTACAGATAATTCCTCACTTTCAATTCCTCCTACAGCTTTCTCTGTTTTCGGCTCCAATTCCATATCCTGTTCCTCGTGATCACTCATAACACTATTATGATATATACGTTGTTATATATGGCAATATAAAGGCAGTATTCCAACGATGCAAAATATGTGACGCAATTTAACTTCGATTTTATATTATTTCAATGCTGATAGTATAAATAAACAACAACTAAAAACAAACCAACAAACCAACAAACCAACCACCAAAGCAGCAGTAAAATGTCTCCAATATTCAAACCAAGAAAAAATACAGTACATAGGTGATAACTATACACCTATCATACACCAAATCAAAATGCCAACCACAACCAATTATACAACTACTGCCAAGCAAGTACTTACAATATTACCCCTGTACTCTGCTGGTCCACTAATACAATATATATATTACAATATTGATACACTATGTATTCACTTTGTGATGAAATATTATAAATAATGTATAAACCTAAATATATATGTACCTTCTACAATATATATATAATGCAATAACATGATGTATAGTTATTGTAAATTGTATAACACCTTAGGCTTAGATCATGTAACTTTACTATATATTCTTGATCATACCATATTATATCCGTACTAACTATGTGCAATATTATTGTATATACCCAGCTTCTTTGAAGCAACCTACATATATCTATATATAAACGATCATACACAGATGTGAAACGATTTGAATGGACCGATAAACGTTATATCTCGCGACTAATTTTTACGACGCGAAGACACAAATCATATAAAACATATAACATATAAACATGTAACACATAAACAAATAAAATATGTACACACAAAATATGGGCTATATATACATATAGATACAATTACTGATAAGGGATACCAAATACCTTTACACCTGATCTTACCAAGTACCTTTACTTGCATACACCTAGTCCATAACGATACCTGATCACACCTGACCTTATTAACTGTTTGTCAGATGTGAAATGATTTAGCACATGCATTTAATTTTATTTAAATGTATGAGTAGTATATGTAACTGCTAAGGAAATAGCAATGGGAGGGTATGTCAATGGGCAGCAGATATACAATCGGCAAAAGAGTATGTATCTAAGACACTAGATGATAATATTAATTAATATTAGTGTTTGATGTTACAAAACACAAAGTATAACACAATCTTACTCAAATCACAAACAGCGCAAAAAACCGCAAAAATATGTGGTTATGGGAATACCGGTATATAATTTAAAAAAATAAAATAAAATAAAATAAAATGAGAAAAAAAATTAAATAAATACGCTTGATTAATAAGTATATATAGCAATGTAACGCTAATCTACACAATACAGATGGACACACAGACACAGCAACCTACCGTATGCAAATTAGGTAACACGGGCATAAATTTTTTTATTTAATTTCTGAAGTCCAATAACGTTTTACTCAAAACCGAATCTGTTAACAGTTTGAGATCTCAAATGTTCGTAATTGCGAAGTATCTCTGAATATTATAAGTACGCAATGTCAATAAACAAAATAAATGAACATTTAAGTGTCACAAAACAGCTGATAAAGTTGTGTAAAAATCCCAGGAATGTCCACAATTTACAATCGTTATTAATGTCAAAATCACGATAGATAATATATAACAAACAACTATAGTTACTTACACTGATAATGTCCTGTAATATCAGTGAAATAATATACACAAACACAAAATTAATTTATTTCAGCACATCACATTCACATTTCTAACGTAAACAACCGGATGTCCCTTTCACTTCCGGAAACGGAAACTCTGTAGATCAATCCATCTTGTTAAACCAGGTGAAAACCATCGTGGCTGCCATTTGTTACAGTTGGGTTCAAAACAAAAGATTGACACCAAATGCCATTTCAAATCAATATTTATTTAATCTAAATCCATCCCTGTTTTACAAATAGAAACAAAGTACATAAGTTAACGGATGGATATCCTGTTTTACGGATACATAAAGATAGTATAACCCGTCCCACAATGCATTTATACATGGACGTGACGTCATTAATAAACAAACGTTTTGCCGAGAAAATTCCTCACAAAAAACTAATTACAAATTTACAAGTATTTAAGCAAACTCATTGATTTACTATATGTTTTTATCTAAACACTACGGAACATTAAAATATGTTTTAAACAAAATGGATTGGAAGATATAAGTGTATATAGGCTATTTGTAATATTTACACCAAAAGAAAACAAGCACTTGAAGTCACATGATAAGATTAGAATGTCGAAAAAACAAGAGACAGTGTAGCCGAAAACATATTGATCCTGTACAATAAAGGGAATTTAGAAAGAAAATGAAAATAATAATAAATATCTTACAAGGATGTGGTCCTTAGACTATACTGGTCTACAATTGATCTATATGTTCGTGCTCCGAAATAAACAAATGAGATTTATAAATACCTGCACGAAAATAACATTAAATGTGCAAAACACATTATGCATGTGGATTTCTAAATTTACACATAATTTCTACAACCTTATCTATAAACCGACTATAATATATGATATTTCACAAAGGATAATGAAGCCAATTTTAAGTAACATGATACCATTAAAAGGGAAGATTTCATTCACACTGGCTTTATGAAAAACAGCCTCATCCATTCAAATTATTACACAAGCTCTCATCCATAAAATTAGTAATATCAAAAGAAACAAAGAATAGTCTTAAAGAGATAAAGACTAAAATGGGATAATATGGAAATATGAGAATTTATGGAAATTGTTAATTGTATGATGTATTGATATTAATATTTACCTTGTGTGATGTCTGTTAAATGATATTTTGTAAAATAATTTGTATCAAATCATCAAAATAGCAGCGCAAAAACAAAAACATCTGACCATCAGAAAATTATGTGAACCTTCTCCAAAACAATAGATTTGAATCAGCCAATCAGAATAAACCTCTGACCAAAAGGAAGTGACCACAAGTGGACAAATAACTCCACAACACCTGACTGACCATAGTAAACAGAATAGCAAGATAATACAATACAGGACAACATAAAAAGTGTAGACAAATACAAAACAACACATGTTTACAGCACAAATACAAGAGTTCAATAAACAAGACAAACAAGTAAAATGTATTTTTATTTCATATATACAACCTACAACAAAATTTATTTAATTTTACCCTGTCACATAGTCATGTTTGTTGTGCTTCTATTTCAATATGAACTTTATGCATAAATATTGTCAACTAATAGTAAACCATTATTTAAGATGTCATAGAAGTATTAATCTCGATACAGTAGTAATTATATAATACAATTACCAGTTAAATTTTGATGTGCCACATGTGCACATTTCGGAAATTCATTCCTCATCAGTGACACTGAGACCGAAAAGTTTCATACATAAAAAAATAAGCCAAACAGTTGAAAATAATGAATCTAAAGTTTCAAAATTATAAATCTAAATCCAGCTAAGGAATTTATGCATGAGGGAACAAACCTTAGTTTAAAATTAATTTCAAATTTTAGACGGCTAAATATTTTCCAAATTGGTACATTTTTTGACAGCACAAAGTACTGCCTACTGAGTTATGGATACCCTCGGGGAGTTTTATTCCAGCAGCAGCGGTACCCGCTCAGGGGTCGTAAATATATAATACAAATACCAGTTAAATTTTGATGTGCCAAATGTGCAAATTTCGGAAATTCATTCCTCATCAGTGACACTGAGACCGAAAAGTTTGATGCATAAAAAAGTAAGCCTAACAGTTGAAAATAATGAATCTAAAGTTTCCAAATTATAAATCCAAATACTAGTATATGTATATACACTGCTCAATCAGATTAAATATTTACCTGTAATGCTTAAACTGCTGTCCAGAAACTGATACTTATCTATTGCTGGGATGGTTTTATCTAGTAAAATTTACTTACATAATTATATAATTAACATATGTGAAATGACTAGTTAATTTCATTTAATTAGTTCCATTAATATATATTGAAAATGTTTATATTTAGTTTCTTATTAATAATTATTGTGACATGTATATGAATGAGACAATCTAATTTTCCGAGGAATAAATGAACAACAGAATGAACTTACTGGAAAAGGAAATACAGAAGACGTGCTTAAGGACTTTATTTCAGAACATCAAAGAGTAACAGAAGATATAGAAATAGAGAGATGTCACAGGTTTGGTAGGCGAATTGGAGGGCGACCGCGACCGATAGTTGCTAAATTTAGTCGGTTTAAACAAAGAGAACAAGTGCGAAAAAGTGCGGTAAATCTAGCAGGTACAAGGTTCAGTTTAAATGAACAAGTTCCACCCAAGGATTGAGAATGTTCGAGACGAGTTATATCCAGTAATGAGGAAGGCAAAGGAATGGAAAAATAAATCCGTGTTAGTAGCCGATAGCCTTTACATCAATGGCAAATTGTACGTCGACCCAGAATTGAAAAGAGAGAGAACTGGTGAAATAGCCAATGTTGAGGATCGTCACACTATTTCATTTATCCCGGACAATAGAAATTTAAAGAGAGACAGATTTCGGTCATCTACAAGCAGCGTTTCAGATAGAGACAAACGAAGGCGGGTTGAACAGTGCATACGGGAAGAACAAGGAGCAACAACAGAACAAGAAAGAATGGAGAATGATGACAACGAAGAAGACAAGACGGACTATACTACAGAATATGGACACGACGGAGGTGTAGCAGTTGCAGTTTCTACAACAAAAAAAAAAAACGGTTACATCTAAAAAACTTATGTATATGCTCAATAAACGTATGCGGTTTAAGGTCAAAATTACTTTTTCCAGATGTTATAAACTTTGTTAATTGATTTGATATTTTATGTATTTCAGAAACTAAACTCTCTAATGTAGACGACCTAAATATTGTTGGCTATAAGGTTTTTAGTATATTACGAGGTTCAAGTAGGTTTGGCGGAATCACGATATTAATTAGAATTGAAATTTCTCACT
>CM056596.1:19770149-19864719 GCA_029721355.1 Tegillarca granosa
TTATATAGTAATAAGATTCTTGATTTTTCATATGACTACACTTATTTGGAAGTATTGTTTAACTTTAACGGTAGATTTTGTAAAACAAGTCAATTATTTTTAGGAAAGGGTAAAAAAGCACTATTTGGGTTGTATAGAACAATTATCAGTTTTGGTCTGTCTGTGGAATGTAAACTTTAACTTTTTGATCAAATGATAGTTCCTGTTATCCTGTATGCATGTGAAATCTGGGGTTTTGAAAACCTAGCTATCTTTGAAAAAATGCATCTTCAATCTTGCAAAAATATCTTATGTTTGAAAAAAATACTCCAAATTATATGATATATGGGGAATTAGGCAGATTTCCAATATATATATATATATATATATATATATATATATATATATATATATATATATATATATATATATATATATACGTTTATAAGCAAATGATTTCATTTTGGCACAATTTGACACAGTTTAATGAGACTAAACTTTCTACAATTTTATACAGATTGTTATTTAAACATTTTGAAGGATCGTGCTTATGGATACAAAAAATTAAGAGTATACCTGATAATTCTGGATATAGTAACATTTTGATAGAACAAGGTTGTAATATTAATAAGAAATGGTTAGTGAAAGTAAGAGAACAGGGATATAAGGATTTATTTATACAAAATTGGTTTTCTGACTTGGAAAAATCAAATAAAGCAATGAATTATAGAATATACAAAAATAAATTTGTTTTTGAAAATTATCTTACAATTTTAGACGAAAACTTTAGAAACATACTTATAAAATTTAGAACTTGCAATCATCGATTACCTATAGAAAAGGGAAGTTGGGAAAATGTTGAACGCAGTAAGCGAATATGTAATTTATGTGAGAGCCGATCGTTAGGGGATGAATTTCATTATATATTTGAATGTAATTTTTTTGAAAAAGATCGAAAACTCTTCTTAGAAGAAATTTATTTCTTGAAACTAAATATTGTTAAATTCACTAAATTATTCAACACTTTAGATTACTAAGTATTGAGAAAACTTTGTCTATTTATACGAAGAATTCTTAGTTTTCATTAATAATGATTTTACGAAATCTTTAGCTCAACCCTGCAGTTACAATATGCATCATTTATTTTTATGATGATTTCCTTATAATGCTGTCTGTGGACGATATACATGGTGGACCTAGTTGGTGGGGACTGTGACCCAATGACTTGTGTACCCACTCTGTGTGTTGTTTAACAAAGCAGTTATCAGTTTGTATCATATCAGTGATACTCTTTATTTTGTATAATATAATTGTACATGAATTTTGTGTTTAACTGGTAAGTGCAGGAGCTTGTCGGAGTGGAATGTCCCAATCACATGTATTCCTGTACTGTATTAAGTCACATAATAAAGCAGTTGTGTATATAATGTGTGCGTGTGAGTATATAGGTATATAGTTATAAGTATATGTTAACGCATGTATGTGTATCTTTTCTTTGTAAAATATAAATGTACATGAAAACACATTAAGCTGCATTTTGTGTTCAACTATTAAGTGCAGGAGCTTGTCGGTGGGGAATGGCCCAATCACATGTATTTCTGACTGAATTAATGAAGCAGCTGTATATATATATATATATATATATATATATATATATATATATATATATATATATATATATATATATGCGTGAGTTTGTGTTTATGAATATGTATATAGTTATATGTATATTTGTATCTAATCTGGAAAATGCATTTGCTGTTTATGTAAATTAAAATGTATATATGCAAACATACTTGATGTATAGTAATGTGAAAATGTATGCTGCCAATTTTGAAAATTATTGTAAAGTACCTCATGTACCACCTCCGGTGGTTTAGAGAGAATAAAGAATATAGAAATAATTTTAACTTGGTACCTAAACAGTTTATATTTAATTAATTAACAAAGAAACATCTAAAAATAAATAAATAAATAAATAAATAAATAAATAAATAAATAATAGATTTTTGAGCATGTACAGAAAGTAATAAAAATAAAATTACCTGTGGTTTGAAGTTTTACTTTAATTTAAAATAAACTTATGGGGTTTTGTTTTTGAAATGCCTTGTGGAAATCTTACTTATATATTAATATATATTAACTTTCTTATTTTTAATCAAATGTATTCATTCATTTATTTATTAAATTTATTTATTTATTTATTTATTTATTTATTTATTCTTATATAAACCATATACAAGTATTCAATATTTCTCTATATTACATGGTTATAAGTTAATTTATTTATTCATTTATTCATTCCTTCATTCAATAATTTATGTATTTATTTATTTATTTGTTATTTAGTCTAATATAAAAAATATACTGGTATTCAATATATCCCCATATTACATGGTTATAACTTCATTCATTCATTCATTCATTTATTTATTAGTCCATTTATTTATTTTTTTTTCTATTTATTTATTTTCCAGTATTTACTTTCTCAAACCCACATGGTTATACATACTGCTAATCACTCACTCCTTCCTTTATTTCTTCTTTCCATCAATCCTTCCCTTTCTAGCAATAAGTTAAATTTGTACTTTTCAATTCTGTTTAACTTTTTTATGCCGGTGTACTTTAATGCTATCATTTTAATTTTAGTGATACAAGTACATGTAATCAGTCATTTCAGATATTCTTAACTAGGGAAGATAATATTTTTCTATGGACTTATAAAATTCAGTTTCATTAATCTTTTCTGAACTATCTGTCATGAAAGCTTTAATATTCAATGAAAATTATCATTACTTTCATTATCAGATAAAAATATCATTTTAGTCAATTTCTAAATATTTTGAGTTGAGTAAGGATGTTTTATTCCCAAGTCAAGATTTTTTATCCATACTGAGGTGGTCAGGTTTGGGATAGTTGAGGAAATTAGATTACTCAGAGAATACCTTTGTCAAGTGAACTGACAACTTTCACGCACTATAGTCTGTTGGAGTTGGATTTGAACCTAGATGGTTAGAAGTGATTCATAAGTATACTTATTTAATTCCTTAGGGCCATAAAGGCCCCTTAAATTATTTAGAGCATGCATGGCAAATGACATATGCTACATTTTATTTTCCTGATAGCTTTTTTGAATTTAAAATATTTCCTTTTTTTTTCTATGAAAATTTTGGTACATTGTAGGAGGATTTAATTTCAATTTGTAATGTTTGATAATTTTAGATTCATTATTTTCAACTGTTTGGCTTATATTGTTTATGTATCAAACTTTTCGGTCTAAGTGTCACTGATGAGGAATGAATTTCCGAAATGTGCACATATGGCACATCAAAATTTAACTGGTATTTGTATTATATATTTAAATAGATAAAAGTAGCTTTGTGCGTTTTAGTAATTGCTGTGATAAATTTTATTTATATAGTTTAAAATTTTAAAAATGTGCACTTAATTGTATGTTTTTAAGTTAAAATCATAATTGGAAGAGAGTTATTTACTTAACAAAGAAGATCAGGTATGTTCACATATAGGATTGTTAAGTTCACCTGCTTCAAGAGTTTGCATATGGCATAGCAGAGCATGTGTATTCTAGTAGTATACAAGTTGCAGCTTTTGATTGATTATAAAATCCAAGTATTACTGAAGATTGATAATAGCCAACTGCAAAATAATATTTTCCCCATACATTTATTATAATTGTCAGGTTCATTATCTTAAGGTTTGATATTTCAATCTTATGAAAAATATGATGAAATTATAAACAACCAGATTTCCAATGATAACAAAAAGCTTGTTATTATTTTTACCAACAAAAGAATAATTAGAATAATTGTCTAACAATGCTATGTTTTAGTATTTTTTTCAACTGGATTTTTTCCAATCAAATCTTGTTCTTGGAATAAATTTTCAACAAAGACATATTTTTTTGGATTTTTTCCAATTGGAATTTTTTTCCAAAATAATATAATCTTGGATTTTTTTTTCGAAAATAGTAAAATCTTGAAATTTTTTTCCATAATAATATAATCATAGAATATTTTTCCAAATTATAGCATTATTTTGGATTTTTTTTCAGTTGGAAAATCATTCCGAGATATCAATATTTTTGGAACATTTTCCAAATTATAAATTATATTGAAATTTTTATCCAAATAATATTTTTATTGGATTTTTTTCCCAAGAAGAGTATGTTTGATTTAAATATAAAAGTCGGAATTTTTTTCAACAATATTTTCATTTGGAATTTTTTCCAATTGGAATTCCAATCGGATTTTTATGAAAACATTAAAAATTTCAAACACTAGCCAAAAAAGTTTTTATTTTTATTTTGGTGAAATTTTTTTTTTAAAGCTGCATTAAGTTTTCCAAAGAAAAAATTAAAACGGCACTAATCTAACTAATGATGTTCCTAATGAACAATGTTACATTTGGTTCAACGATAAAAGCTCGAATAAATGCAGAAATCACAATATTTACCCAGCGAGATGCAGCATTTAGGATCTAATATTAGAACATGGTTACGTCATCAGAAACCCGGGTAATTTAAACACAACTTTCAAAACGGTGAAATACGATAAATTAAACACAGAACTTCGTTGAATTTGTCATTTGTGACTTAGTAAGGGATACAAAACACCATTTCAAATACATCCGGATATAAATGAAGGACAATTAATGTAATCTGTTATGTTTCACTTTCGGTTCTAGAGTTTTTCCGTACATCCGACATGATCCGTGCGCATGCTCCAAGCTCATAATTACCACCGTAAAACTCTGACCAACCGGTCAGAGGATTCCGTTTATTTACAGCTGAAAGAAATGAAATTTTAGAAAATTAATGTCACGGACCGTGGTTAGAAGATATCTATTTTTAAAAAAATATATTTTTAGAAAATCAAAAAAAAAATTCAGAAAATTGATAACCTTAATGCAGCTTTAAGAAAGATACTTTAATATAACATAAAAAATTCTTTGTCAGAAGTCTTCTTGGGGTGGCGCAACTATGGAAAATAATCATTCCATAGTTGTCCGATCGCATGTTATATATATATATATACTGCTTGTGTGTGTGTGTGTGTGTGTATGTGTATGAGTGTGTTAGAGAGAGAGAGAGAGAGAGAGAGAGAGAGAGAGAGAGAGAGAGAGAGAGAGTCATGCGACCGCTTAGGCACTTGATATAAACTAAGGTTAGCTAAATATATAACACCAATACGAGTTAAATCTTGATGTGCCAGATTTGCACATTTCGGAAATTCATTCCTCATCAGTGACACTAATACCGAAAAGTTTGATAGATTAAAAACACAAGCCAAACAGTTAAAAGTAATGAATTTAAAGGTCCAAAATTATATAAATCCAAATCCAGCTAAAGAATGCTTTGAAAGTGGGAACAAACCTTAGTTGAAAATAAATTTGAAATTTTAGACGGCTGAAAATTTTGCTACATTTTCAGACAGCACAGAGAACTGCCTACTGAGTTATGGATACCCTCGGAGAGTTTTACTCCACCAGCAGCGGTATCCGCTCAGGGTATTTAATATATAACGTCAACTAAGGAATAAACGTGCGTTATAAATGTGTGATTATTATTATTTCTACGCAACATGGGTATTGGAAAAATAATGTGTTAAACGTACTTTGAAGGGTTTTTTTTTTAAAAACTTTTATGTAACAAAAATTGTTTTCTGTACATATAGATCAATAAAAAACAACAAATTATAAATATATATATATATATATATATATATATATATATATATATATATATATATATATATATAAAGAGAGAGAGAGAGAATGAGAGAGAGAGAGAGAGAGAGAGAGAGAGAGAGAGAGAGAGAGAGAGAGAGAGAGAGAGATGTCAGACAGTCTTGCGACTGCTAAAGCACTTGATATACACTAAGGTAAGCGCAGGCATAACCGTACGTTTGCTATAGGAGGTGAAAACATGTTATGTTTTTTATATTTTTGTTGTGTTTGTGCTACATTTTGATATGAATAATATTAATTTCAGGTGCGGCACTTGCAATGTAAGTAAGATTTTCTGTTCTTTAATAGTTTAATAATAATTTCTAGACAGATGGGCGTTAATCATAATATGTTTCAAAAATTGCAAAACATATGCTTGAATAAAAAATGTATACATTTTTGTTATAATTATCTATGTTTAGTCTCGATATCTTTGTGATTTTCATAGATTTTGTTGAAATTTATACTTTTCCTCATATAAAGTTTTTTGGTTATATTGATATTACAAATTACTTCCATATTATATATCATCACGTTTCTGATTATTTCTTTTCAGTTAACGTCAGAAATGTACTGATAAATACATCATTAGCTTCTATGTTCATTTATAGTTTAAATCAAAGGAAAGTATAACCTCACGATTTTTTGTAACTGATACACATTCTCTAAGATTGTAAAATATTAAACAATTGCAAAGTATTTTATGCGGCAAATATATCTGAATAAGATTAAAAATGTCCGCTGATTTTGCAAATGTCTAAGTCATATACTTTACTTTTAACTGGGGGAGTTGGTTTCACAAATAATGATCTCTTCCTTAAAGTTTTCTAAAAACAACAATGTTTTCAACTAAATAGAAATTACCTTAGCTTTAGGTCAGACCCAATTGTATTATATATATATTCATTAAAACTTTATGCAAAGTTAGAAGATTGGCATGTTCATGGTTCAAAACTGTATAAGAGTCTAATTGCAGAATATAGAATACGTCCTCTATAGAAAAGGTTAACGATAAGCTTTAAAGTTGAAATGTAGGAAAATTGGAAAAAACCTCTGAAGTAGTTCCTTAAGTCACGTGCACATATTTCCCTACAAATTTAAAAAACCTTTTTCGCAGAAAATAACGTTCTTTGTAAATATTTAGCAGAATTTTTGTAATAAAGATTACCTCTCGATTTCTTTTTCTCGCCCGCCTGCAGTGTCCAACCAATATTAACCGTACTAAATCCCGTGTTTGCACTCCTTTTACACATAATGTTTATAATAAGCCAGTTTAAGAAGATGATTAATTTTTAAAATATTGTTAAATAGTCAAAAAATAAAAAGATTTGAACAAGAAATTGAAAGACTGTTTTGTGTTATAAAAATGAATTTTAAAAATGACATCCAATACATAAAAGATAAATAAGTTGTGAAAAAAATTAAATTTAACTAAATTAAGGTGAGAAACCAAGTAGGCTTTGCAAATTTAAAGTACATAAAAAATTAACATATCCATCAATAAGATATGTGGCTAGCAAGAGCAGTTTATGACAGGATATAAAATAATATTTATATTTAAACGACAATATTTTTATTTAAATGGCCCACTTTTTGATTTAAATAACTTATATAGATGAAATATAATAGATAATTTATATAGTGAAATTATAAAACAAAGAATCTGAGATTGCTTTAAAAAATCGAAATTCTTTAGCTTTCTATCTATCTATCTATCTATCTAACTATAAGAGTTTATATATATATATATATATATATATATATATATATATATATAACTATAAAATTAATACACGCTTTTAAATATTGTTCAGTACAATATACAGGAATTTATGTTTTCATTTTGAAAATCATCTAAGGCTTATGACATCCACAAGAACAACCCCCTACTTTAATGACTTTAAAGATCCTCATATATCCGCAAATAGGTCCTTTAATATCCTTATAGGTGCCTTAAGTTTTTCGAAAGTCATTCGACTTTTAAGGGTTTTTAATGGACCTTTTAGGACTCTTTAAGGCTATCTTTAAGGATCTGTAAGGAATCCTTAAAGGTCCTTTAACGGAACTGACATCCACAAGAACAACCCCCTACTTTAATGACTTTAAAGATCCTCATATATCCTGAAATAGGTCTTTAAGGCTATCTTTAAGGATTTGTAAGGAATCTTTAAAGACCCTTTAACGGAACTGACATCCACAAGAACAACCCCCTACTTTAATGACTTTAAAGATCCTCATATATCCTGAAATAGGTCTTTAAGGCTATCTTTAAGGATTTGTAAGGAATCCTTAAAGATCCTTTAACGGAACTGAGATTTTAAGGATCTGTATGTAGTTTTCTAAAAATACTTGTTTTTAAATTCATTAATTTTGCAGGTAATTTGTTATATATTTAGATAAAGACAGTGCAGTTTTCATCGTACAGGTAATCAACCAGTGGTTTACTCAGATCGGCAGTAAGCATAAAGCAATAAGTAATTGATGGTATTTGTTAATTGTATACAGCGGTATTTGTTTGATTATAGATCCCAGATGATTTCATGTGCGACTTTGGTTTTTGAGTGAGAGAGAGAGAGAGAGAGAGAGAGAGAGAGTACGAGTTCATTTTAGTGTCTTTGAAATTGACATTTGCGGAATTGACAAATGATGATATCTGAATTTGAATGATTTCGATTCCTAATGAAAAAGAGTTGTGTTCTGCATATATAAATCAAAATAAGAATATTAGGGTCAAGGTTATTCTTTGCAAACATGAACAAGTTACAAAGGGAAGATTATTGAAGTAGGAGACCAGTCACAGAAGATTACCTCTTAGATCGAACGGAGATGGCTAATAATTGTCTCAGTGAGAGTGGAGTGTAGAAATATTGTGATTTATGCCCCTCTCAATATTTTTTCTGATACAGACATAGTTTGTGCCAACATCTGAGTACTCAGGTTTTGCTCCCAACCACTGAATATTCTAAGCGGTATGAGATGGATTTCCCATAAGCCAATAATTTAAACTGGTTGTCCAATCATACCCATACATGAAATGGAGGCATATGGCTGAAAATCGGAGTTGAAGGCATCCTTTTCATCTGCACATGAAAATACATATTCTCTCTCTCTCTCTCTCTCTCTCTCTCTCTCTCTCTCTCTCTCTCTCTCTCTCCTTTCTGTCTATTTTGAAATATTAGTTTCTGACCCCCCCTCTCTATAAAATATTCAGTTTCTGCTTACTTCTCTCTGTTAATGTATTCAGTTTTGACGCCCCCTCTCTCTCATTTTCTCTCTCTTTCTTTTTCTCTCCATAAATATACAAATTTACATACATCCTCTTTTTAATAGATTGATGTACCCCCTTTCTTCTCTCTGAATATACATAATCATATAAATTTTCTCTCTCTCTCTCTCTCTCTCTCTCTCTCTCTCTCTCTCCATGAATATACAAATTCACATGAATCCTCTCTTCAGTTACATCCTTATCTCTCTCTGAATATGCATAATCATATAACTGCTCCTCACTCAATTTCTGACCATTATCTCTTTCTATATTTAATTTGCAACTTGACTGAAAAAATAGGTAATCCCGTTTTACACACACAAACACGCACACACACACACACACACACACACACACACAATTTCTGAATAATACTAGTACCGTATATTATGTGCACTGCAATTAAAAAAATTACATTCATTTTTTTTCTTTTTTGTTTAAAATAGGTTAGGAAAAGCAAAATTTATTTATTTGTTTATCTTTTGATATTCAAAAGATGTGTGTATAACTAATATGCTGCTTTTTCTGTATCGGTTACATCTCTAATTATTACGCATGGAAATATTAATTTTCAAGTAAAAAGACTTAAAACATTTAAATAAACAGAATTACTTAAATGATGGATACACTTAAGTTGATCATCAAACAAAATCTTGTTGACTGATGTTGGATATACTAGTATATTGCAGGTAATTTTAGAATGCATTCCTATCAACACATAAGTTATCTAATGCAATTAAAATTCTATATATAGATAAAAAGAGTTTGAGCAAATAGAATATAAAATTTTTATCAACAAAATAAATAAAATGAATTTAAACGAACGATAATGTTAAAAATAAATTTAAAAAAAAGAAAAAACAGATGAATTTTTCCTTAGAGATCCTTAAAGACTCCTAACAAATCCTTAAAAGTTCACTTCCAAGGAGTCCTTAAAGTTTAAAGACACATTGAAGGATATTTAGAGCCCCTTTAAATGTCCTTAAAAAGACATTAAATGCAGATTTTAGGAGACTTTAAAGATCCTTAAAGATGCATTTTCATTATGTGATCTGTCAAAAATTGTCATTCATAGCGGTAGAAATTCTAAATGCAAGTGGAGGAAAATCTTATTCAAGGAATGATTGTGAGATAAGGATCAGAAAATGTTTGATATTTAGCAAATATCACGTATTTGAATAATAATGCAAAAGTATTGGTTACCCAGAACATTTAAATTATCTCATTCCGATATGGACGCTAAAATTACTGTTACCAATGGCTCAGTAAATTGGCAACAATTTGTTCATAAACTCAACACAAAAATTCAAAAAAGTTAATAATTATTAGCAAATTCCAACCGATTCTTGTTACAAATACATTTGAGACTTCAAACTAATTCACAATTTTCTCACATTGTCAAATCAACAAAGTTTAATGTCGTAGTTCATCATCACATCTATTCACAATTCAATTTCACAAAATATAATCTCTATTCAATTTTCAATTTTTACTTCTATACATTTCTTTCCAAACAACACAGTTAGTTCTCCAATTTTCACCAATACATTTTCAGTTACAATTTACTTTAATCAGATCACCGACTACACTACTAACATCATCTGTCCACGAAACATAACATACGCTAATCTCATAATTCTTCACTTCAAAGTTAAATATTTGCTGGTTCATCTCATTAATATGGAATTTCTTCTCATTTTATTTCTACTTATCAAATTCATAATTTCCTCTGACTAGGTTTTAAAGCCAAACTAAAATTATCAGAAACAAAGCAGTTTTTAAGAATTTCGAAATTTTAATTGACTAATTTTATTATTATTATTATTTTTATTTTTATTATTATTATTATTATTATTTTAAATATCCAAATAAAACAAAAGGTGCCTAATATGGTGCTCAATAAACTCATGAATTATAATTGACCCCTCAATTATATTATATGACATTATCTCATCAGTCATTATAATTATTAAATAAATCTCTTCAAATCATATTCCACAAATCACATTATATCACAAAAACATCTCAATTATTTCACCTAAACTCAATATAGCACCAAATGCAGAATTAAATATTTTAAAGACAATGTAATTACTTTTGTTGTAAAAAAACAAATTTAAAGTTTTGTTAAGATTAACTGTATTTTAAATAAAATAATTTTAAAAAAGCTTATATTTATTTTCAATACTCACACTACCCTCATCTTCTAAACTTCCTTTAATTTTACCACCTGTCATTCTTTCTGACCATAATATTCTGCACTCCAAATTCATTTTCACACCTGCTTTTATACCCTAAAATTCATTCATCCAACAAAATTTCCATGCACTCACAGACTTAAACTACTTAGTTGACAAACAAAAAAACTAGACTTCAAACTTTTACATAATAGTACAAGTGACCCTACAAAAATGATGACCGAACAATAGGTGGACTGAACATACTGAGATTGACTCTTTAGAGGTACCCTGAGGGATAATTTTGGCCTAATTTAATTATATAAGTAGTTTTGGCTTTAAAAAAATAATAAATTAATTACTGTAACTCATTAACTACAGGTAGTTTGACTTTAAGGATAATTTAATTAAATAAAATAATATCTGTAACACATCCCCCCTGTTTATGAACTGACCTGACAGTTCTACAAAGCCGGACACCCAAAAAGTATGGCAGCACCTAAATTGTTAGTACCTATAATTGAACGCATTCGGAATGAAAATTGCTGCAAAAGTAAAGCCCATCTTGCGATACGAGAATTCTTGAACCGTGCGGTGTTCAAGTAGATGAGAGGTTTGTGGTCTGTCTCGAGAATAAAAGTACGACCATACAAGTACTTTGACAACTTGTCAACTGCCCAGATGATACTTATACATTCCTTTTCAATGATAGAATAATTTTGTTCCCTGTTCAACAACTTACGACTGATATAACGAATTGGGTGATATAAGGCATTAAAATCTTGAAGCAATACAGCCCCTACACCTTAATTTGAGGCATCTGTCCTCAAAACAAATTGATTAAGCGTTAAGCAAGAGGTTTCCTTGTCAATTACATTCACGACTCAATAAAGGAAATGACCGCGCTTCAATGTAGCAGATGATACAATTATTTTCTTATAAATAAAGATGATAAATGGAAGTATTGCAATAGGTAATTAAATCCATAGTGTCTGTTCAATGCCTGTTGGAAAAATGTCTGAGACTGGCAAATAACCCTCAAAAGTGTAATTTTGTTAGTTCAGAACTATTGAACGCCGGAATCACATTTAGTCGTAATTTAACGGAATAAAAGTGACTTTGGCACACATTTACGAAATCAATTAACGAAACTTCCACCTAACGCTTAACGCGATAATGAATATCACAAAAACGATAATTAAAAAAAAAAACAACTAATCAGAGGCCTTGTTACATATCAGTATTCATCTCGTCTTGGATACCGTCATTTTCGAAAAAAAAAAAAAACAAGATCTCATCAATCTTCAATCTATAGCATTCTAGACCGTATTTATAATGTGTTAAGAAATTGTACATAGTTGTAACTTTAGCAGAAAAAATATTATTACATTTTCAGGTTAAATATTATTGTATGGTACAGTGAAACTTGTGAAAACCGGACCGGCTCCGTTCCTTGAAAAAAATCCGGTTTTCACAGGATCCGGTTTATTAAGGTTATTCGCTAGAGTTCACTGCCCTTGATAATAAGTAGCAGATCCATTTATGTTATCTCCCTTTGGGATGTGTAGCAATGGGTAACACATGTACATGTGGTTTATTGGAAACAATAAACTTAAAATACAACGTAAAGTGATAATCTGAAATTTTTTGGGTAGGTTGCTTGTATTGTAATGTTTTATTTATCTCAAATAAACTATAAATGGTATAAAGAAGTTGAAAAAAAAATACAATTAACAATATGTGTTTTACTTCTTGATGTCACGTTAAAATATTTAGCAGGTCTTAAAAGCTTGATTTAATTTATTTTATCATTTTATCAATTTTACATACATCATTAATAATAGGTGTGGAATTTTTTATCTACCACCTTAGTTTGAATCCTTTTGAAACAGATTCTTGGGTGTAAATTGTCCGTTTACTTGCTTTATAATGGTCAGTGATTTTCTAAAATACTCTTATTTCCAATTTGTGAAAAAATACCAATAAACAAAATTATCTTAACTTGGACAAAAACTACATTACATTTTTGAACTTTTTGAACAGATGTATTTGGTAAATATCGTTGTTTATTCGGATATACTGTATTGAATTGACGTATCATCGGGCTATATATATGGAACCCTCTTTATAACGACCATGTTTGTCTCCAAAAAATTTTGTCTTTATAAAAACATTGCGATTGTAAAGAAATATTGACATTAATTATGACATCCCCCCCCCCCAGAAACATCCAGGTGCTTCTACTATATGTACTAAGTTTAGGGATATTTGACCATGCATTTTTAACAAATCAAAAATACTGAAAATAAATAAAACACTGATTTTTAAAATTATGCTAAAGTTAATATATACATTCTAAATTTAAAATGTTTCTGAAACTTGAATTATCTAATTCATGAATGGACATATCTTTTCACAGTAAAATATTCTGAATTGGATTCAGAATATTCTTGGCAGATCATAGTAATTAACACAATTTCGATTTTGGTATTTGGAATTGCAATTAATCAGTCACTTACTATAAAGACATTTAAAAATATCACCAGTTTTGATTTGTTTAATGATTATCCAATCGCTATACAATTCATTAACAGGTTGATTAATTAGCTATTAATCTCTTTATCTGTAGTACACACAAGTGTCACTCATGGTTCATTAATCCATCATCCTCAGGTAATTAAAACTTTAGTTAAACTACTAGTAACACTCATTTCACAGGTGTGAATTTTGTCACACATGACTGAACCAGCTAAAAGATTAAATTGATGTTTTGTCATTGTAAAGATTTTTTTTTAAATGTAAATGCACATTTGTTTCCAAAAGTCACTGCCTGTGCTGTAAGCTTTATATGTCGTTATAAAGAGGGCTAAATGCACTGTGCGTGTTCGTTTCCTCAGTATTTTTGTTGATAAGTGTAAATGTTGTAAAGAAGATCTCTATATACACTTAGAATAAGTAAGTTATGAAAAAACTAAAACATTTGCAGAAATGACTAGTTTAGTTGTTTCAAACTACGTCGTCATTATTGCAGCTCTTCGAGTTCAGAAAATGGTAAGGCGTCAGTACTTGCAAAGTCAACACAATGTAACACAATCTAGAAATATGTACATTATTGAATGTGATTAATTAACAATTGAACGGTTTTAAAATTATGTTCATTGTAAATATGAATGCAAAAAAAACAAAAAAACACACGAAAGTGCATTATGTTTGGTTTGCATTGCAAAGATTTTGCATTCACATTAACAATGAACAATCAGTTTTAAAACATTTAAATTGTAACATTTTCGTTTTATATTAAAAAAATATTACATTGATTTCAAGACTCAACAATTCCCTTCTATAACACAAACACACATCATAAGTATTCCTGTAGACGTAATATAAAATAAATTGCTTGATTTCTAACCCTTCATTTGATAATTTTAATCTATTTTTAATATTTCTTTATATTTACTTGGCTTTTACGCTGCAATAGTCGTATTAGCTTGTTATAAAACCGTTACATGTTCATAAGCATTGATTAATTTACTACTGCCTAAAAGGTTATATGAGGTTAAGAAATAGTTTCTTTTAAACTGAAAAAAAAATAAAAAAAGGCAATTAGACAAATTATAAGAGATCCTTGCAAATATAATAGTAGCACATTTTATTTCAACATAATTTTGATTGAGCAACAGTGTCACTTGTTTAACGTCATACTTTCTACGGCATTCCACTTGGTGATGTAGAATTTCCACGATTCGTGTCAATTGATGTAACTCCCAAATCTCTGGCGTGTTTTCTTAATTTTGAGCTAGTTTGTTTGTATACTTTGCAATAAAGTAAATGTCCTGTCTTTTTTGTTTTGTTTACTTGTTTCGTGTTTTAATGATGTTGTTTATTGAAAGATTTTAGTTTCTGACTTGCCAGTTTTGTTTTATACATGTAAACAAAATCAGAATGTGACCTCGTTTAAACAAATCTTGTCAAAAGGAATGTAGTGCTTATTCTATATTCTTAATTACAAAATATATAAGATGGTGTTTAAATCAACGAGCTATCTCTCTTTAATCAGATTGTTTCTTTTATTTTTAAATTCATTGTTATTTAAACTAAAGAAATATTATTTTTATGTTTATATATACGATTAATTCTATATTAAAATTTTAGGGAGACTCTATTTATATACGAAAACCAGGAATCTAAAATAAATAACTTTCCTAAATAGTTTTTCACATTTACCATTGCTCCAGTAAAATTGTCCATATAATGGTTTGTGATGTTTCTTTTTGCCCACGTGTTGTTGTTTATATTTGTTCACGCGCAATTGTTTATCTTCGTCAACATGTTGTTATTTACATACCTCTGACCAATGAGAGGAGAGTGATCAATGCATACTAGACACTAAACAAAACATTCTCGCAACTATTTACTTTTTTGTTTGAAGTAAAACAAGACAAAAATTTTCTGGTTAAACTATTACAAATAGTCCATTTTAAAGTTAGTAGAAGATCATAGCTATACAGATAAGGAAGCAAAAATGTTTTTCTTAGAGATACGTTTTGCACCTCATTAAATTCTTAAACTCTCAATCACAAACAGGGTATAAATGATAATTTCCAGTTCAATGGTAACAACAATGTTGGAATTTAGTTATTATAAGTTCTATATTCTATGTACCATTTAGCAAAATTTTCAGCCGTCTTAATTTTTGAAATTTATTCAAACTAAGGTTTGTTTCCTCAGGCAAAGCATTCTTTAACTGGATTTTGAATTCTTTAATTTTAGACGTTTAGGCTAATTAATTTTCAGCTGTTTCGCTTGTATTTTTATTTATCAAACTTTTCGACCCCTAGCGTCACTGATGAGGAATGTGCACATCTAACAGAGCAAAATTTAAACAGGTATTTTTGTTAAATATTAACAGACAAACCAAAATTATAGAGTTTAAAAATTTTGACTAAAAAGTATCAATAGCCGCTATAACAATATTCTGGTTACATATGATATAGTTCTGTTCTGATGAATAGATTGCGTTATATAATACGCTTATTTAAGACGTAAAAACTAGTCAAGGTCGATTATAATAGAATCTAGTTGTCTGATCTTACTAACATTTGGTATTGTATACATCCGCAGTATCTGCGGCACGACTATGTAATTTGTGCTATAATATATATATATATATATATATATATATATATATATATATATATATATATATATATATATATATATATATATATATATATATATATATTACAAACTTGTTGTTAAAAAGTTAAGAGCAATTTTTTGGCCGTCCTTATTTCCTAAGAAAAAAGTTTCAAACGTAACTACAAACAGTAGTTTAGAGATTACCTATTTCCGGGTTCTATTAATAAATGTTAATTTTAGATTCTAAACAAATGATAATTTCTTTGAGGTTGGCAAAGATTCCAGATAGAAGCATTAAAATACTTAGATGTTTTTAAGATTAAAAGTTAGCAAAACTGTATTCATGATATATTTTGTCACAATGTTATCCAGATGCAGACAAATTCATTTGTTTACCCCTTAAAAATTGATATCAAAATCTTTGTAGTCATATAAACCAATTTCTGAACGCATATTTTCCGAGTTCATGAAAAAAATACTTAAACTATAATGATTGTATTGAGGTGTGGTCTGCACACTGCCCGAGAACCACAGCCATATCTTTGCTTAGTGATGCTGGATTTAAGTTGTGACACAACATGCTCACGCCAGGCCACAGGAACCTTGCTTCCCTCTGCAGCTACAGTAGTGACTGTTTTGCAACACAGTAGAGACATATTAGTAATACCCACTCGGGTAACGTCCAGTTCAATACTCTCGTACCGCTTGGTCTACATTTACCAGACGTCGCTGATTAGACATTACAGCTGTCTCCAGTGTCATCATTAAACAAAATACCTTTGTCTCACTCCTCATCCATAGTTGGTAGAAACAAAGGTTTCAATAAATATAACGTAAATTCTATGTCATAACTTGGTTCCAGGGTTGCTGATTTGGTTTTTTTTTTATCGGGAAACGACAACCTATAATTTCTACAAGCGTACCCTATTAACGTATTATAATCGTATGTTTTTGTTTTGTAAAATGTGTTGTCGGGAGACATATCATAGTACCTTTTTCTCAAAGAATATAATTGCAATATCATTTATGTGATGACTGAAATAAAGAAGAAAATGATTAAAAATATACAAATTAAAAATTGATGTTACAAAAAATTTTTATCGTCTCTTGAAAGTGACGTTTATTGTATTATTATGCAGCGACTCTGAAACATCGATTGTCAGAAAATCAGAAGATCATTGCAGAAATAAAGGCGAACTAATAAAAATGTTTAACTTCGGACTTGTAATTATAAGAATTAAATTTTAATTTTTTACGTAGTAATCGGGATGTAACGCTACGAAAATTTTTGCACATTTTTTAAAAAAAATATACGTTGTTAAATACAGATAACTACTAAAAAATGTTACTCAATTCTTGAATAAAACCTGCCATGTTCAATTATCACAAACCAAATATCACATGCAATGTTTTGCTCATTTGGAAGACTTTATAGAATCTATCCAATAAAAGATAATATTTAATGATAAAATGATGATTAAAAAAGAGTAAATTTTTTGAGTAGAAGCTAAAAAAAAAAATAAAAAAAAAAAAAAAATAAAAATAAAAAATAAAAAATAAAACATTAAAAATTATTAAATAAATAAAAATAATGATAATGACAAATTTGATGGTAAGTCCCTTCACCTAAGTTATTTTTTACATTTTAGCGACTTCTTTCTTAAAGAAATATCAGTTTATTATCATTTATTTTATATATTTATTTGAGATTTTATATTTTGCTGTTCGTTCTTTTTGGTGTTCCGTTTTGTCTTGTTATACCGACCGTTTGAATGTGAGATCCAGCTGCAATTTTTTACTGCCTTTAATTATTTAAAGAGAAGAGCTATAATAATAGTATTAATATGAATTTTAACACTGAATTCTATCCTTCCCGTTTTTGACAAAATATTTGCGTTTTTACTCCATCTCAAGGAAGTGAAGCATTGAGGGGTAAATTTAAGATAATGCAGCTAATATAATGCAGTATTTAAGACTTCATGATCACTTGTCCGACAAGCTGGAACTAACCAAATTTATTATTATAACTATGATGGTAAGTGAAAATGTGATTCATACCCTGGTACACTCGAGACTCCTTTACCCTGAAACTCCTTCTTTCTTATCAATCTTTGGTGCTCCAAAAAGTACATTTTGTTTTTCATTTCAACTAAACTAGTTATGCTAATCATTTGTTATGTAACATGCTTCTTCTGTGCACTGTAGATATATCATAGAGACTGAATAGATGAGGAACTGACCAAAGATTGTTTAAAATAATAAGCGATAAGTTCTTATAACATTTTTTTGACACACATATATGAAAAGTTTGAATAGTTCTATGATTGTATGCGAATTATTTCAGGTTTGTGTTTTTTTTTAAAACAAAACATTATTAGTTAATGATAACTAATGACGTCATTAACAAACGAATATAACGTTTAGATAACGTAAATATATAACACAAATAACAGTTAAATTTTGATGTGCCAGATGTGCACATTTCGGAAATCCATTCCTTATCAGTGACACTAAGTTCGAAATGTTTGATAAATAAAAACACAAGCCAAACAGTTGAAAATAATGAATCAAAAGTTCCAAAATTATATAAATCCAAAATATGATTATTAGGTTAACGATATTTGATATTGGTCCTGGTTCTGTGCCGATTCCATGTTGAGATATTTCATGACCAAAAATTAGACAGATTGTTGAAAACAAAACAATCACATTTAGATTGTATTAATTAAAGGTTTTGTTGTACCAACCTTGCAAAAACTAATTCTACTGATGAAATCGGCAAAGGTTTTTGAAATATTAATACATCATCAATTTGAAAATGAAAATGAAAAGAATAAAACTTTTGTAGATGAATGTCACATACATTTCTGCATTAATCGTTGGAATGTAACTGGGGCGTTTTTCAAGCCAAATCCCATTCTATTGATTTTATAAAAACCGCATTTTCCAACTGAAAATGTTGTCCAGTATTATTTCGACCCGTTTATCGTTCTTGTCAAATTGTCAAACCTTGGGAACATATCTTTTCTCAGTTTTTCAATTTTGTTTTCTCATGTCTAAACAAAATATTAAACTTCCATCAGTTTTTCACAAACACTACTTTTGAATCCAATATCCATCTTTTCAGTTGATATCCTACAATATGGCATTTTGAATAGTGTTATGTTCAACAACTCTATCTAAGGCTTCACTAAATCAGTATTTCAAATGTTAAATGAGCCTGTAAAAATAGCAGTTTTCCATTTTTTCAACAACTTCTTTATTAATTGTAAGTGATCCGATGTTAGGTTAGAGTTCTCAATTTGTACTCCCAGGTCTTCAAGACTAGGAACTGATGCCTTTTCTGAGGCATGGGTGAAGTAAATATTCAACCATTTTTACATCCTGAAGACTACATATCTACCTTGAAGCTGAATTATTATTACTTTTCTTTAGTACCAAGACCAATGTTGAGAACTCTGGAACAAAGTTCATAATTAGACTGTCCTTCGAATTTTTTGTTAACAGTGTTCTAAATTTGCTTTGTATCTCTCTAACCTAACCATTTATTATGCTTGAATCGAAGAGTGCTATTTGCATGGGGTTTTGAATAGACTTGACAGAATAATACTTACCTGTCAAGTTGCCAATAGCTACTTTCCACCGTCATGGTACTCAGTATGAAGAATCTTAACATAATCGTTAAACAATTATTTTAATTGCTACTTTAGATTCTGCTAAGTACTTTGTAATAGGAACTACAATAACTTGTACAAAAAGCACTTTATTGTCTATAAAGTACTTGTGATGTGATAGAACAAAATTAGACACAGGACGTCGTTTCGAAATTTTGAAACAAAAAAATAAAGATAAAAATAGAGATTATAAGAATTCATTATGAGTATCCATGTAGGAGAGGGAAATCTCACCTGAAAGGTTGAATATTCCAGTCAGAGACGAGGCTATGGGTCTGGGTACATAAGAAAATCTAACTTTTTATTTTGACCTTTTTCAAAAATGACCCGAAAATCCAAAAATACCATGATTCTAAATTACCTACAGAATGTTGGTACCACGAAAACATATTGCGATTTGCTTTGTTTCCTAAAATTGTTAAACAAAGTAATTTAAATTTCACCGCAAAATCGTTTACAAATCATTCTGCGGGCACTGCTGAAAAAAATCTAATATTAAATAAAACTTTAATAAGGTAATAACAAAACAAGATCATGATTAGTATTGCCCACATTAAGTCATTCAAATGCTCCATCTATAAATATATATCGCGCACGATTTTCTTTTCTCTGAAAAAACACCCGGTTATCCGGTAAACATGTTATTCAGAATCTGTGTCACTGCCGTAGAAGATGCGTCGACGTTTCGGAGATTGGTGATAAATTTATATTTTGAATTTCATCATGGACATTATATCTTTCAACCAAGACTTTCTCAAACAGTTTGACATGTGCAAATGTTTTCCTCAAAGTGGTTTGGTTTTCGTTTTGCTCAATAAATTCTGTGATATCATTAGACTGGAAACAGGAAGCCATGTTTGTTTGTTTGTCAACAACGCAGATGAAAATAGTACCGGAAATGAAAGGTCACGTGGTCATGTGAGATACAAATTTCTCACATGGGGGAAAACTCTATCTCACATGAGCAGGTATGGAAGACATTGAACTGTTAAATTTTAATACCTTTACGGGACAAGCATGGTATGACTTTAATTATAACAGTTTTTTCTATTCAAATAAACTAAAGAACAGTGGAATTCTGAGTTACTGAGATTATATTGCGCCAGTTAATGGGTATAAACGTTTGTCAATAGTTACTTATACTGAAAATAACATAAAAGTCACGCTAAACATTGTATTTTACTATCTAAAAATAATGTAAACTACAAAATACCAATTTTTATAATGTATTTGATTGATAATAGCTATAGTAAAAATGTCCCGAATCAGGGACAGTATATTTGAACATGACGATCAAAAGATCGACTGAGTTCATAAAACGTTAAGCGATCATTTTGTAGTAGAAAAAATATAACTATTTCTTATTTATATATAATCTTTAAACTCTTATTGAAGAGGTGCTTTTTGTTAGTTAAATACAACATATAGTATTGGATATTACAAAACTTTATTATTATTTAAATTATTCACTTCAAACTAATTCAGAACTATTTGAAAGTTTCATGTTACATTATAATATTAATCGGTGATTGATGTTTTTTTTTTGAAAATGCTTGCTTAAATTTTGATTTATGTTAGCCAAGTGTTTGGCACTTAAGGTAAATATTCGTTATCTAAATTTGACAATAAAACACTTTAATTTTTCTAAAAAATTTAATCCACGTTTGATACAATGACCAACTTTTTCGGTAATTTCTTAAAATGCCTTCTAGAAAGACTTGATTCTTGTTTAAGTATACAACCTTAAATAAAAAAACTAACTAAATAAATAAATAAATAAATAACACAATGTTTATTAAACTATATTTTATGGTAGTCATAAAATTAAAGTTAACAATATCACAGAATTTCCCATCAGTGTTTTCATTGAAACAAAAAAGTGTTCACGTCATCAGGAAGAACCTTTAGTTGTACATTTATTTCTTTGAATTTAAATCATTCACATCATATGTATACATCAGAGCAATACAAGTAGTAACCACAAATATACAAATACACCTCGGTGAAATCTTAAAATAAAATTATGAAACCAAAGAAAAAAGTAACCAAGCGTACAAAAGTAAATTAACAAAATAAAAGCTAGACTGCATTTTTGTACAACACTCATTGCTTTGTTAGAACGGTGTTTATGTCAAAGTGTTTAAATGCCCACAGCTGTTGTCGTGAACCTATGTTTAATCAAAGAGAATTTCAAGAGACAAATCCCACTGAATCTAAACTCATATGCGTAAAACTACAAAAAAACTCTCTTGTACTAAAAGTTGTACTAAAATTGCATTATTGTAGGTAAAACAATTGCGCATGAGAAAGACAAAAAGTACATGGCAAAAAGGATGTAAAATCTTCAAAATTTTAAAAAAGAAATGTCTCAATTTAGTTGTATTTATTTAGTTTAAAAAAAAGCATGATATTATTATTTTATTTTAAATTTGAATGAATTTTTTAAATATTTTATTATTTTAACTAAAAGGCATTTTAACACATGTGAAAAAAAACACAAGGTGCCTCTGGTGTCTGAAGGATAAGGTAATAAAACCGTATCAAATTCGCAATACCTTTAAAATGTCAGAAAAAAACATGAAGCTCAATTACATGCTCTCTCTCTCTCTCTCTCTCTCTCTCTCTCTCTCTCTCTCTCTCTCTCTCTCTCTCTCTCTCTCTATATATATATATATATATATATGCGCCAAATATGACATTTCGGAAAATTATTCCTCATCGATGACACAAAGGGCCGACATTTGAAAACTAATTAATCTAAAGTTCCAAAATGATAAGAATCTTAATCCAGCTAAGGAATGATATGCATGAGGAAACAAACCTAACTTAATTTTTTAATTATTAAATAATCCAAGACAGTGTAATAAATATATCATATAATTGAACAATGTAAAACCGAACATTTCTTTTAAATCGAATTCTTTATTTTCTCTCCCTGTTTAACTTTACGTATTTTGGAGGTAAGTTTTCCTATCTATAAATTAAACAAAGGGTGTCAAATGATTTTAATTCAGCAACAGACATGACAAAATAATATAAAAATGATATATAATCAATAATAATAATATATAATTTAAGTAAATAAAAAGTTGTAGGTGTTACAAGACGAAGAATTCTCCATAAAATATAATTAAAATAATTGGAAAGTAAAAACTGTTCCTTGGAAACAATGTTTACATATGTCTGAGGAGATAGTCACCGTTAACATATATCAGGGCAAGGTTTTATTTTCTTAGTAAACATAAGCAATAGGTAGACATACGAATTGAAAATAACAAATGGAAGTTACAATACAAAGCAACAAAGAAACAAAAGAAAACAAGATGCAAGCCAAGCATATCAATACCACTAATTACACGAATCCAAACCTTAAACGGGTATAAAGAATATTAAAACAACTCACACGGATAACGTTAAAAGCATTGCATGTTAAATAATGAAATACAATGTTTCTACAATAAAAACATCTTTATACAAAAATATATGTGAGAATAAGATTTAAAACAAGAACCCATATCCAGCGCATGAAGGTGACTTGTTGTGAAGGTGCAGATGAATAAAACCAGAGCATGCTATTACACAAATTATCGTTGCAACACATGACACATACGTTATCCACACACCCTTTTAAAATTCCTCGTGGACATAATTTGTTGACGTCGAAGTTAACCATGGATGATGAGAGACATCCCCTTTTGTAAATAGTGTCAAGCCCATTCGGTTTTGCCTCCCACTGAACCTGTATTTAAAACAAAAAAATCAATTTTATATCTATTAAAAACTTGTTGAAAGTTAATAAAAATGGATGTTGAATGTAACAAACTATAGTCGACATTCCCATAAACATGACGATTTATCTGTTCCGGATATGAAATTCAACGTAAAAATTCTAAAGGCATTTCGTTCTTCCTCCGTAGATTCCTTTCGTGAGGTATTTCAATCCGTTTCCCTAAGCAGCCGAATTGATGAGCCTTGGTAGCTTCTTAAAGGTCCGCCTCGAGGGCAAAATGTTGCGGGTTCTTGCCTAGACTTCTTCTTACATAAGACTTTAAATCTGAAATTGGTTTATCGCGTTTGACATTAGAAGTACAGAGTATTACCCGGTTCACCCGGTTGCAGGATAATGGACTCGGGGTTGTATGCTTGTCTGCGTGACTTAGTGAGTTAGTAACTTTATTTTTTCTGATAGATCGCTTGTTCACACATTCGCCATAATACACACTCGTAAAACTCACGAACTGGTTCTTAGATTATTTCATAGAGATCAATTACGGTTTTTATCGCGAAAACAACCACATTTATTTCTTCTCTATGACATTAGAAAATCTCGGCAGATTATATACAATTTATCGGAACAAGTTATTAAATATTCTGTAAGGAAAAAATACGATTAGGAGAAGAAAACGTTAAACAAATGAAAAAAATTGATTCTACAAAACACATAAACAAAGAAACACACACACACACACACACACAGACAAACACAAACGTACTAGGGTTTTTCAACAATGTGATATAGAACAATTAAGAATGTGGTAATGAATGAAATGGAATGTGGTAATTAGAGGAATAGAAGGAGACATGGAAGAGCTTGCTAGTAACACAGAGGGAAAGGTCAGGGATTTCTTAGCTAAAAAAGTTAAAATGCCCCAAAAGTTCGCCGAGACGGTCCCCTTTCAAGCAGTTCACAGGTTACCAGGGGGACTGAAGGGAGAAAGAGCATTATAGTGAGATTTGTGAACTTGCAAGACTGTGATGACGTTATTTTAACAGCAAAGAAAATGAGAAAGGGTTGAGGTTTCAGTGTTGTACCGTATTTATGCCCAGAAGCCAGTAGGGAACGTACACGTTTACTACAATCTCTTAAAAGCATGTCTGAATCAGAAAGGAAACAACATAGACTTATATATACCAAGGACTTTCCGTTTGTTGCGCTACGTAACATTGCACCGTAAAGTAGAAATGTTAATAAACTACAAACATACCAATAACATGTAATGGAACATTTTTCTATACATGATTATGCAAAATACTTCCGAATATATTACTACTATATATTTAAATTATAACACAGAGATACATAAAATCCCTTCATATACCCCATATCATACACATGCTTAGGTAGCTTGTTTACATATAGATTATGAATATGAAAGCAGGGTACATTAGCGACCCAAGTTCTAGTATCTATTTATTGTCAGTGAATCTGCCCTTATAATATAAGCATTCAAAATCAATTACTTTCCCCTTCCCAAATCTATATTAGGCCAGTGTGATTGCCTATAAATATTTCACGCGTCAACACGCACTCTGTATAGTATTCACGAAACAGTTATTGTGTATATACATCAATAACACGAGTATTTACTCCCAATAATGAATTGTAAAAATATGTGCTTACCGATATACATATACATCACATATATAATGAAATTTTTCCGATAAAAACACAACCATTTTAAAAATCCAAAGTTGTTTCCATTTTTGAATAATGCGGTCACGTGTACAGAAGTATATGTTTACCTATTTTGCATAATCACTGTATACCTGACTGTACATAGACCATTCGTTTATCGGATGGCAGTGTTTATCAACATACTTCATAGGGACATTAGAGTATAAATGACCTATACACTACTACACTTTAAATAACCTATGTTGAAAACGGTCCGGTGTCTCCGGAATATTTATGCCACTTAGAACCATTCTTAGATTGTGTTATAAAATTATAAGATGGACCAAGGTTTTGTAAATCGTTTTTTTTAAAATAAAAAAATACTCAGATAACGATTTTACAAATATAATTTATATGTCGTATATTGTATTATACAAGTCTTTCTTTCTCATGAATATGCTAATTGTTTGAATTAAGTGAACACACACACGTACTTCTGAAACTCATTCGATAATAACTAAAACAAACGATAACCTATCTTGGTCGATATATAATAGATACAACAGAAAGAAGGTTACATTGTAAATCATTTTAATTAATAAGATATGTTATAAAGTGACAACTCCTGAATCTTTATAGTATGCAAAAATATTTAAACTAACAAAACACCTCAAAACTTCCCCTCTCTCATGTTTCTTCAATCTTGACTTTTTCTTTGCAGAGAGACCAACAATAATTTACGTCAAAGGAGCTAGTTGCGTTATGTCCAATTTTTATGCGTGTAACATCAAATACAATGATGAAGTTTTTCATAGTGCTGAGCACATATATCAATATCAGAAAGCGATATTTCATGAATACTTCTCTTTGGCTGAGGACATCAAAACCGCAGCAACAGCAAAAGAGGCAAAATCTTTATCGAGACAAATAAGAAAATCAAAACTGTTTAAATTATGGTTTGACAAAAAATACTTTATTATGTCTGATATTCTTAAACTAAAATTGATCAAATTCTGGAATTTCGAGAAAGTTTGCGTATTTCGGGAAAAGCCATTTTGATGCACAATGTAAGTCACAGCTATTGGGAAACGGGAAGAAAGGGAGAGGGTAACAACGTGTTTGGTGTGTTGCTAATGAGTTTACGTACAAAACATTAATAATTATGTGGTAATTTTTTGTTTACTGCGCGACTTCACTTTGAAAAAAGTATGTCTACATTATATTTACACCTTATTGCTAAAAGTGTTAATAATCTACGTTCGACCAGATTACACTTGTATATCATTTATGCGCTAGACAAAACTATTGTTTACAATGTCTAGGTTTGGTTTTTACTATATGTTCGATAATAATTATGTATTTGTATTTATATTCTGCGTCCGACAAAATGATACTATATATAATGTTTATACACTATGTTAGATAACATTATATTGTTCTCTATTTGTATTTTGATATTAAGTATAATTTCTTTTTTCTGTAAATGTACCGATATACACATCAGATAATGCTCGGAATTCTACTACTCATCTTACACTTCGCATTCATCACACAAACACACATCATATACTCTCTTGACTTTCTTTGCAATTATAGTCATTATCTATGGTTTACAGTCTATACTGGAGCTCAGTATCTGTGCGACTACATACTTGATTCAAATAGGAACAAATACCCCGTGCACCGATATATTTACTTCGTAAATCGGTTATACTTAATTAATACTCATGGTTTACAGCTTGCAGTGGGTAACTCTATACTTCATATATACACTTATTTCAAATGTGATCTGTATAGTAATGTCTTGTATCATTGTATAAATGACGTTACATAATTCATTGTCAATACTTACTGCAAACTGTAGAGGTTTAATTGATTATCACAAAAGAAAGGATGTGTTGGACTTTCTGAAGACCAAATCTCAAAATATATACTGTCTGCAGGAAACACATGTAGTTGATAAATTATACAAAACAATAAGAGCAGAATGGGGAGGTGAAATAATTTTTAATTCTACGTCATCAAACTCAAGGGGTGTTTGCATTCTTTTTAATAATAACTTCGATTATAAAGTGGACAGGGTAAAGAAAGACTTTTTAGGAAATTTTATAGCGGTTGATTTAACTAAAGAAGGGAAGAAAATGTCGCTGATAAACATTTACGCCCAAAATGAAAATTCTCCGCAATTCTTTTTAAATATAGTAAAGGTTCTTTAAGAATTTGGAAATGAAACTTTTGTAATTACTGGCGATTTTAATTTAGTTCAAGATGCTCAATTAGATACATTCAATTATTTAAGGTTAAATAATCCGAAAGCAAGAGAAACTGTGTTGAATATAAAACATGAACTTAATTTAATTGACCCTTTTAGGGAATTACATCCCGAGGATAGGAGATATACTTGGCGTAAAAAGGAACCTTTAAAGCAAGGGAGATTAGATTTCTTCTTAGTCTCTGAAAATATGATGCCTAGTGTCAGAGATGTAAAAATAAATCCTAGTTACAGGTCTGATCATTCTTCTGTTTCTTTAACTTTTAAAATTTATGAATTCACACGAGGTAAAGGTCTTTGGAAGTTCAACAACTCCTTGCTAGGTGACAAACAATATGTTAACACAATAAAACAATCTATTAAACAATTGAAAATTCAGTATATGATTCCCATTTATAGCGTAGAAAATATCAATTTGATAGATAACAATGACATTCAGTTTACTATATCGGATCAACAGTTTTTGGTAGAAATCAGGGGTAAGTCAATATCTTATTCAGCATATCGCAAAAATCATCACTAAGGAAAGAGAAGGAATTATTAAGTGAATTAGAATTTCTAGAACAAAATTTTGAAATCAATATTGAAGAAATTGAAAAAAAGCAAAACGAACTTCAAGAAAACCGTAAAGAAAAAGTAAAAGGAAATATAATCAGATCTAAAGTAAACTGGTTAGATGAAGGTGAAAAGCCAACCAAATATTTCTTTAGTATGGAATCTAGAAACTACACAAATAAAACGATTCCTAAAATAGTGAAAGGTGATAATTCGGTTATTACAGAACAGAAGGCTATCTTATATGAGACAAAAAAATTTTATTCAGATCTTTATAGTAGTGAAGATGATGAATGTGATATTGACTTAAACAATATTACAAATTCTAACAAAAATATAAATACCTTAACCGAAAACCAAAAAGAAAGTCTAGAAGGTAAAATAAAACAAGAAGAGATACTGTTTATTCTAAAAAGAATGAAAAATAATAAAAGTCCTGGTCCAGACGGATTTACGGCCGAATTTTTCAAATTCTTCTTCAAGGATCTAGTTTCATTTATTCAACGCTCTATCAATGAAGGTTTTCGTTTGGGAAAAATGTCAGGGTATTATTACTTGTATACCAAAAGGAGATAAACCGAAGCAATTTCTTAAGAACTGGAGGCCGATATCGTTACTGAATGTCATTTAAAAAATAGCTTCTAGTTGTATAGCAGAACGTCTAAAACGTGTATTGCCATCAATTATTTCAGAAGACCAGACAGGATTTATATCTGGCAGATACATAGGGGATAACACCCGACTTGCATATGATATTATGCAATATACAGAAAATCAAAATATACCCGGATTATTACTAATGATAGACTTTGAGAAAGCTTTTGATTCAGTTTCATGGTCTTTTATAAATAAAGTTCTTGATTTTTTTAATTTTGGTGAATCCTTTATTAAATGGACAAAATTATTTCGTCAGGATATATCTTCGTCTATCCTTCAAAATGAATACTTATCCAAATTTTTTACTGTATCAAGAGGATGCAGACAGGGCGATCCTCTATCACCTTATATTTTCCTAATATGTGCAGAAATCCTGTCTGCCCTTCTCAAAAACAATCCAAAAATAAAGGGAATCAAAATAGGTGATCAAGAATGTAAACTTTCATTGTTTTGCCGACGATACTACAGTTCTTTTAGATGGGTCTGAGTCATCCCTGCGTGAAACATTATATGTTCTCAGAAAGTTTGCTTCACTCTCTGGTCTAAAGGTAAATAATTCAAAGACCCGGGCTATATGGATTGGAAGTAAGAAATACTGTGGTGAAACATTCAATCACAGGTTTAAATTAGACTGGAATCAAGGTCAATTTTAACTACTCGCGATAAATTTTACTGTTGATTTAGATTCAATTGTCAAAATATATTTTTCTAAAAAAATTCAAGAGATAGAAAATGATTTGAAACAATGGTCTAAAAGAATGCTAACTCCTTTGGGTAGAATAACTGTCATAAAAACATTAATTATACCCAAACTGAACCACTTATTTATTGCTCTTCCAAATCCAACAGCCGAAACATTCAAAATCTGAACAAAATATTTTATAACTTTATATGGCAATCAAAGATAGATCGAATTAAAAGAGATATTTTAATACAAGATTATACAACCGGTGGTTTAAAAATGATAGAAATTAAACGCTTTATATAATGGCACTAAAGGTTACATGGATCAGACGTTTTATTCAAATGTCAATCTAAATACAAATTACTTTTTGAAAAGACATATACAAAAACCGAAAAATTAATTAAATATGGAAATTGTTATATCAATAAAATCAGAAAAAAACATTATAATGCATTTTGAAATGACGTTTTCGATGCGTGGAATGTGCTCTTGGAAAAACAAAAACCAAAACATATTAGCGAGATAAAAGATATTTATATTTGGTATAATAAGGATATATTTGTAAATAATGAACCAGTTTTCTACAAATTTTGGGCTTGCAGTGGCATTTCTTTTATTAAAGATATCATGAATGAAAATGGAAACATTATAAGCTTTGATGATTTTGTACAAAGATATCCTACTGTAAGAACAAACTTTGTTGAATTCCTCGGTATTAAAAATTCTATTATTTCATATATAAAAAAGTTATCAATTAAATCAAATCAAGTTAACTTGCTTCACCTAGACATACCCTTTATCTATTGAATATTATACAAACACGAGAAAGGCAGTAAAGATTTTTATAAAATTCCTACGAAAGCTTCTGTGAAGTTGGAAAGAAGCAAAGAAAAATGGAATTCTTTGTTTGACAGACCTCTAGACTGGAGAGTGTTGTACAAAATCCCCATTATTATATGTAAAAATACCAAAATGCAATGGTTCCAGTATAGAATAAACCATCGTATACTAGCAACGAATGATTATTTACACAAAATAAATATTAAAAATGAATATTTATGTTCCTTTTTTAAATAGTTTTCAGAAAAAATAGATCATTTATTTTGGAATTGTAGAATAATTAATGACTTTTGGTTGGAAATTGAAGACTTCATTTACACTAAAATCAATATTTTTTAGATTTAAATAAGAAAAGTGCTATTTTTGGAATCTAAAGTACTATACAGAAAACTAAACCTCAAAATTACATCTTACTATTAACTCGTTGTTACATATACAAATGTAAAATGGAAAGGAAAATACCTACAATAAGTGTATGGAAAATTTATGTTAAAAGTCAGGTAGAAATAGAAAAATGCATTGCTTTAAAATATGATAAATATGAATCATTTATAGAAAGTTTGGGAACATGGCTAACAATTTTCTGAAATGACTAAAATAATTGCAACAAGTTCAACGGAGTATAACATACATATACGCATCACACACACACACACACACACACACACACACACACATGTCACACACACACACAAACACACACACACACAGAGAAAAATTTTTTTGTTAAGTAGTTAAGACAAAAATTTACGATTAATATATACTACAATTTGATAATTACTGTACATGTATTTATGTATGTAATATATCTGTATATATTATGTGAATGTATAACTGAAAAAAATAAGACATGAATTAAAAAAAAAATTACAGCTATTTACAGTACAGTTCAGGTGGATTCGTGAATTTCCACCCGCCGCGGTGTTCTTTTAATCCGTAGCAGTAAAATTCACGGTTTTGCCGGTGGACATCTTATGGTATGGTTAGTCCGCCGGATCGTCCACCGCGACCATGAGTTTTGAGGATTAAATATGTATAATCGAAATTTGCAAATAGTTTTCGGACTTTCATTAGTAGTTTTTTTTCAGGATTCACCAAGGAGAAAACACCAATGCTTGTTTTTTTACTTAGGTTTTTTTTTGCCGTTTGATTGAGTATAGATCTTCATTAAAATATATAAATAAAACATCAAATTAAAACAGCTTTGTTATTTTTATCTGTAAAAATACAAATTCAAGAAATCAATCACAGCTTTGTTATTTTTATCTGTAAAAATCCAAATTCAAGAAATCAATCCAAGAGTTCTAAAACCGCATCAATATTTCAATCTGCAAACTTTACGTTAGTTCCGAGTCACGTAGGCAGGTAACCAGGTGCTTAACCTGAAAACTTAGTCGAGTGATCAGACTGCAAATCTACTTTTTATAAGAGAGGAAGGGGGAACTAAACCGTCCTGTTAATTGACCTTTTTTAAGTTAAATAAAATAATGTAAATACATGTAATTAATTAATCAATTTATTTATTTATTTTGACAACATTACTAAAATTTCTTAATTTTTTAGTTATCTGTTTAAATTAGAGAATAGAAATCCAAAATCGATTCGCAGCGATCTAAAAATAGGATGTTGTAAACAAAACAGTTATTTTAAATCTGTCATAAAGCTAAGTACTTCTCCCATCCCAATCAAATTTTTTATTGATATTATTATCTGTGTATAAAGTACTACTTGCTCCGTTTTAATTTGCTACCTGGTCACGTCTGCAGACATGATTTGAAGACAAACATTTGAAAACCTCTCAAGGTGTGATGATTAGCATATTACAGGGGATTAAAAATATGCATCCTATTAGCGTTTCCGTTTAAGATCTCATCAGTTAATTAGTTTGTCAGTAACGACTGATCGTAATCACTGTTTCTTCATATAATCCCAGGCCAATATTATTAAAGAGAAATAAAAAAATAAATAGAAAAATAAATAAATATATAAAAAAATAAATAAATAAATAACAGTTAAAAGAAAGAAAAAAAAAGAAAAGAAAAAGAAAGAAAGAAAGAAAAAACGGGACAGATTCTCGGGTCTCGTGGAAATGATAACCATTTCAATTATAGCTGACCTAGCTGTCAAAACATTTGTAAAGGTTAACTGGTAAAGGAACGTGCAATGAAACTCGTGGTCGTATTTTGTTTTAAGTCAAAACTTCTTGTCAAGTTATATACAATTAATCAGAGAAGACGTTGTTTCACTTAAAATGTTTTTGAAATAAGCAAATCTACGATACTTTTCTTCTTAAAACCGGGATTTACATAATAATTATATTTATGGAATAGATATCAATACACATTCGACTAACAATTTCAGGTAAATTATTTTTTTAGAAATTATCTCCTGCTTCAACTATTTTCAAAAATTACGTAAAAAAATCTCTTAAAAATTCGTGTTTTATAACATTTTTTTAATCTTCACATAATTCTTTAATCTCACTAGTTTTGTAATTTAATTATGATATAATTACGGACAATATCGATCAACAACTAAATCAATCATCCATGTCAACATTCGTCGTATGGTCAAATTATTTATGTCTCTGAGTACCCATGAAGTATTAAAGGTATTTCGTTTTCAATAATCATCGCGCTGGATATTTGTTCTGCCGGTGGACGATTTTACTGTCCACCGCGACAGAAACATTCCTAATTCTTTTTCTATTGATTCGCGGTGGACCGAGGTGGGTCACGGTGGACCGCAGTGAAAATGTAATCCCCTTTAATCGGCAACCTTGTCCACCGCGGCGGGTGGAAATTCACGAATCCACCTGAGCTGTACTGTAACATAAATGCTTAATAACAGTTGTCAACAGTCTTTTACTTTTTTTTTCTTGAATAATTTAAATGTTCCTTACAAACATCTGCTACAAAAATATTTAGATTTATGACGAAATATCATTACCTTTTCCGATGAAAATTTTAACTGCCATGCTATTTAAGTTTTGAATAGCCTTTAATATTCATTTAATTTTGTATTATTTTATTTTATTATTTTAAGTACTTTAAACCATGACTATTCTTGTGTTTTTGTAATAGATTTAATGGGTTTTTTCATTTAATGGGTTTTTTCATCCGTAAATGGACTTCATAAAGACATGTTCGTAAAAGGCACATAGTTGGATAAATAATGTATTGTTTCTTAAAGCACATCATCGGGCAGTGATATTAAAAATTAAACATTCGATTTAAATATAAAAGGTTGTTTTTGAAGACCATTTTGTGTCAAACCATTCCATCATCATGTATAGTTTTAGAATAGGAATAAAAACCATTAAATGTACAAATTTATCGAAAAATAATTACTTAAGAGTTCAATCAAATTTAGAAAAAAATTATAATAAAATCAAGGTTAGCAAAATTTTGGATATAAATGATTTATATTCATAAAGTTATATAATGACCACTTACATAGCACTGAGAAACAGATGCGTCGCATGTTTCCATTTCAGATGATGGTTCTCTGCTTAATCCGCAATATACAAGTGTTCCGGTACATTTGTAACAACTCATTTGATTCTGCAAACCATCAAACATATTTGATTAAATAACTTTGTTTAACTTTGTGCTTATATGTTTTTCGATTTCAAAAAAAGATCGAACCATGTATAAAATATAAGATTGCCCATTTTAGTTCCTACTAGATGCCTTAACAAATATGTCAAACAAACATAATTATAGATTTTTGTAAACTGGTATTGTTTGGGTACTTTGTGTTGCCATATTTATTTCAATATTGCTTCACTGTTATCTACCATTCTAGCAACATGACAATGTTGTTTATGTTGATATTAAAGATATAAAATCTTACACTTGGTTGCTCTTGGGTTGTTGGTGTCGATGTCGCCAATGATGTGCTAGTCGATGATACATATGATGTACTTGTTGATATTTCCGAAGATGTACTTGTCGATGATGATGATGATGATGATGATGATGATGATGACACTAAACTTGTTGATGGTTCCATAGATGTAATTGTCGTTGGTGCAGGTGACAAACTTGTTGATGGTTCCATAGATGTAGTTGTCGTTGGTGCAGTTGATAAACCTGTTGATGGTTCCATAGATGTAGTTGTCGATGATTCTTGTAATGAACTCGTCGATGATTCCATTAATAAACTTGTAGATGATTTTAATGATGTTGTTGATACAGAGGGTGTTGTCAATAACATAGTTGTTTGTGACGCAGGCGTTTCTGATTGTGTTTGAGTTGACATACCGTCAGAGTATGTGGTTGTAACTCCTTGAGATGTCTGGAATAATTTAATTTGTTTACAATATCAGTACAAAATAGCCTCACAATGTGAAAAAAAACGCTGATAGAATTTTTCTCCAATATACATATCCTTTAACACACACAACCTCAATCACACAGCTTATTGATACCATTTTATAAATCTAATTTAATAAACGGATTTATTTGATAATGTGGTGTAAAATTAAAAGACGACATTTAATTCACCAAATGATTACAAAAAGTTAAACTTATGTCTCATTTTAAAAGTATTTAAGCGACGCACAAACATTCTGTTTTGATTTTTTCTAAAAAGGATATGTTTTGAATATTTCGAAATTGATTCTACTTTTTAAAAGGATTTATTTTGATTTAAATTATTTTGTATCCATGTCCGGCAATGATTTTCGAAACTGAATTTCGATTTTAAAAATATAAAAAACTTTGCGTCCTTAATTTTCTATAAAAAGGTGGGGGGTCAGAGAGTAAAATTTAAAAAAAAAATCCGATGGACATCGCGATTATCAAAATACCGATTTTCAGAAGTAAAATCTGATTTAATTGTTAACTATGATAAATTACTTTACGTATGTTTGTGTTCCTAAAATCAAATTTGTAAAATAAACTAAAATCGGGATGCCCATGGGCTTTAACATATGGCCTTAAATCATATATAAAAATGATCATCATATCAATACATACAATATTCTAATATACAGACATAAAAATTAATACTTTTAAAGATACTTCACTATTTCAGCTATACATTTCAAGCCATGTATATCAGAATATAGTAGGTATTGATATGTCAATTTTTTAAATATATTGTTTAAGGTCATAAATTTAAAGCTCAAGCTTATAGCTGCAGTAGCATGCTGAAATAGTTTTTTAGTTTTGTACATGGCTTTACAAAAATTTATTATTTTAAAGCAGCTATGATCCTGACATCTATAAGTATGATTTTGAACCATTTATCTTAATGATCACTATATCAATACCTACAATATTCAATTTTTTTTCTTTATATAATAAGTTTTATAGTTTTTAAGTTAATGCAAAGCTTATATATAAGATAAAAACAATAACATTTTAAGTCCAACATCATCTGTATGAACTATCATATAGTAACTAAACTTGGTACGTTGTTACATTTTGGCATGCAAAACATTTTAACATTTTTTAAAATTGATATATCTCTTACACCCAAAGAAAATAACATTCCGATGAATTACCCTTTACCAGAAGAAACTCGGCATTGACCTTGATCTTTGACCGTGACCCCATTTTGAATGATTTTTTTGTTAAAAATAGCCTCATAATAATTAAAACCTACTTTAAAACAAATCTAACGCGAACACGTAACAAGTTACAGGCTCACGACCCTACAAGAGACAAATTTCACATTAGTTTTTTTTTCAATCATCAATTTAAGAGATTTTTATTGATTTGTGTAGCCAAAGGTTATCTTGATCTAGTTTTGGTAGCCATGGTAACGCCATGACAAAACTGAATTGCATCGGCCTGTCTATGCTGAGTAAGTATCATTGAAATCTTTCCAGCAGTTTCAAAAGAGATATTCGTTTAATGACTTGGCAGATGTACGCACGGACGGACACACGCTGCATCATGCCATACCTTCACATAGCTTTTGGCCAGGTAATCTAATAATGCAAATTACGAAAATTTATATTTTTAACCATTCTTTGCCTCTTTACACGCAGTGACACTAAAATGACTGAAAGGTTCGGAAAACAAATTCCGAACTTGGTCAAATTTTCTTTGTTATTAAAGTGGCTGATCTAATAAATTTGATTTTTTTTTCTAAATCCTTAAACTTAAATGGCCGTTAAATATTTTTACGTTGAAAATAAAATGCAATTGAGGCAAAGGTTAATCATATGCTCCTGTTAAAATCAATTTTCAAAAAGGCAATGTTAGCTAAATACTGTGGCGATTTCTGGGCACTGATTCACGTACTTCGTACAAAATTACGATAACCTAATTATCACCCAATCATAATCTAATATTAAACATCCCTATAAAATCGAATGAAATACATTTTGTCTTTGAAAATCGAGAATATGTAATATTAAGTTAGAAATTTTTAAAATCATTTGAATTTTAAAAGATGAAATCAATAGATTACAACAAGCAAGTCGTGTACGAAATTGATTACTATTTCAAAAAGAAAGTAGTATATGTAACAAGAATTCAGGGAATAAAACTAAAAAAGAGTTAATTTGTTGTTTTGATACATCTGTCTGAAACGTGAATTTTTAATTGCTAATTTACAACGTTAAAAAATTCAACTTACGGTTGAAATGCCATATGTCCATTGCATTGAATTACATAAATCGGTTTTACAGCACTCATCACACCAATGTTCACCTTGGTACAATTCGCAAGCAAACCCTGTTGCTGAGCTACAAGCCATGTAATATTTCGGATTATCGCAGTATCTGTGGTATACTATTTTTCCACTTGACTTTGTCTGTTGGCTTAGCTGAAATACACAAGGGATCTCACACTCATACATGTATGTCTAGTCATGCTTTGTGATAAGTATAAGGCAATTTAAAAAAGACAAACGAGCTGAACCTTCATGCAATATTCTGAAAGAGGTTTGTTAACATTAGTCAATTTCCTTTTTTATACATTATGTCATTTGTAAAAGATAGGTGGGAAAGACATTAATTGACCATACTTACATTTGCTAAGTGCATTATGGTGGATACTGTTGTAGATAATTCACCTCAGCAAAAGGGTCAGTATGTTTATAAAGTATTTTAATGTCAGGAACAATAAAAAAAACTAAACAAAAACTAAACAAAACAGGCTAAAATATATTTCACCTTTTAATGTCAGAAGTTTTGATACCTCTCTATTAACGTGACACTGAATGAATATTACTTAAAAAATCAACTTTTACAAAATATAATGTGTAAATCCCAAATGTTTCAAGGCCTTTTTCTTATTTTGATTCTCTATTCTGTTCATGAAAAATAATTATTTTTATATCATTAAAATATACATATATGTGATATTTTTTAAATGTATACAAAGAGTTTCTTTATGGAAATAAGTTTGGGTAATGTGAGCAGGTATGTGACAAATTTCTAGTTATAGTACCTGTGTAATAATGTACAGAGTAAAAATATTTTGTATTTAAGATAAGAAATTTTTTCTACCTTCTAGGTTTTTTTAAAGATTGACTAATAGGACTATGTTTATTATTTCCATGCAAAGAAAAATTTTCACCCGTTTATGAAATAAAACAAAAATACCAGTCCTTGTCCAAACCACAATAAAAAAACAAAGTAAAAACATTAAAAGCTGGCAAAATTCATCAAGGAAATGAAGCCTGGAGCTCCGGATTAAAAATCAAATTCTTTAAAAAATCGAGTTCACGTTTTTTTTAAATTGCATGTGCATATATGTGCAAAAATGGATGTATTTTGCAAACTATATTGTTCTTAAAATATTACATCAAAACTGTGTTATTCAGTATAAGAACCCTTTGTTTTGAAATTAAGATTTTTTGTGCTATAACAACTACAATAGCTTTTTAAACCACCTTAGTACACAATTTGTAATCGTTGAAAAGATGTAGTAACTTTGTAAACGGTGTAGCTCTTATAATATATAATCTTTCAAAAATTGTAATATTAAAACTTAATTAATTTTTTTTAAATTTTTCTTTTTTTTGTCTTATAAAATTAAAAGATGTATTCATTTTGCATTCTGAACATAATTGAGTTTGCGTACGTGTTTTTTTTTTCATTTCTCATAATTTTTTTAATAAAATGTTTTCAAAACCAATTATAATATATTTAAACAATCGTTGTGACCGAGTGTTCATCGCTATGACGTAAAAATATAGTGTGTGTTGTCGACGAAATCATGTCGTCACTGAAAGCTAACTCTTTCTTTTTCTCTATTTAACAACTACCATCTCTGTTCAGTTGTAAAAATTTCGACTCAAGAGTTGAAGTTCCATGATGCTTACAACAACCAGGTTATACATAAGATTTGACATCTTGCATTTACACGAATTTGCTGTTAGTGAAATAGCTGATATAGTGCTGATGTCAAACATTATAACAAGCAACCAAATAAAAATTCCATTAGTGGCTTTATCAAAGTAATAAATATAACAATTTCAAATCGGTGATATATTCATTTTCTTTCTTTGAAATGAAAAAAAGTTTTATAAATTTGTTAAGTATCTGATTAAGTGTGGACAGGGCGTACAATGATCCTTGTAGGGAAGAAAGGACTAATATCCAATTTCCACCACCGCTTACGAATTGACTGCCTCTATATAAGTAAAGCGAACCGCAGGTTTTAAAACTTAATACAATAATAGGTTTGTTTTATTTTCTCATTTTTTTTAAATAACGTTCTTTTATTTGTCCTAGTGCCATTACTGCATGTAGAGAAAGATACTATAGCAGATTATACTTATTTGCTAAACAATCAAATAAAAAAAATCCTTGGTTTATTCGATATTCAGATAAGATAATATATTACAGTATTAAAGTAAACTAACCTCTGTTAACTTAAACAAAAGCATGTATATTAAAACTTTTTTTTGAATACATCTGTTTGGTTCTTAAACAAAGAAAATGTATTCATATTGGGTTATATTATTAATAATCTAGAAATCTTTCCAGTATGCGATGAATTTGTATCTTAAAAATGTTGGAGATAGGAATGCAACCTCTGTTTTTCTTTTTTTTTTTTTTTTTTTTTTTTTTTTTTTATTTTTTTTTTATTTATTTATTTTTTTTTTTTGGTAAAGTGTTGAAAGAAATTGAATGTCTATAACTTACAACGCAAATCTCATCGATGAAACACTGCATTTTGTCATCTGTTTCAACACGTGCCCTTCCACAATCGGTTATAGTTCCGGTACAATTGTAACACATATATCCCGGTGACTGTACATATAATTAAAAAAAAATAGCTGAATAGCATGCGCATATATTTGGACGCGGTTCCTTCAGAAAAAACAATATATAAGTTAATAAATTAATAATGGATTTGTGAAGATTGTGACAGGACAGCAATAAAAGTCCAACTTTGTATAGTCTGCCAGCCGTTTTTTGGCAAACTGTTTATATGCAATGGTGAATCCACATGAATGTAAATAGGGTGAACAATCATGTTTGCGGACCTGTTAAAATCATTCAAATTTCTTTCTTTGTTATAAATATATATATTATATAAACATAGAAAATAGTTTCAGTTTGACTTTTGTGAATTCATAAAATGCAACTTCGTTTAACTAAACGGGACATAACTCGACTTCCCAATTATATATTTGAAAGAAAAATGTGATATCAATTATAAACATGCTTTAATCTGTTTTATTTTTAATTTTTTTTCCATCTTGAGAGAAATGTGTCTTAAGTACATTGCAATTATTCTTTTTTGTAACTGCAGGAAAAATCCAATGTTTTTGTTGTTTTTATCATTTACTTACAGAATCGTAACCATAATAGTCATATTGGCGTTTAGGTCTTAGAATTATGTCGTCTAGAATTGGTCCAGTATCTTGGAAAGGTGCCTGAAATTCAATGATATGTTATAAACTTCTTTTAGACTAAACTAAATACATTTTCAAAATAGTTTTTTTATGATACCCTTTATTAAAGAAATAATTGTGTGTCTAAGTACAATAAGGATTACAACAAACACTAGAAACGTAACAAATGTCATAAAAAATAGAAAATATCGATGCAAAACCAAGTTTAAAGAACTAAGCAAAATAATTTTAAACTTTAACGGATATAAACAGAAATATAAATAATAAGAGGTTTCCTTTAATCTTTGCAAAAACAGTTTTTTACAAAGTTATTATGTCGTGTAATATTTTTTTTATCTTAAGGAATCAATTCCCATCTTATGTCTTCATGATTTTGAGAAATTGTAATTATCACAGCAAAAGATAATTAATTGAGTAGGTTTGCAGGTAATCAAGTTATCAACAAACGTGCTATCAATAAATTTAAAGTTTGAAACATGATTTGTTTTATTACATTAAAATGCCTTTATGGTAATCTGAAGAAATAAATTACAAAATTCTATTTCTATCAGCATGTCCGTTCTACCACGACAATAACAAAATGAATATAAATGTAATTATAGCAAATAGTAATAAGTTAATTGTTTAAAAAATGCGTTTTTAATAACAATATCTACTTATTGCATTTTGATATATATTTTTTGGTTTTTCTGATTGCTTTAAAGTTGAAACATTTTCATTAGCTCACCCTAAAGCTCTTGCTAGATCATTGCTGTATGTCAGTGTATACTGTCACTGTCTGCAGTTTGCATCGTTTACACCTTTTTTACTGCTTTAGATATACTAGGTAGATAGCATTACTTTCAATGCAGTTCAAATTGCTTTTAAAAACAAGTTTGCAATTTTGGTCACTTTGATCATGGGGTACTTAAAACAGTTTATACGGTATGGGTCAATTTTGGTCGTCTTCGAATCTTATTGAAAACATTATAACATAAACATGATATTTGCATTTGCATTTGGTCACTTTGATCATGGGGTACTTAAAACAGTTAATACGGTATGGGTCAATTTTGGTCGTCTTCGAATTTTATTGAAAACATTATAGCATAAACATGATATTTGCATTTACAAAAAAACAACATTTTTTCGGTTGCTACTTCCTAAAATATTGATGGTGCAAAATTCTGAAGTAATATCAAGTCTATCGAAACCGGCTTATTATATCTAAAGCCAGTATAATTTTCTTCAGTTTTAAGGTGCAATACATGTAAATATTGCCCTGTTTAAATTCCGAAAGACTCGAAAACTCCCATATGATGGTAAATAACTTATACTTTGTATAAGTAAAAATTTTAAAATCGATCTTCAGCTTTGCGGCTTTTTAGAACAAAATTTTATTTAATAAAATATGATCAAAAGAGCTAATATATAATAATAATAATACTTACATCAGCTTTAATAGCATTCTGCAAACCTAGCACAAAAATACTTGAGAAAACTGAAAAAATACAATAAATGAAAATTCTAAGTAGTTATCTTGCCAAAAAAACTAATTGTTGTATTTAAACTTTTAACTAAGGTCAAATGGAATGTTTATAGTACGTGAAAAACTAAAACGCGTTATACTTAATAATTCAAAGGAGTATAGATTTATTTATAGTACGTTGGTGTAAAGAGTAAACTTTAACAGTAGCAGCGAATAAATCTCGATAAGAAGGAAGGGATCTTTAAGGATCCTAAAAGTCTCCGTATAGCTACCTGAAATTATTTTTAAGCCCATTTCGGGCTTTAAGGGTCATTTAATGAGTCTTTAATGAGTCTTTAAGTACTCCACAGATATCCATAACTGAACTGAAGTTTGTAGGATCTTTAAAATGTCTCTAAAGATCTGTAGGGAAAAATTTAGGGTTAGGTGTTTATTTTAACATTGTTATTGATTTCATCGTGTCTTCGTTCTTTGATAAGAAATTGAACCTCGAAGTCAAAAGCCACATGTAAAATTATTTGTGATCTGTAATCGCACAAGTACCGCTGTATACAATTAACAAATGTCAATTACGTCAAATTCAATATAAATTTAAACTAGAATCTAGTTTGCATCTGTAAATCTAGAATTTAGATAGATAATATCTTTAACCCCTATGTCATATAAATTAAAAAAAAATCATAATGTACTATAAGACAAATCATACCTTAATCTGAATAAATGATTTTTTCATAGTTCTATTAATAATTATTTTTCAGAGTTTTTCAGAAACATTTTAAGGATCTTTAAGGACGTTTTTTCATATCCTAAAAATTTCAGTTTAATTAAGGATTTCTTTAAAGAACTTATGGAGGTTTTCCTAAGAGTCTTCAAAATTTTATTAAAGATGCGTTAAAATGGAATGGCTTTGAGAAGGTTCAATAAATTTAAGAACCTTTAATGACACATTTATGGATTTTTAAGGAGTCCTTAAAGTTTATTTAATAAGGGGTTTGTCTTGTAAAAGTTGTTTGGTTCTGGAGAATATGAAACGGACGAAAAATGTTATTTTATTATAGACATTAACCTATCTGAGATCTGACATATGTACTTCAGAATTTCTTCTTAGTCTATGAATAAATCCCTACATTTGCCGAATAATCTATACCTGTCTTAACCGGAAGTAATCAAAAGTACGTGCAATAAACATTACCATGTATTCAACTCCTTTTAGTTTTCTTCTTAAACCGTAGTGAAGAAAACACGTGTATGATTGATAATCTTGAAATTAGAATTTTTTAAAAAAAAATTACTGGTCATAGATGAAATAGAATTAAGCGTCTTTGATGGAAATCTTACAAACGGGGGATTTGGGCAAGGATTTCGTTACATCGCTTATTAGATATATTTTCGCCATGACAAGAAAAAGCTTAGATTAGATGGAACACACGTTTCATTATATCTTAAGACGCCAGTTGGCAATGACCGATACAAAATTTTGAGTTTGATGATAACAGGTGTTTCTGCAAAAACCTCAATTCTGGGAAGTTAAACGAACAATAAAGAAAATTCATAATTCATAATGATGAGGAATGATTTTCCTAAATGTGCACATATGGCACATCAAAATTTAACAGGTATTTGTGTGATATATTAACTACCCCTGAACAGGTACCGCTTCTTGAATAAACTCCCCAAAGATATCTATAACTCAGTAGGCAGTACTTTGTGCTGTCAGAAAATATACCATTCAGCACAATTTTCAGCCATTCCTAATTTTCAAATTTATTTGCAATTAAGGTTTGTTCCCTCATACAAAGCATTCGTTATCTGGATTTTGATTCATATAGTTTTGGAAGTTTAGATTCCTTAATTTTTAACAGTTTGGCTTATGTTTTTATCTATCAAATTTTTCGGCCACTAGTGTCACTGATGAGGAATAATTTTCCGAAATGTGCACATATGGCACATTTAAATATATTTGAGTGTTATATTTAGAATTATAAAAGTTAGAGGTGGAAGGAATTGTAGTTCAGTCAGGTGTTTACAGCACATTGTTTTTATTGCCCAAAAATGGAAAGATGAGACCAATGATAAATTAAAAGCCACTGAACAAGTATCTTCGGAAACAACATTCCAAAATGAATGCCATTTAAAAGTATTATATCTCGGCAAACAAGGTGATTAGGCAATATCTCTTAGATTAAAAGATGCATATCTTTATATTGCTATATTTAAAAAGCAACGGAAATTTCTCAGATTTAGTGTAAAAAGTTGAATATATGTCTTGTCAAAGGTCTTTGTTTCGGACCCATATCAGCTCTGCGGGCGTTTACAAAGATAGTAACCGTAGTGGCAACGCATTTAATGTCTCGAAATATTCGTCTGTCATTTTATCTGAACGATTGGTTAGTGGTAAATCAGTTGAAAATGGAACTATGCAAAGATGCAAAGATAGAAAAATAGTTGTCTGTCTTTCTGTTTAACTGGGTTTTATTATAAAGAGGGAAAGACGGAATTTACCCTATCTCGAAACATAATTTATCTGGAAGCAAAGTTCTATTTTCTCTCTGCTCTATAACAAGAAAACAAATAAATTAAAATTCTCAATAATAAATAGTCTAATTCATCACCTTATACAGATATCAAGATTTATCATTATATGTTTACATTTTTTGTCGATCATCGTTATAGTTACATAATCAGTTCAGCAAACATAATTCAAAGTCCATTTAATATATATTAAGTTCATTATTTAAAAAAATCAAATAGTTCAAGATCATTTCCACATGCAATCACCAACTCTTTTGTAATCCAATAGCCTACATTTGTGAGTTATGGTTCGTTACGTTAAAATTGGTGGCGCTGCTATCGATCCGGTCCATCCGTAGCCATTGTTTACACTGTAACTGAGGAGATTTTTCTATCAAAATGCCATATACATGTTAATGCGTACCTGGATGTTCAAATAAAGGGGGGCATTATTTTCCAAAAGATATGAAACTTAGGAAAAAGTGGATATTTTCTATTCGCAGGAACTCTTCAGAACAAAAATATAAATTGTGGGAGACTAGCGTTGTTTGCAGGGAACATTTTTTGCCCTCAGATTATGTCGGAGAAACCGTCTTTGGTACATCAAACTTCATAAATATTTACATTGCTATTTTCATCAAATGCGAACAATTCTCATTCCAAATGACTTATACTCTATTGTAATTATAAATAGTGATAGATCATACACGTATACTATCGCCAAGAGCTAGGCCGAGATGACTCCGATTTTCGAGAAATCCAGTTGTCATAAAACGTCAGATTTTCGGATTCAAGTAATGTTGACCTACATGTAACCCTTTGGCAAGCACCACCCTCTCTTAGCAGCTCGTTCCTTGTATTTTGCCCAAACAACATAAAAAATAATCCTTGGCGAGTTGGGTCAAAACAACCTCCAATTCAGGATCTATACAGAAACCATAACAAAAATCTTAGTTTTATGTATGATTTCTGTTTCACATATGAAGTCAATGTAATAATAAGAATTGCTTGCATTTGCTTTGTTTCAAAGTTTATAATTCTTATTTTTAATATAATTATTTTTCTTTAATGTTTGACAAAATTATATTCAGTCTGATGATATTATTCTTTAAATATGGCCCCTCATATTCATCTTTTTGTGATCCCATGCTGGTAAAGATGTTGAAATCTTGTTGATGATGATGATGATGATGTTTAATCTTCTTTATGATGATGATGATTTATTTATTGTTCAACATTGCTTTAACAATTCTACAATCATGTCATGACATGCATGGTGCACGATTGAAGTGTCTTTTACTTGACAAGTGCAGACTGATGTTATCTTTATATTGCTGTTACACTGATACACAGTTTGGCAGATACATACTATATACCACCTGGTCACATTATACTGACACCGAGCCAACCAATAGAGGCCAATGGCAGGTGAAACCACTTTCTAACATATGAGCCCATATAAGGTATGAACCCACAGTGGTGAGAGACAGTGGACTACAAGGCTAATGCTGAATACACTGAGCCACAAACACAAATAACAAAAAAATGACACCTACTATTATTTAAATGACATTTTATTTACAATGGGTACAAGTAAAGAATATTTTGGTATATTACTTGATTTGAATACACAAATTGTTAAAGTGTACATGTACTTCACATTTAATTTAAAAAAGACTCTTGAATTTGTTTGTCAGAAAAAGTTTATTTTGTATGCATGTTATTTAGCCATTACTGTTGAACCAAAAGTCTACTGGTATACTTTTTAACAATACAAGAATGTGTGTTTACATTTTTCATAGAATTCTCTTTAGAAGTTAAAAAAATGTATTTAAATATGAACTTTTAAGAAAATTTTATTCTCTTAATTAATCTTTAATTCTTTCTAGAATTTATGTAATATTAAAGTATTATTTTAAAACTTCCTTAGACAAGTAGCTTTTAAAGAATGATTTTTTTCTATTTTTATTTTTAAAGACATAATGTCTTAATCCTCAATACAAGCATACCATTAAAAATGTAACAAGTCAATAATTTACCATTACTTCAAAATGAATATTTTTCATATTCCTTATAAAAAAATTTCTATAGTACAGCATTTTGAAGATATTTTTCATAAAACTCTGTGAGTTTTGATACCATTTCATTAATGAAAGATTCATTTCTTTTAATATTTACAATTCTCATATCATTGAATGTACAAGTTGACCTTGTATCTGATAGTAGTAACCATGTGTAGTACTGAGCTGTAGATCACCATCTTTGTTTTTTAAGAAAGGAACAGTACTTTCTGAAATCATGCTGTCTTTAGCACTATATGGGCATTTTACTTTCACAAAGTTGTCAGAATTAGCAACTAAAGCATCAAGTGAAGCTGCAATATATGGATGTGTTTTGCTTACATGAATGCCACATGATTCTGTCACAACTTCAGTCTTATTGGAGTACTGATCCAAGGCAACAGACTCATATTTTCTGCCATGAAGAAGTGGTGGGGTTGTTAATTTGCAAACAGTTGTTAGATATTTAACCAAATTATTGAAATCAGTTCTGTTGGTTGCCTTGCAAATTTAACCAGGCAGTAGGCAAGCAGGTTGTGTCCTTAACTCATAATTAGGCATTAATGCTAAGCGACAGTGCCAAGCTGAGCAACTGAAACTAAAGGTTGTATTACTTTCCCCCCTTTAGTCTTACACTAGGTAAGCCAGTCTTTATTCTAACCCATTAAAGCCAAGTGTCAAGGCTAGCAGCAGAAACTTCAAATATTTTACAACTTAAGTATTTTGTGGCCTGGTATTGAACCCAGATTTGCCATACATGAATATTTCTGATTAATATGTTATGTGCATTTACAACAAATGCTTTTTACAGCATGTTAAAATCTGTTGACATAGTTACAAGTAGTTTGTCTGTTTGCTTGAGGCTCAGTGATTCTCTTTGGGCACTCTAGATTTCCTACACCATTCAAGAATCTGGACTTTGTCTTGCCTCTTGGGCATAAACACCACTGTTGTAACAATAAACTACACAAAAACCTACTACTGTTATTTAATGATAAAAAAATCACCAAAATATTATGATATGTAAATGATTATATAGACAGTTTCACTTAGCCTATATTTTACTGTAGTGTAAAATGAAAGTAGAAAGATGCCTGCCAAGTCGGGAAATGTCGGCATTTTGTAACATAAATGACAAACGACTGTTAACACAGCCTATCGTTTAATTAAATGATTACCACAAATTCGCTTATAGCGTCAGTGCCATCGTATCGAATGATTTGAATCTTGGAAAAATATGTAGATCTATTTGTTATTGAGACCAAGCCCTTTCAGACTTTATGAATGAGGAAACTATTCGCGAATATGTACCTCTCTATTAACTCCGCTTTCCGACCTGAAACTCTCGCACTGCGATTTTTAAGTTCTTCTTTGAGTGCAGAAAGATCCCACGATCCAAAATTACCGAAGTTGCTAGCCGTCATCACATTCAATATTATAATACAGCCTACGTTACGTACGTCAATATGGCGGTCGCAACAAGCTAGGACCGGATCGATTCGTGCGCCACCTGTATTCAGGGGGACATAACCCACTATATAAAACGACAAATGTTTCCCATTAATATCTTATGGTCTATTCAGAATTTATCCACATGAATATATTTAATGCTATCTACAAAATCATTATGCTCTTTATAAATTAATTGCTAAATGTCTCTGTTCAAAGTTGTAAGCCAAAACTACCGTATCTTGATTTCACCTCGCAAAATTACTGACAACATTACTGATCATCTGAAGAAATCACACTCCGTCAAAAACAACTTTCAGACCTGTATTTATACCTAAATCTATCATCCATCATACATGCATACACACACGTTTAATTTAAAATTGAAGCATGATATTGTAGCCACTCATGGTGAGTAACTGATGGTTATATAAGAAAATCTGCCAGTATGAAATTGTTAAAGAAAAAAAAAACCTGGTCTTTGGAAAAAAATATCTAATGTACTTTTGATAGGGTACCTTAAGGATAAATATTTTCTTTAAAAATACAAGTAGTTTTGGCTAAGAAATAAATTTAAAAACATAACTGTAACAATCAGATGAAAAACAAAAGGGATTTGATTCGGTCAGTCAAATAATAAGTAGTTTTCTATATCAACAAACAAGAAAAAACAATGGCTTGAATTTATTGAAGTTTGCATTACAATATAACTTTCATCTGCAAGCTTCTCACAACTCAGGTGTGAATAATGTGAAAGTGGACCAATAAAATAGCACACAGATTACATTGATAATTGATAACATATATATTACAAAGTCAATTTTAGTCAATTTGTGGTGCCAGTCATTGAAGGACTCAGATTGCTCAGGGAGACTGCATGGTTAATATCGGCAAGCAGTTTAGAAATCGGAGTTTTCAGAAGACTCGAAAATTATTATTTTTCTCCTCACACAATGTGATTATAGAAACAAATTTAGAATTTTCAGTGACAGGTGTAGTATACAACAAACTAATTCCTATCAAGCTTCTTTAAATCAATGAGCAATGTTTTTCATTCTTATTTCAGGAAAAAGATTTAAAATCTAGAACGTTTGTTGGTTATACATCAATGCTTTCAAGTATTAAACCCGAAGTTGACAATTGTTCAGTGGGGCAGCATTTTGATATTTTTAGATTACCGAAGGTAGTTTTTTTTTTTTTACTCTAGTCCACCTTAAATAGAATGTTACTAAAATTTGTGAAATAAAACCCCCTTGGTCCTAGAAAAGTAAACACCGTCAAAATTTGACATTATATTCATACATGTTAGGCTGATTGGTCTAGAAGAGTAAACTGCTCCTGACCAGCTAGCTACACATTGAAAGCATTTATGACAATAAATGAGATTATGCGGTAAGGCACCTTTGACGCCTCCGAAAAAAAAATATTTAGAAAAAACATATTCAGTTTTTAAAAGTTTGAAATGACTATTATTGTTTTAAAATGCAACTTAACCATTAAATTGGCAGAGACGCCAAACTACGCCATGCTGATTTTTGGATGGTCTGTTGCACAATGTTCGGTGTAAAAATGTTAAAACTTGACCGATTAATGTAAATTTGGTACCACATAAAACTAGACAAAAATGTCAACAAATTATATTCTTTGATTTATAAAAACTTTTATAAATTATTTGATTCAACTTTTTGAAATCTTCAGCAAATCTTGGGTAAAACTTGCATTTAAATTTTACGTGCAATTCTAAGAACTTCATGTTTGACTCTTTGAGTCGATTTAAATTTGTCGAAAATCAATGAATCAAGTTGTTACAATCACAAATTGTATATTTTTATTTGATGCTTCACATGTAATATTTTTATACCAGGACGAAAAAAATAATATTTTAAGTATAATGTAGGCCCCGATTTAAATATATGTTTGAGGATTTATCTTTGCAGAGTATCAAAATCAAAATGTACACCGCGTTCGTGTCGGGTAATCAGTCTGTGCAAAAAAGAAATAACTAAATGTTAAATAATTATAATAAAGTAAAAAAGACAAAATATTTTGGGATATCCGTTTTTAACAAAAGTCCAGGTAATGACAGTGTGGTTTAATGTTTTAAGTGAAAAAAAATTGATACATAATAAGGTTAAATTATTGAAGGTATCGAAAAAAAAACCTGCACACATAATAATTAGAAATAAAAACTATAATTTAATATAAAGCTATTTTGAATTTTAGAACATAAAGTTTTAAACTTGATAAAAATTGTGTACATGGCGTTTGCTTTTTTTATTTTTCAGAAACGTGTACCTGAAATTTCTCATATTTTACAAAGATTGAGTAAAAAAGTGAACTGATAAAGCCATCAATCATGAAAAAAGGAAAGACTGCATGGCGAAAATGACATTGACTATCGATAAAGTCAGAACAACATTCGATGGTACGCCTTGCTACATTAGTAAAATTCCAACAAATACAATTTTCAGAATTAGGTTATTTAGACTTTAGATTTAAAATTTATCAATATTTAATTTTTATGTATATAAATTCATATCTAGTAATAATAAGGTTGATATGAGTATGACAAAAGTTTGTAACTTTTCCCACTAACTTATGGAAAAATAATATAAATTTTAAAAGCTATAGGAAGTAATAAATACAGTAGAAGAGCATACTAAAAATTTGTAAATTTGAAATGCTGGTAGTCTCATCTATCGTCACCAAACATATAAAAAATAACTGAAAACTCTCTTGAAAACCCGTAGTGCAAAAATACACGTCTGAATGTCTAGGTCCCTATTTTAAAATGTTGAAATGGGAAAAAACCATCTGTCAAAAGTCGGTTGCTTTCACCAGGTACTCATTCCAGCATTCTCCCGATTTTACAGCCTTGAATGAAAAATCTTGACTTGGGCGCAAAACTTCATGTCTTTACTACCCAAGAAATGCGTGTGCGTAACGATCTTTTGGTTTTTCTAAGACTGCCTATAACTTTTAATAACACACAAACACACACACACATACACTCTCTCTCTCTCTCTCTCTCTCTTTCTCTCTCTCTCTCTCTCTCTCTCGATGACCTTACCATAAAACTAAAGACAGAAAACGTAAATAGTGATAAATATATTGTCATTATTCTGCAGCATTCGGGAAATTTCTGTATGACATGTAAAAATGTAAAACGTTACACAACTCCATGATAAAAAAATATTTCATTCATTCTAGAAAGCCTTATATTATGAACGATTAATTCAGAAATAATTTTCTTGTATTAAAGACAGTGTCCTCACTTTGTAAATTATTGTGTTAATAATTGTTCTTCGTTTTCGATTTATACTGTGGACACACACACACACACACACACACACACACACACACACACACACCCTTTCATGCTCAAGGTGGTTTACATGACAATGCTGTGTTTCTGTAAATTAAAAGTAGATTTCCAATAGGTTCGTTTATGAGATATAAATACCGTCTCAAGATTTGAATTAAAATACTTCCTGCAAAATCAGATATAACTGGCGATGCATCAATATAAGTTAGATAATATAGAGTGAATGCCTAAAAAACCCATTTTTATCCACTAATGTGAAACATGTATTGACAAACTTGGCAATCGGTTTTACAGATTGTACTGTAATTAATGAAAATCATTTTTCTTATCCAAAATGCATTTAATATGTGAAATATGCATTTTTAACAGTTGCAAAAACTATTTGTTTCAAATGTTTGGCAGGATTCTGTATATTAACAACATATACAGAAAGATGACAAGATGATCTGGTTCACAGAAAATCAAAGTAACAGTAACAGGTATTATTATTTGCCAAATCGTAAGTGGTATTGTTGTTTTTCAAAGTTATTATTCAATCCGTGTCGAAGCGATCAGTTTAAGAATTGAAGACGATACCCGGAGAGAAACACAAACCTTTAAAGGCGATATAAACTTTCCAACACTAGGACCTGCTTAATTAGCTCGATAAGTCGATGAGGAATTGAAACCAGAGGTGAGATGGGTTGTAATATGTCAACTATTGGTTTTCGAGATTAGCTTATAACTATGTCACTTGTACGCCGAAAAATACCTTTAGTTCGTTAGGCCGAAGTTTAAGCATACCGTTGATAAATAAAATGAATATTGCTCACTTTTTGCTGTTGTGAATTACTAACTTCATCGAGTAGTTGGCATATATCTGAAATGATGTCATAACTTCGATCCAAATAGAAACTTAAGACGTCACAAGCTGTAGTAGTGTATGTTTTTTCACTTATTCTATAACCTAAGTATTCGTGCCAGAAATATTAACGTATTAATGAAATAACAAATAGGACTAATATTGTAGGTGCAATATACTTTTTAAAGATCGGTAATAAGTGATTTGTTTGATGGGATAACGGTAAGTGTAATGTTTGTTATGGGTGTTTGATTCCCAAACGTTTTATAAATCTGCAGTTTTTATACGGAATCAAAATACTTTAAGTAATTAAATCAAGAGAAAAAAAAAAAAAAAATAAAAAAAGATAGTTTTTATAATAACATAAATTAACTATAAATGGTCTGCTATATTATTGACCTGAATGCAATAAATACTAAAGAAAAGTAATTGTATAAAATTTGAATTATATTTACTAGGGAAAAGGGAGTTGTTCTTCTGTCTTCGTAACAAGTCTAAGTCTGTGTACTTAACACCCACACACACACACACACACACACACATAAAGAAAAGATATAATATCCTTCATTTAAAAATGTTTCTTAAATTGAAAGTTGATAACAACAAGCAGGGAAAAAATATATTATTTGTTTTGTTATGATTTAAGCGGTGTTAGACATTTTAACAAAACCTTAGGACAAGAGATTGTAAAAATAGTACCTTTAAACGACAATATTTAACCCATTTCTACGAGTTTTAATTTGACGAAAGAAAGATGTATTTCAGCTTCTGTTAACCAGACATATGCCTATTGTTTACCAAACTTTGAAAAACGTAAATATCTGTTCTAGGCTGATAAATGTATTTAAATCAATTACGTTCGTACATAAAATTGTAACGAGTAACAAGATTTTTCTCTTCCTATCCTTAACACTAGAGCGATGTCGATCATTTGTCTTATCCTTATGTATGTAGTTGTTTTGTATCTTTGTTATGACTTCTGAATACGTGTAGATTGCCGGATGTCTGATGTAAAATGTGCTTCGAAAGATTAAAGACCGTTATTTGAAATTTGACGGTAAATGATTTTACAATCAATTAAATTTCAGGTTAGAAATAATGTGTAAAACGGTCACTAAACTATCCACTAAAGTTGTCGCTGAAATGTCAATTACGATTTGTTTTAGTTTACAAACTCAAGTGTTAACATACATTGTCGCTAAAATATCCACCAGGAGATTTTTAGTTCTTGCTCAAATGACCTACTCCTGGTTAAAGATTGTATTATATAGAAAAATTTTACAATAATTCAAAGACTTAATTTACACAAAATTAATCTTATTATTAATATTTTTTCTACTTACTGTTGTTTCTTTATATCTTTATTTAAAGATTTCCTGTTATACCCCCCTCTCTCTCTCATTATACCAAGATTTAAATCACATTGCACCGATATCATATTATAAATTGATGAATTTAAAAAATGAAATATCAAAAAGATTTTATTATGACGACGAAATTGTGTGTGACAATATTTTTCAGTAAGTTTGAGTGCCGCTTGTCGGTAGTTTTCCATGGGCATTCCAGGTTCTCGACCATTCTTGTAATAACTCCTTGATAGAATTGTTAATTCTCTCTGATAAGACTTAAAATCTTTGATTCACATTCTACATCTCTCATCAAACGGCTTGGAATAGTGTCATCAAATTATTTTTATTTATTAGTTCTTTTTTCCTCCGTATAAAAGATAGGTTATTAGAAAATAAATATTTTGAATTTTTTCATCTTTTATATTATTATCCTTTTTAGTAAAAAAAAACAAACTGAAATTAAAATTGTCAATTAAAACAATAAATATTTACAAAATTGTCTAAAATCTATTGATTTGTCTCAATATGAGATTATTATTATTATTAATTATTTTAATGTGATATGATATAATGTGATGATATTAATTAATTAAATACATATGAACAAATAAAATAAACCTGTAATGATAATACTTTATTCCAATCCCGGAAAGTAACTTTTTTTATTTTATAAAAAAGAAATCTATGGTAAATTAAGAAATAAATAAATAAAGAATATATATATATATATATATATATATATATATATATATATATATATATATATATATATATATATATTAAAAATAGCATGATTTATATTTTTTAAATATAAAATATTTTTTTACTTTTCAATTCGATAAAGTGATTAACTGAATAAATATTCATTTTTATCAATAACTTTTTTTAGTGCTTAAAGAAGCTGAAGATAATTTAACGATGGCTTAAAATTCCAGTGCCAGTAACTATTTTACGTTTAATCTTTATATATTAGTTTAAAAAATAGCATCAATAAAGAAAACCCTTTATGTATATCACAAAGGTGTATTGTATCTAATATTAAGATTATTCTTTATTTTTTCTCTAGATATATTTTATTCATATACATTTAATAATTATTTTGTTAGGATTTTTCACGTAGTTTTGTTGTCATTTTTTGCTATTGTTAAAGCTCACATTACCAGTGAAACATTTCTTTTTGTTGATCAAATCTAGGTTTACCTACAATACCTATGAAAATTTAATAGATTATTTTTTCATATAAGATCCTTTTTTATGTATAGATTACAAATTACTTGCAAATTAGATGTTATCAAGTTTCTATTTTTTTTTATTTTCAGGTAAATTTAGAATTTTTTGCTTAATCATTTAACACCTATGTTCATTGTTTCTTTAAATCCTACGAAATATAACCTTACGCTATGTTTGTAACGGTTTTTCATTTTTTTAGGTTGTAAAATATGAAAAAATTAATACAAACGTATATTTATGTTGTAAATTTATCCTATTAAAATGCAATTGTCAGCCGTCAAATTTCAAAGTAATATGTTTAAATTATTACATGTATATATATTGCATCTTGATAATTTATTAAAGATTCATTGACTCATATGAACGTGTTGCTGAAATTCTTTTTAAAATAGTCCCTAAATTAAGGTACACATCATTAATATATATATATATATATATATATATATATATATATATATATATATATATATATATATATATATATATATATAAAATAATAATAATAATATCAATATTCAACGTTCAATATTAATTACTAAGGCAGAATTCACTTATTAGAATCCCTCCCTTTGAAAGATTGCTTATAAAACAGTTCAAAAGTCCAAAAAACTAGGAATAATGTTCTTAGAGTGATTTGAACATCTTTCATTTACATATATGTAGTAATAACGTGTAAATTGGACATTTTTTTGTTACAAAGACGGAATTGGTTTCAAAAATAAAAATATCGTTACTAAAGTGTTTTAAAAAAACATAATGTTCAAAACTAGAAAAAGTTACGAAAATAAATAGCACCTGAAATTCAATTGTATTTTCACACACACACACACACACACACACACACACACACACACACACACACATATATATATATATATATATATATATATATATATACTAATTTCTATGTTAGAATGTTTACTATAAACTACAAAAAATGACATGTCAGAAGAAAGGGAAAAAATCTTTCATTTCATTCCATTTATTCAGATGCAAATCTTTTAATACAAATATAAAACATTATTCGAAGTAATGGTCTTTCTTAACAATGGTTGAATTTTCATGATAAAGGTAACCTCAGTATCCAATTTTCTTGCCCACCCGCATTGTTTGAACGACCAATATTAACCGTATATTAATATTAAAATTGACTTGGACTCATATTAACCGATGAATTTATACAGCATTATAGATATTATTAGATAATTTATTTTTGTAAATATTGTGTTAAGTAACCAAATATAAAACAATTTGTACAAGAAATTAAACTACACTGTTTTACGTAATAAAAAGAATTTTACAAAGTAACGTGTAATATAAATAAGATAATTAATATAATTAGGTAAAAATTGAGAGGCAAAGATACGCTACTGTTAAGTAAAGCTACATTATTAGAAATTAACATTAAAGGTGTCTATTTTTAATATGTGTCTAGCACGGACAAATAAACACAGGATAATATAAATGTATAGGATAATATATAGTAGAAATAATATGTATACATTTTGATTTAAATAATTTACCTACATGAAACATAACTGATAATTATTGATATATCAAACAAAGCATCTTGAATTGCTGGAAATGAAAAAAAAAACGAAATTTGATTTTGTATATACATATTTCTTAGACTCTTTTAGAAAGATCGGATTCAATACCATATAACTTGCTATAAAAGAGAGCTAAAAAGGATAATGCCATTACAGACATTACTTGATTCGTCATGAAAAAACATAGACATAAGATAAAAACAAAATTATTTTGTAAGCTGAGTTCAATAAAATAATTTTTCTCAAATGTGGCTGTTAATGTGTATCATCACTTCAATAAACGGAATCATTGCCTTTATGATTAACAGAAATATTTTAATATTTTATAAAATTGAATGCTGAGATCTCGTATATCAATTTCAGTATTCAAAATCAAGTATAAATATCATTTGTTATATACAAATCAATTGTATGTCTGTTTGAGATATCGGATTGCTTTCGCAAAAGTCAAGAGAACGTGCGTTTTAATCATGGGAATTCAATACGTATAAAGTCTTAATTGTCTTTTATTTTATTTCATTCAATTTTTATACTTATTCTATTGGCTATGTAAAATTTTATCATATGTCGTTATAAACAGTATCATGAGGATTTATTGTAGTTTGTTTCAGCTTATGCATATAATCTCCTTAATAACTAAACAAAACGGAATCTTTCTTATCAAATTAAAAATAATATCATTGACGTATTATAATAATACTATGCTTGTTATACCTAAATTTGACATAACAACATAAATTTCTATTCTATGTGTTTAAATCTGTAGAGTGAAATCGGGATGTAAATTTGAATTTTGATTTATATGAACGTGAATAACGAATACGAAATATTTGTTCAGTGTCTTTCAAGAGCCCATACAATTCATTCCCTTTTGAATGAGCTTACCGGAATTATAATATCAGGGGTAAATAAAATCTAAATATTTTGTTTGTTTGTAACAGTTTAAGTGACAGTGTCTTATTTTTCTAAATTTTATTTTGGATTCATTTTTTTTTAAATTCTTGAATTATCTTTTTATATATCAAAGTTTTCAGTCCCTAATGTCACTGATGGGGAATGAATTTCCAAATGTGCACAAATGGCAGAGCAAAGGTTAAAATGTGTTTATGTTAAATATTGATTACCCCTGAGTGGGTAACACTGCTGGTGGTGTAAAATTTCCCGAGAGTATCTTTAACTAAGTTGATAATACATTGTGCTGTCAGAAAATGTACTTTGTGGCAAAATTTACAGCCGTCTCAAATTTTGAAATTTATTTAAAAGTTAGGTTTCCTCCTCTAGGCAAAGCATTCTTTAGCTGAATTTGTTGGGATTCATATAATTTTGACACTTTGGATTCTTTATTCTAAAATATTTCAAGTTTTTTTTTTTCTGGCCCCTTGTGTTACTCAAAATGAATAAATTTCTGAAACGTGCGCATATGGTACATCAAAACTATACAGGCATTTTTTGTTGAATTTTTCATCTCATGTAATTTGTGAAACTCCAGTTCAATGGATCACAAGTCATATTTTGAAGATTAGCAACTGCGACGGCAAACGTCCAAGAATCCATAAGTTATGTTTTTTGTTTCTGCTGGCTTTAATATTTTCGGGTTATCATAATTTTCTAAATACTTATATTGGATTCTATACATATGTTGAAATCGACATTTCAAAGTAGCTAGCATGGTAGTGTAACTGAAAATGCAATCATAACATAGATATTTATAAATAAATAAAAATAAGTAAAAGAAACTTACCAACGATACAATGATTCTTTTTAAAAACGTTCCCCATTTTCAAAGTTAATATCTTTAAAAAGAGAATTATTTTCACGACCTTCCGAAATTGTGTTACATAGACGAAGAAGAAACTCTACTGTTTATATTAGAGATTCGAAGCCACGCCCTTCATCAAGTAAAAAGATTTTAAACAGATATTTGCGTCGTTAATATCAGACGAGTATTGTTTCAGTAACTTGAGAAGTTAGTCAATACGATGAACTAAAGTTTCATATTAAAGTATATATATATTAATTGCAAAGATTTGCTTCGCATGATTTAATCGGGGATATACATTATTCCCTTTTAAAATGACGCATTTACGCTTTTTTTAGCGACACGTATATAGCTGGAATGGACACGACTTTAGATTTAAAAAAAAAACCAAGAAAGTAAAACATGAAGATGTATTTTGTGAAGAAATATTTTTATTTAAAGTAAAGTACTCTGAAATAATGATACAGACATTGTAGTCTACAAAAGGGACTTTAAATACACAAAATGTTTTTCAGCTCCATATCAGAGTCTTGCGGAAAATGTAAATATGTGATTTTGTAAACGCAAAGAACATTGAAGTGGTCAATTAATTTGGTCTAGATGTTTTAATAAAGGTGACATGGAGATTTTGTGTAAAATGAAAATACAAATGTCCATACCTGGTATTTTAAGAGTGACTATTAAAGAGGCCTAGATATTTACATATTTAAGGGTCAACAATGACGGTGGATAGATGGTAAAATACATTTAAAGTGAAAAATAAAGGTGTTGTAAGAGGGGTAAAACGGTTATGTCACTGAGGGGGAAAGAGGACACAATAGTTAAAGTAATAGGTTATACAATGAGAAGTGTGCATCATCATACGGGTGTCAAAATATGTAGTAGTGTTTCAAGATATAATTTGTGCATATATTGTGTTTTTATATCATGAAACATATTTAACAAATTTAATTGCAGTGTGCAAAGATCTGAATATAATACTTTCCATAATACATTTATATCACATTTATCAAAGAAGATTTATAATGAACTTTTCTGAACATAGTAGCAATTTCGGACATTCATTAGAAAAAGATAAAAGGTAAAAACTTTCAAAAACTGGCCAATTTACTGATACACATGAACTTCCATTAAGGAAGTGAGGCCAGGTGCTTCAGAAGGATAAGCACCCCTGTCTAGCTAGCTACAACCGTCACGTGCACGTCAATTTTGAGAATGAATGGAACAAAGCACTATGGTAAGTAACTTCATACTTCTCAAAATATTGTGAGAACAATCTCTACCATAACGTCTTAACATAAACATAAACACTATACGCAGGGATATTACCGCAAAGAAACGGAAGTTGACAATAGAAAAATTAAAGTCATTACGTATGTCGTGTAGCTTCAGATGTATCCTTTCGTGGGTGTCATAATTCAGAAAATCTTAGAAAAACACGAAACAAAAGAACACTATGAGAAACAATGGTTTAATTTTTATTTATTTAATTAGATGCATTTTATTACTTCATTTATATAATTTAGAACTTTAGATTCAGTATTGTTTTACTGTTCTAGCTTATGTTTTTTTCTTCAAACTTTTTTGGCCCCTAGTTTACAAAGCACTTGAAAAATAGTAAAATTTCATAACATTCTTTTGAATGTAACATTAAATTATTACAAGTCCATTCCATTGATAGCCTTAAATATCACGTTTGGAAGATGAATATTTTCAAAATGCCCCTTCAATAACGAGTGTGTTCCCCGATAGCGGCATAATGCTGAGGAAACAGCCTCAATTCTTCATGTACAGCTGCAGCAAGATCCTAGAGGTTCCTGGTGTTAATATTTTGCCTCGGACCCTCTGTAATAGAATATCCTACGCATGTTCATTTGGAAACATGTTTTGCGAGCGTGCTGGCCAGTCAATGCGAATAATATTGTTCTGACGAAAGAAATCTTGGTCGATTCGAGCGCGATGTGGTCTCGCATTGTCATCCTGGTAATGGTACTGATTTTGCCGCAGGAAATGCAGGGCAACAGGCCTCAGAAGCCTGTCGATGTACTTTTGACTTGACTTCCGTCTATTACCAAAAGATCTGTCCATGAGCGTACATTGATGCCTCCTCAGACCAAAACGCTTCTAACTCCGTAACGGTCATGTTAAACAAACTTGCAGTTTGCATACCTCTCTCTAGCATTTCCAGTACACACAGAGACTCATCATTAAACAATACAACCGCCCATTGCTTGTTATTCCAACGACAAATTTGTCTCACCCATGCCAGCCTGACCTGTCTGTGTCTAAGCGTCAGGATAACACCCTCATAAGGTTGCCTCGTTCTAAATTAAGCACTTTAAAGCTTACTGCACACAGTCTGTGTGGAAACTCTGGTGTCGGTCTGAAGAAGACGTTATCGCAGTTGTGCACCACTTATAACTTGATGTTAATGCACAAGTACGCAGATAACGGTCTTCAGCTGACGTTGTGCATCGTAGACGTCCAGAACGAGGTCGGTTTGCTTTTTTGTCGGTCTCTGCAAATCTTGATTTCAAAGGATGTATGACACTAGGAGACACTCCAATTTGCCTAGGAACACGAGTATGTGTCATACCAGCTTCAAGCATTACTGAAATTCTCATGTCTTTGTGATATTTAAACACAAGATTCACAGATGATATCAGCAGCAAAAGAGATATGGAAATGAAATGCCAGCTTAGTCTTACAAGTATTCCTCAAAATACGTGAGATAAGTAAACTGCCTAAGAGCATATTAAAGCCTTTTTGAGCAAAACTCAACACTGACACTTTTTACTTAACCCAAACAATATTGCAATAAGGAAACATTTACCATTAATTTTATTCAAGGGCTTTAAATTTTTGCTTAAAATACTCCTTAATTCAGAGATATTAAAGAAAATAACTTTTAACTTGATTTAGCTAACTATGTGCAATTTTACTTTCATAACAAAACTGGTACTAGTATTAATTTTTGAAATTTCCTATTCAAATGTATTGTTTATTTAGTCTAACTGTAAGTGTTAAATCAATTTTTAACAGAAAAAATACAATTCAATATGCTGTCAAAACTTAAATTATCATTTTTTTTTACTGATTTTGTATTTTTAGTTCTTAAATGCATGTTTAACAGTGCTTACTAAAGTTATAACAAAACCTCTGATGTTGCAACATAAAGTGTCGTATAATCTTGAACCAAATAGGGAGTCAACACTCACAAATTTGCCTAGCCAGTGAGGGATTCCTTCTCAGTTTGACCGTATCAATAAAACCAAAGATCCTTTGGAAAAAAAGTAAGCTAGTCCTACCTAAAACTGTAGAGTTAGCTGATGTCAACATTAGCCAGAAAATAACAATTTTCAACAACCATGGTCCATTTCTAACAAACAGTTGTCTTTAAATTCAGATGATCTACAAGAAATATTCTTTAGACTGAGTCTTTAAAAATCGAAACTTATTTGATTTCTCTGTGAGGTGGGACAAAAAGTATGTCATTATGCATTATAATTTTACGAAGATAAGTATAAAAATGTTTGGTTAATGTTCTAACATGTTAAACATTTTATTTGAATCTTTTATTCAAGCATATTCTGCTCATTTTTGCTATTATTAACATATTTGAAGAACACCCCGCTGATACCCTATATGACTTATTATTTGATTTTTGGTTTTAAAGCTTAAATAACGTAAGACTGCACATTTTTTAATTTTGGTGCGAGATATACATAAAATCAACACTTTTCTTTGTACATTATGTGGTATATTATTTTTGAAATGAAATAATGCAATTCAAAAAAGCTCATGATAATTTTGTTATATACGTTACTTTTAATTATTTTCATAAAAGAGGCACATGTGACTAATAAACTATATTTTAAAATTTACTAAATATTTAATAAATGAGCTAAAAATGCATGCATAAATGTGACTCAATGTAATTTATTGTAATTAAAGTCAAACGTAAAATATACTACCTTTTATTATCATTAAATGAACTGATATTCACATTCCGTTGAATGACATATTGCAGCAAATATTTTCATACTGTTAAACTTTAATGTACAAAAAACAACAGATAATTAGAAGGAAAAAAAATAAATTTTTTTTTAAAAAACTCCAGTTTATGTCTTGCTGTTTGATCAAGTATTTTTTAAATAAAATAAAAAAATGTTATGCTCCTGCCGTAGGTAAGTTTAAATAAACTATGCTAATCATGCACTGTATAAAACATCACATACTAATATAATTTTAAACGATTTAAAATAAAGAATCAGAATGTACCTTGTTACAAGAATGACTTTAAATAGTATGAACCATATTAAATTACTTTAAATTACTTTACTTTATTTCATGAAAATTTAAAAGGTTGTTTGTGTAATAGTGTGGCCATTTTGACACCACAGTGAGGTACTTTGTAACAAGGTTGACTTAAAATACCAGGCCCAGACATTTATTTTATGTTGTCATTTATATGTTGTTAGCTGGATATAAGTTAAATATTATTGTATAATTCACAACTTATTAAACCTGTCGAAATTGCATGTAGGTTTCTCTCTCTCTCTCTCTCTCTCACACACACCCACACACACACACACACACATCTTTATATCAATTATTTGTATTTTGTTTTGTGAATACCAACACGTACAAGTGTTATTGCGGTCACAAGAAGATTTTACACTGTACACCCAATAGATACGTGACAGGTGTATGTAGGTAGAAAAATCAATACTCGCTGCAGTCATTGGCAATGGCTAATGTATAGAAACATGTTGTTAATGTCATTATGTGGGATCGAAGTGTATTAGACATTGAAGGTCAAGGCCATATTTGTTTTCAATGACAACGAATTACGGCCTTTGGTTTTTTTTTACAATTTTCAAATATTTACACTTTTAGTAACAAGCATAATACTTTGCTGGTAGAAACTACAAACTGCGTTGTAATGTTATGACAAATGTAATAGTATTACAAAATTTCAAGAAGAAATATTCATGACATATAAAAAAGTTCATTTTTAAAAATCGAGTTAAAAGTTTTGAAATTTTTTAAAAATAAAACGGATGCCGTCCAAGGACCGATAATTTTTAATTAATATAAAGTTTTATATAAAAATTTTTCGTACCTACTTGAATATGTTTTTAATTACACTAGGGGATGATACCATATTTCTACTTTAAAGTTCACTATACTATATAACTGTGGCAATGAATTCCGTTAATGTTTTCCAGGTAAGGACATTTAATAAATAATCCCCATTTCTAAGTCCACCTGAAAGAATACAAAATAAAAACCAAAACACAATTTGCCTTTGGCGTTTCCCCTGTTGTTACTAACAATTGAACTTTTTCAAAATGGTGTTCAATATGAATGTAAAACTTTGCAATCAAACTAAATTACGCTCGTAAGCGTGCTAATGATTGATCTGCTTTGCAAAGGTTTTGCGTTCATAATGACAATGAATTCGAAAAAAAGTTCAATTATTATATTTCTGAAAAAAAATGTTAGTTTTAAAATAACACCTCCCTGTTGTTTGTTGTTTTCATACCCTTAACATAGTGCTGATAAACCGTCTAAGCAGACACTTTTTAAGTATGGCAGTTTAAGTGCAAGTAATGACGTTAGAATTTGATTAAGAAGTTTGAAGTAAATCTAATTAATTTCATTGATTTCATTTTGTGTATTTTTAACAATTTAGCCGTTCTTGTAAAATATCGTGAATGCCCTTGTTTTGAATGTTTTGAAAGTAAACAGATTTGACGTGGAAGCAATGTTTGTGATCTACGATATTAAGTTTCGACGGAGTCATGTGGTTTATGGTCTATATGAATGCAAAAGCTTTCAAGCGAATTTCACACGCAAATGAAACTATAATATTTTCCTTTACAAAAACATAATTATGTGATATTAGTGAAATTATGACTTGATTAAAACCTTTTTATGATGTATTAAATCCATCAATAAATGTTTGTCATGTTCGCTTTAATACTACTTTAGCTATGTATGCTTGTTATGAAAGCGTTACATGTTTATACACACTAATTTTACTATTGCTTAAAAGGTTATATATTACCTTGAGAAAAAAAAATGTAAGAAGGCATTTTATTAGTTATCTTTGCAAACATCATGGTAGCACAATTTATTCCAACACCTGTTATTGATTATTTAGTAGCTATGCCAAATGTTTAACGTCATAATTTTAACAAAATCCTCCTCGGTATTAGAAGAATTTTCATACTACATGTCAACTGATGTAAATCTGAACTCTTGGATGTTTTCTTATACGAGTTGTCTCTCTTTAATTCGGCTTTTTCTCGAATTGCTAAATTCGTTGTTAGTCAACACAAAGTAAAATTACACGTATTTTCATATTTATTCATACTATCAGCTACAAAACTATAGAGAGGCTCTATTTGCATATGTAAAGAATTTTAAATATTTATTCACAATTACCAAAAGCTAGAAAAATTGATTTCTATGTATATATACAAGTAGACGAAGAGGACTGCAAACGAAAAAAAATTCTTCTTGTGCTTACATTCGTCATTAATCCTGAGTGTAATTAAATACACTTCAGTGTTAATTAGTGACATAAATTTAATTCATGGGATAAGAATTTAATTCACTGCCACTGTGATGATTTTGACACCTTTCGATACCGAAATTGAACTGAATTTGACACAACTGTTTTTTGCATTTCAAAATTGGTCACAACAGTTTTACAGTTTTAAATAACATTTATTTAATCTTTTCACATATCATTCCTTTGATTTTTATATTTTTTTATGTTGCTACTTGAATGCGCAGGTATAGGCAATTCACTCTGGTATAAACACGATATCTTATATCTGGCATTACTTTTATTTGTTCCTTCAATGTTACAGTTTCAGCTTGGCAAACTTTTACTGCATTTTGATGGACACTGTACAAACCAGAAATTTTTTAAACCATCTACCAACTGCTAAGGTACCTTATCAGACCCATAAACCTCCCCAAACCCATTAAAATCTATATTACCAAATGACCAAGTCTTGAGCAAACCTTTTAAAATATTTTAAACGCTTTTTTCAACGAGTTTATAACATTGGTCAACGACTAGCTCCATTGAAATGGCTATAATTTTTAAACTATGTTGAGCTGAATACACGTGTTAATACTGATGGATAGGTATCAAAAATAATTTTTCAATCGTATCAATATCAACAAAACCTTGCAAGGCGTTAGTAAGCTTTCGTACAATACGCAGTATATATCGAACAATCCTCGTACTATAGTCTTTGGCATTGGTTGCATGAAATATATCCAAACAACCAACAAAAGAATAAATTTTGTAGTTGCAAACACATTTTTAGGATTATACATGATTCAATTGTGGACATGAGTAAATAACATTATAATATATTGTCGCACTAAGTTCACTTGTTTTAAATTGTACAAAGTTTAATGTAAGATTAATTATTAAGGTAAAGAAAATTGAAAGGAATAGCCACTTGATCATGCCATTCAGATAAGCACAAAAACTTTCTTTGAATAACCTTCAGCTTAATTTCTATATGGAGAGAACGACAGTAGGGACTTAGTTTGAAGGAGATAAATGCACAGTATAAGACACAGGACATAAAATGTCATATTTTTACAAAAATGTGTCTTTCTGCTATGTTTAGAAATGTTTATAATTTTTTGTAAAGTAAAAAATATGTTTTGCTTTTTTAAAAAAAAAAAAAAAATTCGGTGTGTTATATAAAATCTTTTTTTTTTCAAAATAATATGAAGATTATACATTTTAGTAAATGGTTATTTTACTATTAATTTCAAATTTCCAGTTTTTTCTCCCTTAAATCGGAAATGTCATTTCCAATGGAACTTATCTGAAATCAAATCAGCTGTGAAAACTGGGATTTCATATTTCCTTCAATTAGACGGTGTAACTCTTGTTACCGTCTAAATACCTGACGTTTTACTGTCTAAAAGTATGATATGCAGATGTTTAGAAAATATTTATTTTACTTGCCTAAAATATAATCAACTAAAGGGTCGAAGACGTTTTTGTTGCTTGTTATATGATGTTTTTGAGTGTGAAAAAGGACCACCAAATATCATCATCCAAACTGAAGATAGTGACCTATTTGAATCGATTAATGTAAGCCTGTAAATGTTTTGTTTTCCTAGAAAATGTGAATACCAATATTTTCGTTACGTTTTTTTTTTAATTTGTGGTTCTAATTTAAAAGGTTTTTACGCATTTATGTCTATCGATTATAACAGTGAAAAGGCCATTTTAACGATCAAACTTTTTTTTAACAAAAGCAAATAATTTATTGCTGTGAAAACTTATCGTTATTGCGCTATGACACAATACACATTGTTTTGGGTTTTTTAAGTCGATAGAAAAAACGAACGCACTTTATTGTATAAAATAGTACAATTTCCTCATTAATGACAATCTTGACGGTTTGAATTATTGCAACGGCTAAAATAAGTCTATAGTGTCTGTTCAATGCGTATGGATAAAAATGGCAAGGATAAAGATACGCAAATAATCCCAAAAAGTGTACAGTTGTTACTTCAGAACATAAAGTACTCAAATAAGTATTTTATTTTATTTTTATTTAGTGCTAATGTTGTTGACGTTTAAATCGCATGCAAATATATAAGTGTTTGATTAATGATTGATTAAAAACACTTTTAAATTCATATTGAATGCATTAGCCGTTATAAGTAGAAATTTAGTAGTTAACAGTGTGAAATACAAGGTTTACATAAAATATTTTTCCACCAAACGTCATGTTCTTCATTGGAAAAGGTTTTCTTTGTGATTTAAAAATAATATAAGATATTATTATTTTAGTTGTTTAAATAACGATAAGATTACTTACTGGCTGAATCACGCGTGTTTATGATCCTGAATTGCGATTAAGTTTTGCAGAAAAATTCCATAAATTCCTTCATTCAAATTTATTTTATTTTCTGTGGAAATTAAGCGACATTTACTGTCAAAAACACAACGACTAAGAAGTAACTCTAGAAGCACGTTTTGTTTTAATATTCATCCTAGACAAAATCAAATATTCTAAGATTCTATTAATATTTCTGATATTCTACTAACTTAACGAGTAGAATATAAAGCACCTACTTGTTTCAAATATAACTCACAAACTCTAGTTTCCTATTTGTACAATAAAACCTATTGCATCGGAAACGTTTTCCTATAAAGAAACTTCCCACTGTTTAAAATTTCATAACTTCACTGCACCTGCCTGTTTTTGCTTTTATTTGATTGTGATTCGTCCCAATATATATTTAAACACCAGCTGGGCATATAATTGAGAACACTAAATTAAGATGCCTTCTTACATTAGGTCCTAAATACAGGTAGTTTCAATCTTTCACTTTTGGAATTGAATTTCAAAATTATTATGGATTTCTTGAAAAGTATGCTATACGTTGGGCTAGGTAAGAAGACGCACCGCTTGATACGTTATCCAAATGGATAAGGCAATTAGATTAAGTGCTCAAGGACCATGAGATTTGTGCAATTCTTATGGACATACATAACAAATATGTTGTTGTTTCAGCTGATAAAGTTTCCAACAACATTGTTTATGTTGCCAGAAATTCTACGTTGAATGTCTTATTCAGGAGCTAGTTTTAAATAGCATAACAGAGAATCTTATTTAAACTAAAATTATTTTTAACTAAGTTGAAGTTCTTTCCAATCATAGGAGAGTTCTTACGTGTTTCGGTATCAATTTAAACAAGAAGAACCTGTCTTCCTTACTTGTATTGGATTCTAAAACTTCACAAAATTCCATACAACCAATGATATATAGCATGTTCCTCTAAATGTACTAATAAATAATAAATCATTATCAGTAATTCCAACACCAAATTTGGCGGTCATCAAAAATGGTTTTCAAATTTATAAAGCAAAAGTCTATAATACATCTGGCATCAAATGTGGATTCTAAAAAATTCTAAAACACTTATTTATCATCTTGTTTTAAATACTTTATCTTCGGTAAAACGTATAGAAACTTTTGGGTTTTTTTCTACAATTTACACCGCTTTCCCTCATTCTAATTTGCAAGAACGTCTAAAACAAATTTTTCACTTTTGTCTAATGCTATCTATCTAAGTGATCTTGAAATAAAGAATACCACTGATTCCTAATGTTCTGCTTTGGACTTATACCTAAATCATAGCACCCGACTAAAGCCTAAATCTGAAGCCATACGACAAACATAATGATTTAATTTTTTTCTACTTCCCGTTTCTTTGCAGTAATACCGCTGCTTCTACTGTGTATGGTGTATATGTTTTACATTTATTGCGGTGTGGTAGACCCCTTATCCTCCTGACCGAATTTCTACAACGAAGCAAACTGCTAACAATTTAATTGTTGACTCGATGATATTGCAAGCCTGGACTAATCAAGGTTCTTAAAAAGTTTTATGGCCGTCATCGCAATACTGTTGAAAAGTATAGAGTATCTGTATCTACTATTATACTGGATATACTTTAATAACCATTTAGTGACATGTTACTTTCGTTTCCTTATATCCCAAATATGATTTTGCACGTAAATTCCTTTTGTTTCTAACGACTAAGAAAATGAAAACGAGTACAACAATAAAATAAATGGCATGCAACTCCATCAACAATTTGTTTGAAGGTTTATTGATCGTACTATTTTGTAATTTGAAAGAGCGCCACTTTAATAAATATAATTATATAATTATATAAATATAATATAACATAATATATAATTTGGAAACACAATATATCATTCATTACATGTATACTGATTTTTAAAAAGCAATTTTATATAAAATAAATTTCATTTTTTTTCTTTTATTTAGTATAAGTGATAAATTACAATTATATTTACTTTGATTGCGACAGCCTCACATTATAACTGAACACTTGATGAGCTGACATCCACACTGAATTCCTTTTTCAGAACATGGATCCAAAGTTTGCGCTCTTTGGGTATGTATGCATGGTTTCTTTTTGGCGTTGTAATTAGACCACGGTGAGTTAAGCTCTTAATTAAAGACCTTCGGAATACCTTTACTATATCTTCAATGGATAAAGCATTTCAAAATATACTTGAATTTGTTGCATTACAAATTTCAAGAATTTCAAGAAAAAAAAAAAAAAAAAAAAAAAAAAAACAAAACAAAAACACTGAAACCAATTAAAAAACAAAAGACCCGGTTCATATCCAAATCCCAATCAAAAAAAGCAAAAACTTTGAAATCTTAACAGTTCAGTTATAAACGCGATATTCCACCAAGGCTGCTCCAAATGGGTAAGCATGTCCTGTCTTAGCTAGGTACTCTTGTCAATTGCAAGTTCATTCGAACGAAGCATGGGACTATGGAAAACATATCCAGTATAAGTTTGACTTCATAGTTATTAACAATATAGTAATGACGGCCATAGAACTTTTTGTTTAAAGTCACTTGGTCTTTGCAGCAGCTATTCCTGGCTACAAAATGTAAATAAACGGTAGTATGAATGAAACATAAAATGTTAAACTACATTAAAAATTATATTAAACTAATAGTATCAAAGATATAAAAATAAAACAAACATACCAGTCCGTGTTATTTGTTACAAATAAAGGCCTAGATTAGTGATGATACATTTAACTGGGTTTGCTTTTGAATGATATAATAGTCTTATATCAACTGACATAACTTGAAAAAGCTTTGCTTAAATGATGCTGAAAAATATATCCTGATAGGAGTAAAGTCAACACAATCCAGGAATATTTGCGACAAAGTAATACATGTGTAATGTCAAATTATTTATTGCTTTATTTCAAAGCTTTCTTCTAAATAAAACAAGATAAACAGGAAGACAATTAAAAGATATTTTGTCCAATATAATTGTAGCACAATTCATTTAGACATATGACCACAATAATTTAGCAATTGTGCCACAGCTTTAAATTCGAATCTAAACGACATTCTCCTTGTTATTGGAAGAATTTTCACAATTCTTGTCAATTAACGTAAACTTTGAACAATTGCTCTCAGGCCTGTTTTTCGTTATTCTGATCTTGTTTGAATGTAAACATTGCATTCGCTAGATAGCAAGATCTGGTTATTAATCTATGCTCAGAATGGTCCAATTTTATTTTTAGTGGTAAAATTGAGGAATAAAAAGATTTTATTAACACAAGCAAAAGTGTTGTATTAGCACAAATATGTAGATTTAAGGGCCTCAAATAGGATCACACAACATAGAATATTTATTGTTTTGTTTACGTAACAAAAAACTAGTTTATAATATTTATTGTAGACTGCTTAAATCGGCCACTTTCAGTTTAAGATATTAAGTTCACGTAGATATCGCCAATAGCTGTTCGATCGCGAACATGATTAATAGAGTCGGAATTTTTGAAAAACAATTACTTTGCAATTTATTGTCCTTTCTTTTTTGTCCTGTTTATTTCATTAACGTGGGTCGTGTTATAGTGGTTTTGTCTATTGATAAGTTTTTAATTTCTGACTTGTCAGGCATGTTTTACACATGTAAACAAAATCAGATAATGAGATCGTTTTTCAAAAATCTTGTCAAAGGAATGTAAGGTACTTATTCTATATCCTAAACAAGAACATATATATTTTTGATAGTGTTTTTATATACGAGTTATCTCTCCTTAATCTGAGGAACTGCGGTAGCTTAGTTGAAACAGTGCTTGCTCCGTAAGTGGAAGGTCGTGGGTCCGAACCCCGGCCTGGTCTGACGCAAGACTTGAAAGTGGGTACAGACTGTTCTTTTGCCAAGCACTCGGCATTACGAAATGAAAGTCACGGTCCTTTCGGATAGGAATTTAAAATAAACGAGGCCCCGTGTCAAGGCACGATAAAGAACTCTGCTGTATAATGCCATCAGCGCAACGCACAGACAAAATTTCTGCACTTTCGACTATAGCTGGCGACGTATCGATAAAAGTGAACTATACTAGACTGTGACGTTAAACACCATTACTCTCTACTCAACTCTCCTTAATCTGACTGTTTCTCTAAATGTTTAATTATTTGTTGTTTAAACTAAAGAAATATTATTTTCATATTTATTCAGCTTGAAATTAAAACTGTAGACTCTCTCTCTCTCTCTCTCTCTCTTCTCTCTCTCTCTCTCTCTCTCCTTCTATATATATATAACCAAAGAAGTTTGAATAAATAATAAATAACGATTTTAGATATTGTTTTCATATTTACCATTGTAACCAGATATACATTTTTATATTTTATCTGCATGCCCCAGTAGTATTGTCCATATTATTGTTTGTGACGTTTCTGTTTGCCCACATGTTGTGTTTTTATATCTGTTCACTTGCTTGTGTTTGTCTTTGTCAACATGTTGCTATTTACACACCTCTGACCAAAGACAGGTGACTGACTTGTGAATACTGGACACTATACAACACATTTCCGCCACTATTTACTCTTTTTTAAGTTAAAAGGCAGACATATTTTCTGTTTGAACTAAAGCGATGGTTGAATTCAATTATTTAGCAATATACATCGTATTACACTAGTATGTAAACATTTTACTATTTTACTACCTTGCCATGTAATGTGTTCTTCGTCAATGCTTGTAAATACACTGGAGACTTTGTAAAATCATTTTAATGTATTGAATCAATTATACAAGTAGCAATAAATCAAAGCTATATAGATCAGCAAGCAAAATGAATGGTACTTATGTTTTCTGCCTTCATATTACATTCTTCAACACCCCAATCACAAACAAGGCATAAATATGACAACATTATATATAATGATATTTTGTTAAGAGAAATTAGACAAATAGAAAAAGAAATTGGAGGGACCAAACCCAAGAAAAGTGACTCATAACAAAATTCTGATAACAGCAAAACAGTACAACTCCAGTCAGCAGATTCAAAGGATAAGGATAATGACAAAGAAAAGACTGGATAAAAATACGAAAAAATTAAATGGCGACTTGAAAATAAAATGGAAGATAAATTTGGTCAAATTTTAAGTTAGTAAGATGGTTAAAATATCGTCTATCCAAGACCAGAATATGAAAAAATCATAATAAACGTTTCAATAATAAATATCACGAATACCAGTTAAATTTTGATGTGCCAGATGTGCACATTACGGAAATTCATTCCTCATCAGTGACACTAAGGCCGAAAAATTTGATAGATAAAAACATAATAATAATAGAGGTTGCAACAATAATGGAGATTACAAAAGTACTAAAGATCAATTTAGAGGACAGTTTAGAGTTAGAGGTCAAACGAGTGAAAACTAGAATAAAGGTAGCGGAAACCAGAATAGAGGCAGGGAACATGCTGCAAAAGACAGGCAACAACAAGATGAAAAGAACCCAAATAATAATAGTTTAAAGACTAGATTAGTAGAAAGTTGTATTGAAGGTAGTAATGTAATAATAAGACAGAAGATAAAAGCAATGATAGATTCCGGTCCCGTGGTAACAACAATGTCGAAATTAAGTTATTCAAACTCAACAGACAATCCAGAATTTCACAGTTTAGAAAATTTGGGCTTGAAGATATCAGTAGCCGCTATTATAATATTTAGGTTACATAGATAGTTAGGTTCGTATTTCATTTATATATAATAAGGTACTTTTTGTACCAGTTCTTGCAGTTCCTAATACAAAGTTTTAAACAATGTTATGTTATTATTTGAATTAGTGTTCTATGATTTTGCGAAGATCACATTTTGATGGAAGAATCTTCAGACTTGATTACCATTGCAGTGGAAAGTAGCTATTGGCAACTCAACAGGTAAGCATTGTACTGTCAAATTTATCAATAAAACCAATGCAAATAGCACCATTCGAAGTACTTATATGAAATGGCCAAATAAGAGGGATACAAAGCAAATTTGGAACACTTGTAACAGAATATTTGAAGTTGAGTCTTATTTTAAAGTTTGTCCCAAACTACTCAAAATTGGTCATAGAACTAAAGTCACAAAAGTACTAGTAAAAGTTTGTAACAAGACACCAGAAATAAAATCATTTCAGCTAAAAACGAAGATATGTAGTACTCAGGATTTAAAAGTAGTAATATATATATTTATTCATCCATGCCTCAGGTAAGTAGTCAGACGTCACCAGTAACTAGTCTTGATGACCTAGGAATACAAATTGAGGACTCTAACCTAACATAAGACCATTTACAAATAGTAAAGGAGCTGTTGAAAAATGAAAAACTGCAGGCTTATTAGACATTTGAAATGCTGATTTAGTGAAGCATTAGATAGAGTTTTCAGACGTAACACTATTCAAAATACCATATCGTAGGATACAAACTGGAATGTATGACGAGCATTTTAAGAAATGTTAAATATGGAGTTATAAGAGAATCTTAGGGTCTAGGGAAATTAGGAAACTAATTTCAATCACTAAGAAAAAATTGTTGCCAAGGTTTGACAATATGATTATTACATTAAATGGGTCACAATAATACATAACAGCATTTTCAGTTGGGAAATTCGGCTTTTATGGAATGAATAGAAGATATTTTGCTTGGCGAACGCTTCAGTAACATTTCAACGACATGCATCTATAAGTATGTCTTATTTCCTTTTTCATTCATTTCTGTTTTATTCAGATGATGTATTAATTTTTCAAAAGCCTTTAAAGAACACATCAATGGAATGAGTTTTAGCAAGTATTTGACTTAAAGAAGATGTTTTCACTCTACCATCTCCTGGTGTAAGTTAAATAGTTTTTGCTCCCACTTGAACTGACTATTTGTGCAACATATTTTTACATGGGTCAGAATCTGTGTATCTTGAAGAAAATAAGCAACGTTTTGTTATAGTTTTTTCTTATATTAAAACTAGCAAACGGTTCAACTGAAACGTCAATTTGTTTTATAAAATCTAAGCACCTTAATGTAAAAAGTTATTTTTGATATTTGTTATTTAATGCAATAAATATATGTGTTTATGAATATGAACAATTTATGATAAATTGTAATAACATACCACATTTCGCATGAACGTGTGTGAATGTGTGTTGCATTTGTCTTTTGAGGAAAGCATGGCTTAGCCAGTATGGCTGTTTGTAATCCTCGTTAATTAAATAAAGTATTACATTATATTATAACTTTGAATTAAAAAGTCTATATGTGAATTTTAAAAAAATGTCACTTATTTTGGTCATGTAGTATCTAAACATGGAATCGCTACATACCCAGAAAAAGTATCATTGATGACTTAAAATCTGATTTAAGTGAGTTAAATTTTGGTAGCTAATGACGCCCATTAGTTATCATTAAAAAATTCTGTTTTGTATTAAATTGTCTAAAATTTGTTGTTACTGCTATCAAAACGCTGTTCAAAATTTCTACCTTTTAATCGGTACATTTGAGATTTAAATTTACTCTCACCCTTATACACCTAGGCCTATTAAGGAATCATCGTGAATTTCTGTTTTTATATATCGTTTACTGCACCTTCTATAATGATAAAATACTTTGAATTTTTAAATTTTCATCATAATGATCTTTATTTTATATTCTACGAGGATCTGCCATGATTCTGATGAAGAATTATCTAAAAATAACAAAAGTGGCAAAATTTAATTACGAAGTCGGAGATAGTAGTCTAAAATAGTATCCAAGATAATAATAGTTTCTCATGTAACTCATTAAAATGATTAATGGGTAAAAAAAACCTTTGTACGGCTATAGTAGCAAAATCCTAACGAATTCCTTTATACCGAAACTTACACAAGCTGTTTAACATGAACACTACATGTCATGATCTTGATTTTATTATTTTGCCATTTTATCAGTGTTATTAATTTCAATTGTCAATTAAAGTAATAAAGTCGTAACGATTTATTTATGCAGGATAATTGAATAATTTTAGAATACTCTCTAAATATGACACAAAGTATATATTGCCAGGACATTTGAATGAAACAAATAAAAACACGTCACTATTAGGGAAAAGTGATCTTCCAAACTAATTGCAGCTCAGTTTTTCTTTGACAATTCTGTTGTGGTTTCAAACAATTATGCCGACGTTTTATATAGAGAATGATGTGAAAATGGTGTTCATCGCCTAAATATTTTTTCAATTATTTCGAGTTGGTCAGTCCTGATGGAGAAAACCGAAAACCTAGAAAAATACACCGATCTATCACTAGGACTTGGTGAACGTTATATGATCTTAGTCGGAGAGAAGCACATTAAACGCGCTTTTGATGATTTGGGCATCGAAGACCAACTGAATAGATAGATAATTCGACAAATTTCTATTAAAAAACAAACTTATTGATTCAAAGCTTTTGAGTGTGTAGTATTTAACAAAAGTATCAAACAATTGTTCTAGTTGCTAGAACTTATAACGCGTATTGTCACGCACTTACCTGGAATGATGTCGCATACAATCACCCATCCAGTGCTTTACTTCGTTCACAGGGAGCAAAAACTCAAACATTTTGTAAAATGAATTAATGGGATTGGTCAAATTAAATCTCAAACATAATTAATGCCTTGCAATATACTGTTTATATACTAATCATTCCTTTGTACAATGAAACAATAATTTGACCTTCAGTTCATCATCAAATACCGTTAAACACAGATTTCTACAAAGTGACTTTATAATTCTACTTCTAATTGTTAAAGTTATATCCATGTTAATTCTATTATCAAAGTTGTACTACTAAAAAATTCAAAGATGGACAAAATATTTAACAAGACAAAAAAACACACTAAATAGAACAAACAGCAAAATACAAAATCTCAAATAAAATAAAACAATAATAATAAAAAAAATGATCTGTCTTTAAGGAAAAAGTAGCTAAAATGTCAAAACTGACTTAAGTAAAAGAGCTAGTCATCAAATTTGTTATTATTTTTTTTATATAATTAATAGTTGTTTTTTTTACTAATGAAAAAAAATGGATTTGTATTTTTATTATATGTTACTTTGAATTTTTCAGATCATGTCATAATTCTATTTTTTAAAGAACAAAAAAAAAAAAAAAAATAAAATAAAATAAAAAATAAAAAAAATAAAAAATAAAAAAAATAAAAAAATTCCTTGTTGGCAAGTAGAAGAAATCAATAACTTAGCATTGTCTGTCAAATTTTAGATTGTTTTATCTTTTAACATAAAATATTATCCTTTAAGAGAGATTTTATAAAGTCTTCTAGACGAGTAAAACATGTCACATTTGGTTTAAGATAATCAAACGTGGCAGGTGTTAATTAAGAATTGTTTTGCATTTTTACGTAGTTTTTTGGGTGTAACAACGTAAAAAATATCACAAATTGTGTAAAACCGAAAAACATCCCAATGACTACGTAAAAGATTTAATTTGAATTCTTATAATCATTAACCCGAAATTTACTTTTTAAGTGGTATAAATTTCTGCAATGATCAGCTGTTTTTTCGAAAATCGACGTTACAAAGTCGCTGCGTAATAATACAATAAATGTCATATGAAAGACACGACAAAATATCTTTCAAAAATACTTTTTAATTTGTATCTTTTTATCTATTGTTGAAAAATACATTACATTGCAATTATGCCTATGTATTACGTTTTTGACAGCAGTTAATATCGCGTGATAGTTTCATATAACGTAACCAGGGAATGGGTTCATAGGATTCTATAGATTACGTTTAGACGCGAAGAAAAATTGTAGAAAATAAAGATAAAATTAGTGAGTCAATTTGATTTTTGCATAAGATATTTTGTAATAAGTTTCTTATTCCTAATTTAAATACAAATATAAAATTGATTCTCGATCTATCAAGGTGAAGTAAGTTGCAAAAATTGTTATTATTTGGTTGTTTTTTCCATCTATTCACGAGATCACGTGGCTGTCACATAATGTCATTGTCCATGCAAAGATGTTAAGGTGTCCATTTACTTATCTCTTTCCGTTTTTGTTTTTTAGAATTTAAATACTAGACATACATTATAGTAAAGAAGATAAATATATAACAAATAACACAGTCTTAAGATGGCAATTGACAAAGTCAGAGATATCAGAATATAAAACATCTGTAGAACTTGTATTGAGTGCCTGTAACTGACAATTAAAATTGATATAAGATTAAATTTTGCTTAAAGTTCTAATATGGTGTTTTTAATGACAAAATTGAAAGTAAAATTTTAACTGTTAAGACAGGGATATTAAATAAGAGAAATGCTTTTTATGATGTTGTGGTAGGGCAATTACTGAATCAAAATGTTTGAAAAGATTAAGAAACACATTGAAAATCGAAAAAACAATTTAAGAACAAGAGGCCCAATAGTGCATGTGATGCTCAACTGGCTGCATATGTAAGACAATGTTTGTTTTTGTTTGTTATGCTGTTTAACGTTCAACCAAGAATGTTTCACTTATATGGAGACTGTCAGTTTTGGAAATGGTGGAATATGCTGGAGTAACGGAGAAAACCACGACCAAGCAGCAAGTTAACTGGCAAACTTCAAAGATGAAGTGCTAGCGCCACTGGGACGTTAATGTCAGCGGTGAGAGGCGCTGTGATCCGTAACATCGAATGCTTAAGACCACTGTGGCCCCTGTAAGACAATGTGATGTGGTAACAATAATTGGTTCTTCAGCTAATGTGGGAAATAAATTGAGCTTATGACCAGTTTTGCTTCATTAAAGCCTACTTTGCAACACACACATGTAGGCACGCTTGGTCATGCCATAAACCAGTCTGGGTTTAGCCAGTTAAGTTTAAAATCGATCCATAATGGCTTATATATATATATATATATATATATATATATATATATATATATATATATATATATATATATATATATATATATATATATATATTAACAACGGGCATCTTGGACTGGTACAAATTTTTTTCCGGCCGATGTAGGAACCTTCCACACGAAAATTGGTTCCAATTCGCCCAGTAGTTTTGGAGGAAAAGATTTTTTACTAAATATTACACCTAATTTGCATATTGCTTGAAAATTGGGTAAATAAAAATGTTCTCAGAAAAAAAACAGTAATATATATTTTGAATCCCAAACAGTGTACTTTCTATATTAAAATTTGAGCTCAATCGGTGGATCCCCGTGTCGTGGAATGCGATTCTTAATAGTGGAGGACGGAATTTTGGTGATTGAGGACCATGTGGGTTGCGGCTTACTTTGGACGAACACATCACTTTGACCCTTACTTCACGTAGAAGGACGGTTGGCATCGGCCCGTATCCAACAAATCGGCTAGTCACGCTAAGCCCTACATGCAATATATGGTTTCTCCTTTAGCTCTTATCACTTTTAGACATTCGTAGTGCTTAGCCTTGGTCTTGTTTCTTTTGTCTGTAGAAGGCGGTGGCTTATGGGTGGTTCTATTGTGATGTTCTCAATCTGGGCATTGCGATTTATTGGGATGTATGTCTTCCTTGTAGTCCTTGGTGCTGTTCCGAGAGGAAATCTCCGGAACTAAGGCATCGTCCTCGTTGGCACTCCAGATTAGCGGGTGGGGAACAAGGGAGATGAACCATCTTTCACCACCATGGAAAATAAAAATAAAATTCAGAATAGTTCAAAAAGATTAAGAGAGGATAGTGAGTGATGATGAAATAAATGACACCAATATATCGTGTGTAAAGTTTGTAGTTGTTGATTAAGCCACAGACGAAACGTTGAAAATAAATCCTTTTGAGGAACAGAAGTGTGTCAGTAGTATTGCCGGTTCAGTAGAAAGCATTAAACAATTACGTTCATGGTCGCTACTGATCCGATGCAGGAACAGGCGGCAGTCAGTGGATTTATTAGCAGCAAAATATTTTGCGGATGTTACGGTTAAAGTAACTCCGCACAAAACTCTTAACAGTAGCAAAGGCATTGTAGACCTTGAAAGAGTTATGTTTGACATGTCAGAAAATGAAATTGCTGACGAGTTAAAGGAACAAGATTTTACACAAGTTCGGCGTTTTATGGTGAAACGGGAGGATAAACTTATTAACACAATGGTCATAATTCTCTTTGGGGAAGTCCTCAAGTTGATATATAAAGGAAAAATAATGGAAACATTGCTTTCAAATGATAATCTTTGTATATTAAATGATGGATCACAAACATTTTTATCTGGTGCGACAGGTTCTTACTCATCAATAGATCTGTCAATTCTTGATCCAGATTTTTTAAATGATTTCTCTTGGAAAGTTCATGATGATCGTTGTGAAAGCGATCATTTTCCAATTATATTAGAATAGTCATCTAGGGCAAATGATATTACAATCCCTAGATGCAATTTTACCAAAGCGGATTAGCGGTTTCGCAATCTCTGTTCAGAAAGATTTTTGTCGAGAGATTTGAAAATGAAACCGTTAAAATTCAGAGGTTTAATGACATCCTTATAGACATCGCTAATGCGTGTATTCCTAAAACCTCTGCAAATCATCGAATCCAAAAACCATGGTATAACGAGGAAAACAAACAAGCTATAAAAAATAGGAAACAAGCTGAGAGACAATTTAATAAGTCTCCAACACAAAAAAAATTTACAGTTGCTCCGTATTTTCGTGCAAAAGCTCGAAGAACTGCTAAAACGTGCAGAAGAGATTATTGCAGAAAATATGTCTCCAAGGTCAATTCTCGCACTCCATAAAATAAAGTTTGGAATATGGGGCGTAAAATTAAAGGTAAAGGTTCTACCGATAATGGTAAACACCTTAAAATAAATGATACAATTTTTACATCTGAAAAAGACATTTGTAACGAAATTGCTGAGACGATATCAAACAATTCGTCTTCAGCTAATTACACTTCAGAATTTCAAAAATATATTAAAAATCTAAGAACAAAATAAATTGTCCTTTAAATCGGATAATTCTGAGGATTATAATGATATATTTTCATAAGAAGAACTTCAAAATGCACTTTCCAAATCACATGATACGGCTGTTGGTCCAGACGATATGCATTATCAACTTCTTAAAAATTTGCCTCCTCAATGTCTTTTCACTCTGTTAGATATCTTTAATGATATTTGGCAGAGTGATTCTTTCCCATCATCTTGACACAAAGCAGTTGTTATTCCTATTCCTAAGCCTGGCAAAGATTACTCCGATCAATCCAACTACAGACCTATTGCCTTAACTAGCTGTGTTTGTAAAACTACGGAGAGGATGATTAATAACAGACTCATTCATTATCTTGAGTCTAACAACCTTCCTACTCATATTCAGTATGGTTTCAGGCGCAACAGGAGTACCCTAGATCACTTAGTTCGCCTGGAGTCATTCATTACAAATGCCTTTATTGATAAACAACATGCGGTCTCAATCTTCTTTGACCTAAAAAAGGCATATGATACGACTTGGAAATATGGCATTCTTAAAGATCTGCACGATATGGGTCCGAAATGCCATACTCCTACTTTTATTAAAAACTTTCTCAAAAATCGAGAATTCCAAGTTCGTTTAGGATCCACCTTATCTGATGTTTTCGAGCAACAAATTCGGGGTCTCTCAAGGTAGTATTTAATCAGTTACTCTTTTTAGTACTACAATCAACAAGTTAGCAAAAGTTTTAAATAATAATATCGATGGGTCTCTCTTCGTTGATGACTTTGATATCTCCTGTAGAGGGAGGCATATGCATGCTATTCAAAGGCAACTTCAGCTTTGCCTCATTAAAATACAAATATGGTCGTTGGAAAACGGTTTTGAATTTTCAAGAACAAAATCTTGTTGCATTTTCTTTTGCAACAAGCACAAAATGCATAATGACCCAGATCTGTATATCAATGACAGCCTTATAAAAGTTGTAAAATAAGCTAAGTTTTTAGAATTCTATTTGATTCCAAATTAATTTTTATCCCGCATATAAAATGCATTAAGGCTAAATGCCTGATAGCATTAGATATTTTAAAAGTTTTATCCAATACTAATTGGGGTGGTGATCAACCTACATAACTTCATTTATACAGATCGCTTATTAAATCAAAACTTGATTATGGATCCATTATTTATGGATGTGCTCGCAAGTCATATTTAAAAGACCTTGACGCAATTCATCACCAAGGTATACACATTTGTTTAGGAGCTAATAAAACGTCTCCAATTGATAGTTTATATGTTGAGGCTAATGAGCCTCCGTTACATTTAAGGCGCAATAAACTATCTATGCAGTATGCTACAAAATGATATGCAAATCCATCTAATCCGGTATTTGATTATGTTTTCAGTCTCCATTTCAAGACTTCCACAGTTAATAGGTCAAAGCAATAGCAACATTAGGTATTCGTATACCTAAATTGGAGGAGTGTGGTTTAAACCTTGATCTAATTAATAAACACAAATTAGCAGAGGATCCTCCTTGGCTTCTTGATAAACCAGAGGTAAATCTGGATCTTTCAAAATATAAAAAGTTGGAAACAAGCGAAGAAATTTACCAGCGGGAATTTGCTACCATTAAAGATAACTATGCACGGTTGGTTCCTGCTGTTATTAGACAGGAACTTCGCCACTGGTTTTTAATATATACTGATGGATCAAAAGATGGTGATTGGGTAGCTTCTGCTGCCATTGTTTGAGATGAAACAATAAACATTCGTCTTCCAAATGAAAGTTCTATATTTACAGCTGATGCTAAAGCAATTTTACTTGCTTCACAATATATTTCAAAATCGCCACATTACAATCTTTTAATTTGTTCCGACTCTTTCTCAGTTCTTCGGGCAATAAAGCGTAGAAAAGTAGATCAACCCCTAATTCGTGATATGTTGGAACTGCATCTTTATCATATGCTGTTTCAGATTTTGATAAAATTATTAATTATTGGTGGTTGCCTAGCCATGTTGGTATAAAAGGCAACAGTAAAGCCGATTTCACTGCTTAAGCAGCATTATCCAACCCAATAACTAATTGTTTAACTCCTCATACTGATTTAAAGCCATTGATATACAATTATATCAATATTCAATGGTCAAGTAATTGGAATAGCCAAGAACACAATAAGCTTCATTCAGTTCAGTCCTGTCTGGGATTTATACCTTTATCCCAGTACAGTAGGCGCAAAAGTATTGTTCTTAGGCGCTGTAGAATCGGCCATAGTCATTTTACACACTCTTTTGTTTTAAAGGGTGAACAACCTCCACAATGTGTCCCTTGTCAAAGTCAACAATCTGTTCAGCACATTTTGCTGGATTGTGTTGACTTTGGAAAAACAAGGGATACTTTTTATTAAGCATCATTGATGCACGATCTTTTTAGTGATGTCCATGGACATAAAATTTTAAACTTCCGTCTCGAAATTAACTTATTTGGTAAAATTTAATTGTTTTACTATTTATTTTCCAGTGTTTTATATATAATTTGTCTGTGATATTACTGGTTTTTATTAGTTTACTTTTCGGTAATTATTTTATTATACAAATAGATTTACATTTATTTAGATTTTTATTGATACGATTGTATCTTTAACATTTTTCTAGCCGCGAATAGCTGCATAATTGCTGATGCGGCTCAAAACAGTAATTCTCACAAACACATTTAATCGGTGGAAAAAAGGATCCAAAATGGCCATTTTTTGTTTTTTTTCTGTTTTAAGTTACGGCAGCCATCTTGGATGTCAGGCGGGGTTGCCTGATACAACTTTAGTCAGGTCAACTTAGGGACCTTCCACACAAAATTTCATTCCAATTGGTCCAGTGTTTTCAGAGAAGAAGATTTTCAAAGATTTCACAAAATATTGCACCTTATTCGCATAATAAGTGAAAATTGGGTTAACGAAAAAAAGCTCGAAAAAATCCATTAGATATGTTGAATCCTCCAAAATATACTTTCTACATTTCGAATTTGAGCTAAATCGGTGGAAAAATGGATCCACAATGACCATTTTTGATTTTTTTTTCTATTTTTAGTTACGGCGGCCATCTTGGATGCCAAGCAGGGTTGCAAAGTAAAAGCTTAAGTAAGACCGACGTAGGGACCTTCCACACATAATTTCGTTCCAATTGGCCGAGTGGTTTTAGAGGAGAAGATTTTCAAAGATTTCACAAAAGATTGCACCTTATTTGCATAATAAGTGAAAATTATGTCAACGAAAAAAGACTCGGAAAAATCCATTAATTATGTTTAATCCCCCGAATATACTTTCTACATTTCGAATTTGAGCTAAATCGGTGGAAAAATGGATCCACAATGGCCATTTTTTTCTATTTTTAGTTACGGCAGTCATCTTGGATGTCAGGCGGGGTTGACTGGTACAAACTTTAGTCAGGTCAACGTAGGGACCTTTCCACACAAAATTTCATTCCAATTGGCCGAGTGGTTTCAGAGGAGAAGATCTTCAAAGATTTCACAAAATATCGCACCTTATTTGCATAATTTATGAAAATTGGGTTAACGAAAAAAGACTCGAAAAAATCCATTTAATATGTTTAATCCTCCACAATATACTTTCTACATTTCGAATTTGAGCTAAATCGGTGGAAAAATGGATCCATAATGGCCATTTTTGTGTATTTTCTATTTATAGTAACAGCTGCCATCTTGGATGTCAGGCAGGGTTGCCTAGTAAAAACTTAAGTCAGACCGACGTAGGGACCTTCCACACAAAATTTCGTTCTAATTTGCCCAGTGGTTTCAGAGGAGAAGATTTTCAAAGAATGCATATTACACCTCATTTGCATAATTCCTAAAAATCGGGTTAACAAAAAGTTTCTCAGAAAAACCTATTATATATGTTGAATGCCTCGCTATCTACTGTCTACATTCCAAATTTAACCAAAAACCGTTAAAATGACTCAACAATGGCTATTTATGAGTTTTTGAAATTGATAGTAACAACGGCCATCTTGGTTATCAGGCGGGGTTGCCTGGTAAAAACTTTAGTCTACCCCACCTGAGGACATTCCACACCAAATACGATTCCAGTAGGTCCAGTGGTTTCAGATAAGAAGATTTTCAAAGAATTGATTAAATATTACACCTCTTTGCATAATTCCTAAAAATCAGGTAAACGAAAAATTTCTCAGAAAACCCCGTTCAATATGTTGAATGCCCCGCTATCTACTCTCTACTTTTCAAATTTGAACAAATATCGTTAAAAATGACTCAACAATGGCTATTTATGTGTTTTTGAAAGCTTTAGGCCTTAAAGCTTTAGAGAAGATGATTTTTAAATTTGATTATCCATATATGCATATTTAGATATATTGGCCCTTGGGGTGGGGCCAAAAATGGCCCAGGGGCCACCATTTGTACAAACCTGGTAAAGGGACTTGAGCTGATGTTAAATGCCAAATATAAAAGCATTAGGCCTTACAGTTTCAGAAAAAAAAATTTAAATTTGATTTTCAATATATGCATATGTAGATATATTTGCCCTATGGGTGGGGCCACCTTTTGTACAAACCTGGTAAAGGGACTTGAGCTGATGTAAGATGCCAAATATAAAAGAATTAGGCCTTACAGTTTCAGAGAAGAAGATTTTTAAATTATATTTCCAATATCTGCACATGTAGATATATGGGCCCCTGTTATGGGGCCAAAAATAGTTCGGGGGCATTTATTTGTAAAAACCTGGTAAAGAGACTTGAGCTGATGTTAAATACCAAATATGAAAGCTTTGGGCCTTACGGTTTCAGAGAAGAAGATTTTTAAATTTGATTTCCAATATATGCATATGTAGATATATGGACCCCTGGGGTGGGGCCAAAAATGGACCGGGGGTTACCATTTTAGAAACTTGGTTAAGGGGCTCAAGCTGATGTTAACTGCCAAATATGAAAGCTTAAGGCGTCATGGTTTTAGAGAAGAAGATTTTCAATGTTGATATCCCATTATAAGCCTTATTTGCACTTTTAACGAAGTATGGCAGAAAAACGCTAAAAAACGCGTAACCTAGTTTTTGACGGAATTTCACGAAATGTACAACCTATATGTTTAAGGGTGTCTAGAAGCCTAACATTACATCAGATTTTGCATATAACCTTCGGCTTCAGAGAAGAAGCTTATTTTAGGTTTTTGGATTCTAGGTCGCTGTGACCTACTTTTGGTTGCCATGGAAACCAATTGTATAAATTTTGATGTGCTCCTTCTAGGGATCATTCCTGTCAAGTTTTGTTAAAATTGGCCGAGTAGTTTTAGAGTTTTTGCTGTTAACGGACGGACGCACGCACGCACGCACGCAGACACTCACACACGCACGCATCATGCCATAAGCTCATCTGGCTTTAGCCAGTTGAGCTAAAAATATCATGTCAGAAAAATTTAGTAAGAGACAAATTGTTGAAAATAAGCAAAATGCTATTTCAAAGCCTAAGATATACAAAAAGTCAGTAAGTCACAATGATAACCTAGTTCTTTGTCCCTCAGGCTTTATTTTAAGTGTAGGCTATTGCAGTAACAGAAGATAATTAAGTGAAAATGGGAGTGATAGAGATGAGAGCAAGTGTTGTGTCACTATGTTACAACATTTCAGAAATGCACTTTTATTGTCATTGTCAAATGGAGTCATTGCATGTATTGGTCCTGACACTTGACAAACCTAAGGTTTTGTTGAGGTCAATGAGACAATTTGTGTATTCTGTTGTCTATGTCACAACTTTCTTCTTTGCAAGGTACACAACCAAACCATTTTGTTTGAAAATGTTATTTATTTGTTCTTATGTATAAGTATCTAAACCCATTTCTAATAACTAAAACTAGAGGATAACAATTTAATTACACTGTTTTATTTTTTTCTATTTAACATTTACATCATACAGATGGCAATATAAATTATTAAAACATGGTTAAAAGTATTTTGATAGATTTTTTTATTACAAAACAATTGTGTTACTGTGAAATGCTTTATATAAGCGCATAGAAATTTTAACGATTTCAAAATGCCAGTTTTATCCTTGCGCCAGTGATTACCATGTTGGACCCCAAAATTTTCACATGTACCCGACTATAGAAAGCGACCTCTATATATAGATAATATGAATACTAAATCATATACATGCATAATCACCTGGGAACAGGTGATGAGAAGTATCAATGAAATGAATCAAGCCATACATTTACTCTTTGTCATTCTGTACATGGAGACATATTTTTGAAAATGTGGTGTGGCGAGAAAAACCGCAGAGTCCCCGTTGTTTCCAAGTCGATAAACGCCGTTTTTATAACTTTTGTGGATTTTTAGTGCTTTTTCAAACTGTTTTGTTGTGGATTAACCGATTTAATGCGATTTAATTAGAATTGTAATCCATTGGAAGTTTTATGTGCGTGCGCATATTATTTTCCAAATTTGATTGTCCCTATTGCTTTGAAGCGCAGCACGAAGTGTCATAAAGCCAAAGTCACTAGTTTGCCCCACTGTATATATCTAAATTTATTTTGACATTTCTTATAGTTGTTTTAAATAATTTAGTGTTGGAATTGCAGTCAAATGCCTTTTAACTTATTTAATAAACAATGCAACAAAGTTTACATAAGTGACTTAAATTTTTTGATTAAATGAATTAGAGAAAATATGGAGCAACATTCTATAAGTGCAATGTGATTATTAACCACAATATACTTCGGTGAAATCTTGAAATATAATATCGAAACAAGCAATGAAAAAGAACGGATCAGGAATGTGAAAATTAACAAAATACAGACTGTTTTAACAGCACCTAGTGCTTTGTAATAACGGTGTTCAAGTCAAAAGTATTTATTATGCCTAAAACATTGCTCGTACACTCGTGTTTTAACAAAGAGGATTGCTACAGACAACTCACACTGAACCTAAACTCGTATGCATAAAACTACAGAAACACATTCTTGTACTGTGAGTACATTATTGTAGGTAAAAAAAACTTAATGCACATAAGTGATGATTAAACAAGGCACACCTAACGTACATGACAAAACGGATGTAAACTTTGCTCTGATTTAAAACTTTTATATTTTTGTTTTCCTAAGTTTAAAAAAGCTATAGAGTTAACATATATCAGGGGAAAGTGTCAGTGTTTACATATACCAGGGGAATTTGCAGTGTTAATATATATCGGGGTGGGTGGTGCGGAATATCGTATTCTGTAGCAAACTTGAGGAAGAAGTAGACATAAGAATTTAAAAAAAAAACAAATACAAGTAACAATACAAAGCAACAAAGGAAGACACGACACAAACCTTACAATACCAATACGATTACCCAACATAAGACCTTGAATGGGCAATGTTTTAAAACGATATCAAAAATCTCACAAGGATAATTTTAAGAGCATTATACGTCAAATAGTCAAGCTTAAATGCAATGTTTTTTAAAATAAATGAATATCTTTATACAAAAGTACACGCGAAAATAAGATTAAAACCGAGAACCCATATCCAGCGCATGGTTTTTACTAGTTGTGGAGGTGTGGATGAATTTAACCAGAGCATGCTATTACACAAACTATCGTTGCAACACATGACACATACGTTATCCACACACCCTCTTAAGATTCCTCGTAGACACAATTTGTTGACGTCAAAGTTAACCATGGATGACAAACAACCCCTTTTGTAAATAGTTTCAAGTCCATCCGGTTTTGTCTCCAACTGAACCTGTTTTTAAAACAAAAAATCAAATGTGTCTTTATTAACAAATTTTTAAAAGTTTATAGCAATAGATGTTAATGAAACAAATTATGGTCGACATTACCATTTCATTCAGAACATAGGTAAATACTACTACTAATAATAATTCTAAAAACAATCTGTTTTGTCTCCATAAAATTTTCACGTAAGGCGTTTCACTCCGTCTACCTTAAAAACCACATTAATACAGCCTCAGTGGCGCAGTGGGGGGCCTCGGTGGCCGAGTGGTCTAAAGCGCGGGACAGATCCTAGTGTGAGAAAGTTTGTCAGTTCGCTTGCCGAAGGTCGGTGGTTTTCTTAGGGCACCCCGGTTTCCTCCACCATCCCAGAACTGACCGCCTCGAAATAAGTGAAGATTCTTGACTGGGGCGTAAAACACCATTACTCCACTCCACTCCACTCCATGGCGCAGCGGTAGAAGCCTGTCGCGAGACCAGGAGGTCATGGGTTCTAACCCAGGCTTCTTCACACAGACGATTTTAAATTTCAGATATAGCTTCATCACGTTCGACAAAACAGAGTATTACCTGGTTTACCGGATGCATGATAACGGACTCGGGAGTGGTATGTTTTCTGGGTGACTCGGTAAGTTACCACCTTATCAAAAACTTTTCCTTAGTTGACGCTTGTTCACTACAGGCCATAATACACATTTATAAACTCGTTTATTATTTAAGATTATTTCATCATGATAAATTATCTATTTTTCGTAAAACATCGTTATTTTATTTTTGTTATAGTACAGAATACCGACAGATTGCAAATTTGTAAATTATAGGAATAAAGAATTTTTTAATATTTTGTCACTCCTACACACGAACGATAAATATGATATAATGTGTTACGAGAATAATTATTAATGAATATGCATCAACTACGATACGTTTATGCTTCATTACTGTTTCAATAAGTTGTCAACATTACTGTAATACTTTCATCTTAAATAACATTAACATCTTTACAAACATCTGCAACAAAAGATGTTGTGTCAAAGTATCATATCCGATGAAATGTGCACTTGATATGCTATTTAAGTTATGAAAACCAATAGGTATTAAATTTCTTGTATAATTTCATACAACTACTTGAAATCAGAATTATTAGAAACAATGATTATTTTTAAAGTGTAATGCTTTTTCCATTCAATGAAAAATGAAGACACATAGTTAGATAAAGAACGTATTGCTTTTTATCAGCAGGCAGTGACCTAAGTTACATCACGTCATTTTGCGCGCTTTAAGTCATTCGTTTGGCCAAATCTTTCAATTATTATGCATTTACAAAAATTTTGTAGAAACACCAATGTATCTTCAAGAAAATCTCAAGAATTCATACAAAGTTGATAAAGTTATGATAGAATTGAAAGATAGTGAAAATTAATAATATTAATGATTTATATCCAAATCTCCAGGAAAACTTACATAGCAATGAGAAACAGATGCGTCGCATGTTTCCGTTTTAGATGATGGGTCTCTGCCTAATCCGCAATATACAAGTGTTCCGGTACATTTGTAACAAGCCATTCGATTCTGCAAATGATCAAAAATATATGACAAGCATAAATTTAATTTATGTTTCTTTTTTTAAAAAAATTAGAAACATGTTTCAAAATAGAAAACAAGCAAATATTATCTACTCTTTTTAGTTTTGGTTAGATGGCGTAACAAATATGTGCAACAAGCATAATTATTAACTTTTGTGAAATAAAACAAACATACCAGTCCGTGTCCACATCACAATCCCAAAAACAAACTGATATTGCTTATATACTTTATGTTGCGGCATGTATAATTGAATAGCTGTATAATATGCTTCACTGTTATCTAAAATTTAGCGACATGATAATGTTGTCCATGTGCATATTTAGACTGTATATACTTACATTTGTTGGCACTTGGGTTGCTGGTGCCGTTGACGCTAATGATCTACTAGTGGATGATACAGATGATAAACTTTTTGATGGTTCCGAAGATGTACTTCCCGTTGATGCAGATGATGAACGTTTTGGTGGTTCCATAGATGTTCTTGTCGTTGACGCAAATGATAAACTTGTTGATGTCGATGATTCCTGTAATGGACTTGTCGTTGATTGCTTTAATGTACTTGTTGATGATTTCAATGATGTTGCTGCAGAAGATGTTGTTGATAAAATAGTAGTTTGTGACGCTGGCGCTCCTAATTGTGTTTGAGTTGACATACTGTCAGAGTAGGGAGTTGTAACGTTGTCACCTACCTGGAATAATTTAGTTTGCAATATGAGTACAATTAAGCCACAGTGTGTGACTGATTGCTGATTTTCTTTAATTTTGCATATTGCTTAAGAATTAGGAAAAACTCAGTTTAAAATTCAATGATTTTTCTTCCCAATAGTTGTCGCTTCAAGCTACTTTAGACAACATAGTTTCGTATTAAAATTATTTTATAAATGAGGCCGATAACTCAGCTTAAAAATACCAGTTAGCCATCTAATAAAATTAACCTTGATAATATGGTGTAAATTCAAATTAACATTTATGTTCGAAATTGCTACCAAACAAAAACAAAAAAAAAAAAGAAAAAAAAACTAGTGGGGGATCAGAAGGCATATATATATATATATATATATATATATATATATATATATATATATATATATATATATATATATATATTAGTCACAGCCACGATAATCTAATAATTGATGGACTGTTAAATCACATTACAATTACAAGAATTCTTTGAAAATATTTTAATTTCAAAAGAAGTCCCGAAGTGATATCTGATAAGATTGATAAGATAAATAACTCTACATATTTTATGTTGCTTTGTACACAGTGAAAATTAAAAAAAACATAACGGTTCGAAAAAAACTTTTTCATTTAAGTGATTTTTTTTTTTTTTTTTTTTTTTTTTTTTGAAAAAGTTGTACAAAAATAAAATTGCTGTTGAAAAGTTATTACATTCATAGCAAAACTTAATCATATGCGTTTTGTTAAATTTACATTTTTAGTAAAAACTCAATCTTGTGGCGATGTTAAAGCAGCGACTTCTGTATCTTGTAACGAAAACCCAATTATTAAGCTATTATTTAACCATCCTCTAAAATCGGTTGAAATATGTTAAAATTCAGATTACTTGAGAATTATGCAAAATATTTATTGAAGAAATAATTTTAAAAAAAACCAAAAAAATTAAATTTCAAAAGATGACGTCCACGGATTCAAATAAGCTAGTCTTGTAATTTTGAATACTGAGGAAATTAATTGCTGAGATCTTAATATCAACCATTTCATATTCATAAAAAAATAACTTTGAAATTTTTTTTTTCAATAATGAATTAATTAATGCCGTTTTAAAACTAAAAGTGAGTAAATATTATGTTTTAATACATCCATTTGATACGTGTATTTATAAATGCTTATTTACAAAAAATCAACTAACGGTTGAAATGCCATACGTCCATTGCATTGAATTACATAAATTGGCATCACAACACAGATCACACCACCTTTCAAAATGGAAATTGACACAAGCAAACCCCGTTTCTGAGAAACATGCCTCGTGAAATATTGGTAGATTGCAGTATCTGTAGTATACTATATCTTTATTAATCATTGTACGTTGGCTTAGCTGAAATACACAAGAATATCCATTAATATGCATGTACGTTTACCGCTATCTATGAGAAAAACGAGCTGAAGTTTAAGATAATGTTCAGAAAGATGTTTTCCTACTATACACATTTACTTTATAATAATTAAGATCCGGTTCTTTAATAGCAGTATTTTAATTTTCACTTACAAATAATTCAACCACACCCATCTTGCCGACGGGTTTAATCCATAGCAACATGTATTATTTATTATTATTATGTAGAAAAAATGCTGATTTATCCGTTTATTCAGTTTATTGTGAAAGTGACATGCTTATCTTCGTACTGCTTATCTTCAAATCAACACTACTACATGAAAATCATTATAAAAACTCGCTCTCCCAGTTACACACCTTGTTAGAAATACCCTTAATGGTTAATAAGACCTTGGTCTTAGCGTATAGCTAAAAAATTGAGTCAAACATCATAACAAGCAACAAAATAAAAATTATATTAGTAGCTTTATCAAATTAATAACACAAACATTTTTTTAAAGGCTGGTCTCTAGGTGTCGAGTAATAATAAACAATAAAAATGGCTACACCGTTAGTTGTGTATATCATGGTGGAAGATGCCTCATTTGCCGAGTAGTCTTAAACGCTGACTTTAATTGGCAGATTCCTTCTTTGCAGTCTGAGCAAGTATGTAAGTTCAGTAAGTAAAGCGACCCGCGGGTTTTTAAACTTAATCCAATGCTAGGTTTTTTTCTATGCAATCCCATTTTCAATAATGTATTTTATACGGACTTTATACCATCAAATTTGGGTTTTCACTCCTGCCGTTCAAGAATTTACTGCCTCTTTGTAAGTAAAGCGGATCGCAAGTTATTAAACTTAATCCAATAGGAATTTTTCGTTTTTTCCCGTTTTTGTTTTAATAAAGCTCTTTTATTTGGAAAAAATTATAGCAGAGATTTTATACCTTTTTGCTTAACAAACAAAACCTTCGGTTTGTTCAGTTTATTGGATTTTTAGATTTAAAATATTACATTTACTAATTTTGCCTCACCTTCAACTAATACAAAAGCAGTCCTGAAAATTCTATTTCTTAAATACATCTTAGTTCTTAAACAAAGAAAAATATATTTTATTTGGTAATATATTTAATCCAAATTCCTTATTTATAACTTACTATGCAACCTGATCTACATAACACTGCCATTGGTCATCTGTTTCAACACGTGCCTTTCCACAATCATTAAAGTTCTGTACAATTGTAACACATATGCCCCAGTTCCTGAAAATAAAATGATTTGAACACGGCTTCTTTAGAAGAAACAATAGAATCATAAGATATTTATATTTCTCATTTGCTACCTTAATAAAAAATACAATCTAAAGTCCTCTTATTTAAAACTATAACTTGCCACATCAGTTTCTACTAAAAACAAACTTTGTAGTTTTTAAACTTTCAAAACTTAACTCTACCTACCTATTGTTCAGGGTTCTCATATATTATGTAACCAGCTGGGCGTGAAGTAACTGGTGATCTTAATATAATTTAGACACTACATTAACCATGTCTAAAGAGGCCCAACATTTACTTGGGACAGGATTTCAAAATATTATGGATCCTGTTGAAAAGTATGCTAGACGTTGGGTTAAATTAGAAGAAGTAAAGCTTGATACCTTATCCGACTGGTTAAGGATAATTAGAAATTTCATAAGAGCCGAGGGCATGTAGTAACTTGTGATCTAAATATAATGGAGACCACAATAATTCAGATGGCTTAAGGAGGCTCAACATTTTACTTGGGGACAGATTGTCAAAATTATTATGGATCCTGTCACAGAGTATGCTACACGTTGGGCTTAATTAGAAGAAGTGAAGCTTGATACCTTGTACCGACTGGTTAATGGACAATTAGCAACTTTTAATAAGTCGACGATTGTCGAAATTAAAGAGTTATGGGTAATAACCTTCTTTACTGACTCAGTTGTCCCGATATATCTGTAATTCAATGTGTTATCCCTGCTGATAAAGCTTCCAACAATATTGTTTTGTAAGACATATACGTTTGAATATCTTATTAAAGAGCTTGGTTTAGATATTATGTCAAACAATCCTACTTATACCCAAAACTAATTTTAACAAAGAAGACGTTGTTTTTAATCTTAAGGGGTTATTGAGTCCTTTGTTATCAATTTAAAACAGCAAGAACTAAATCTTCCTTACTTGTATTGGGCTCTGAAATTTCACAAAAAGCCAGGAATGATATTAAGCAGAATCCCTCACAATGCTCTATATATCATTATCAATAATTTTAAATCAAATTTTGACGGTCGTCAAAGATGGCCTTCCGATTATTCAGAAAAAGTCTATTCTACATCTTGCATCAACCAAATGTGGATTCTGCAAAAATCTAAAGAACTGCTTTACCATTTTGATTTTAATACTCTATCTTCGATAAATTATATAAAAACTTTTTCTACCGTTTACACAACTATTTCTCATTCTAAATTAATAGAACGTCAAAACCAAATTGTTCACTTGTCACTCTTTTACAAAAACAGTAAACAAAGAAATATATATAGTGTTCAACAGCGATTCCAGTACTTTGTAAAACAAAAATATACTAAAGTTACTATCAACAAAATTAGATTTTTCGATAGACAACGTATTGTGTTGTTGTCGTAATGTAATATTCCAACAAAAATCGTATACCAGTTGGCATAACTGTGCACCTTTACTTGCTGATTTGTTTTTTTAATTATATGAATCAGAATTTTTACAGACTTGTCAAATCTAGAAACAAAACTGTCGCTTAACAATTAACATTCACACACAGATATAGATGGTGTTCTATCTCTAAATTATCCTTAATTTTGAAAAAAACGTAAATGTCCTCCAGCCAAGTGAGCTTAAAATAAAACGACACGACGGATTCTCATGTTCTGCCTATATTTAGACTTGAACCTTAATTACGACACCCACAATAGGTTATATTCTGAAGCAACACGACAGATGTGATGACTTAATTTTTCTACTGTCATCTTTTCGTTTCTTTGCAGTAATATCCCTGCCTCTCCTGCGATAGTGTATACGGTTTCATAGAAAATACGGTATGGTTAAGCTTGTACCCACTATTGGGATTTTCTTCAACAAAGCAAAATGCTTACAATAACTTTTTGTCTCAAGGTTATTAAAAGACTGTGCTAAACTAGGCCCTTAAAAAGTTTAACGGTCGTCATCAAAACATTGTTGATAATTAAGTCACTGTATTCAAACTTATAGTGGATGAATTTGATGTTTCATAGTTAATTGTTCCTTTAATTTTCAAATTCGACTTTAACATAACAGTTGCAGCTAGCTAGACAGGAAGTGCTTACATTTCCGGAGCACCTGGTCTCACTTTTTTGATGAACGTTCATGTGTATAACTAAATTGGTATGATTTCAAAGTTTTTAATTTGTTTTTCGGGAATTCTTATTTGAACATGGATTGGAATATTTATATAACAAATACCTGCTAAATTTTGATGTGCCAGATGTGCACATTTCGGAAAATCATTCCTCATCAGTGACACTAGGGGCCGAAAAAGTTGATAGATTAAAAAACATACGCCAAACAGTTGTAAATTAATGAATCTAAAGTT